>JAJKFI010000003.1:1332824-1414558 GCA_029204185.1 Lerista edwardsae | reverse complement strand
GAAGGAGAGAAGGGGATGGAGGCAGAGGCAAGCAGACAAGGCATATGCAAGTCTTATAGTTGGACACTCTGGAGCTCAGTTACTGTAAGGAACCTAGACTAAGGTGTAAGGCCAAAAACTTCCAATACACACCCAAGTTGAGCTTTACCTGTGGACACGTACATTGAAAGATTCAGAATGGCATTGCTATGCGCATGCCAGGAATATCTGGGTTTTTCAGACATGATTGAAAGGCTGTGAGTGACGGAGCCCCCCACAGATATTCAAGGAAGTAGTTCTAGGCAAGGAAGAAAGGAGTCATGTGGAGTCACAGGGCATCTTATGACAAGCTGAGCGTGGAACAGTGACAATCACTGGTAAAACGGCGGTGGGAAAAGAGAGCTGAGAAGGGAGAACCCAGACAGAGGTTTGATTGCAAGGGCAAAGAGTTGTGCTGGATAAGATTTCTTTACCCAACGTGTAATTAATTTGTGGAACTCCTTGCTACAGGATGCAGTGGTGACAGCTAGCCTAGATGCCTTTAAAGGGGATTGGACAGATTTCTAGAAGAAAAGGCCACCACTAGTTACAAGCCATGATGGGTATGTGCAACTCCTGGTTTTAGAAGTAGGTTGTCTCTGAATGCCAGGTGCAAGGGAGTGGCAACAGTATGCAGGTCTCTTGATGCCTTGTGTGTTCACCCAGGGCTTCTGTTGGGCCACTGTGAGATGTGGGAAGCTGGACTAGATGGGCCCCCTTTGGCCTGATCCAGTGGGGCTCTTATTATTATCTGTCCGTGGAGAGGAAACCCAATCCCTGAAGGGAATTCAGAAGGGGTATGATATGATCTGTGCAATGAACAAGACGAATGGCCTTAGTAGCAAAGAGACAAAGGTGAGATGGCTACACCAACACTTCCAATGCACATCCAGGTTAAGCCTTTCCTGTGGATATGCAACTGACAGGAGTCAGAATGGCAAAACTGTCAAGCCAATTTACTAATCTAAGCCAGCAGCAGATTATCTACACACACAGGAACTTTGTATTAGGGCGAAGGGATTCCCATTCATCACAATAGTCTTATTGAAAACCTGGAATAAAGTAAAAAGCAACATTATGTGATCTGGTTCCATTGATTTCAGTGTACCGTAATCCTAAATCTGATATGAAGATTTTTCATTTTCAAATTGAAAAAAGGCTTTGCCAGCCTGTAAAGCTTGGTGCATAAAAAATAGGTGATCTCATTTCACATCATGTCATAATGAGGTTGCAAGAAAGGCCTATATTTGACTACATCTACAATTAAAATATTTTATAACCAATGTTGAGCAATTCAAGGGAAAAACCAGGATTTGCTTTCTAAAAAGGATCAAGAAAGACCATGTATATAAATTATATACTATACAACACACACACACTTTGATAGATTGCAGACATGACAGAAATTAAAGCTAAAAATCAGATGTGAAAGACAAAGATGAATTTCTAACTAGAAAACCAGGAACTCCTGCACTCATACAGCCTATGTGCATATGGTTTGTACATGCTATGTACCACCACCACTTTAGTCTCAATCCAGACTGGAGACTCTCTGCAACTGATATTCTCTCTCTCTCCCTCCCGCACAGGACCAAACTTGCTTAAAGTCATGTATAGAATCTTAATGCATCCAGTATCTCAGGCACCATGTTCTGTTCAATATATTCATACTGTGTGTACTTCAGACAATTCCCCCTGTAAAAATATAATGTACTAAGACGATCTCTATTGTTCAAGCTTATCTTTGCAACCATAAGGCCTAGAAAACTGTTTAAATGAAAGCCAAGGGCACGATCCTAACCAACTTTCCAGCAGTGGGGTAAGGGCAATGCAGTTTTGAGGTAAGGGAGCAAACATTCCCTTACTTTGAAGAGGCTTCCATGATTGCCCCCCCAACTACAATGCCTGCCCCATTGGCCCAGCTACGTCAGTGCTGGAAAGCTGGTTAGGATTGCACCCCAAGATTCTTAGAAAGCTGAGCTCTGCAGCTTTTCTGCGTTTCTACAGAAACTGTGAGCCAAGGGTCCCTCAGGAGCCAAGGAATCCTCACAGAAAACCTGCCGTCCTATATAATGTACAAGATTGTAGCCTAAGGGGGAGCTGAGAAGGTCAAGGGAGCGGCCAGTTGAAAACATTTGGGGACCACTAGAGTAAAGGGGCACTGAAGCTTTTAACGTTCCTCCCTGTAATTTATTTCCTCTGACACTTTTTTGTTAACAAGATATTGGTTGCAAGCTCTGCTACGAGAAAAGCAGTGTGAGGGAGGAAGAGACTGAGGGACAGCAGGGGAAAGGTCTGCTCTCTCTCACATGCGCACATACATTGACATTAATGTACATAATGTACTTCTGATATGTACATTATTTATTAAGCTGGGAGGAAACTGGTTTCAGACTGCAGGTGAGAAAACTGACTAATTTTATGTGCATGTTCCTCACTCTTATGAAGTGGTAACTTTAAACATGCAGTATAGTTGTGTGTCTCTTATTCAAGACAGAAATACCTTGAAAAGTGATATTTTATTTATTTATTTGAAGAATTTATACCCCGCCTTTCCTATGCCGAAGCAAATGCCCAAAGTGGCTTACAGAGAACTAAACAAAATTCAATGTAACCATAATAAGCAAAATATAATAAGTAAAACACATTAAAACAACATATTAAAACAACAACAACATGAACGGGAACACCGAGAGTGAACAGGAATGAAAGCTAGACCCAATTCTCCGTATCAGGAGGTATTGGAGGGTGGGAAAAACAATTGACCAGGCCAGGGGAGTGAAACAGACTATGACAATATACCAGAGGACAGAGGGCAGACAGCCACACAATCATCAGAAGGCCAGACTAAATAGCTATGATTTGAGCCCTCTCCGAAAGGCCATGAGACAGTGTGTCGCTTTTAATTCTTCTGGTAAGGAATTCCATATTTGTGGAGCCGCTACAGAGAAGGCTCATCCCCGAGTTGCCATCCCTTTAACTTGGGAGAGAGGGGGCACTTGAAGGAGAGCCCCATTAGAGGATCTAAGAGGGCGAACAGGTATGTATGGGAGAAGGCGGTCCTTCAGATAGGCTGGGCCTAAGTCATGAAGGGCCTTAAAGGTCAGTGCCATCATCTTAAGTTGGGATTGGAAGTGAATGGGCAGCCACTGCAGCTGCTGAAGGAGTGGACCTACTGAGTCAGCCCCTGTTATCACCCAGGCTGTGGCATTTTGTACTAACTGTAGCTTCCAAACTGTTCTTGAGGGAAGCCCTACATATAGCGCATTACAGTAGTCCAGCCTTGAAATCACTAACGCATGGACCACCAGTATGGTCGAAGTTGGCGCACCAATCAAAGCTGGGCAAATGTATTCATACATTCTTTCACTGGAACCAGAGCAAGAATTTCATACACACACATGCGCAAACACGCATGCGCACTCACACAGTTCTTAGTATGTTCCGAAAGGCGCTTCAAGTATGAACAATAGTTATGCACCAGCCTAGAAAATCTTTGTAGCAACTCACACAACAATTCGATTTTGCACTTCTGCACTTTCCTAATAGACTTTGAAAGCCACCATGAAGTCACTGATTCAGAAAGAGCCGAGAGAAAAAAAAACTAAACAAGAGAAAATCAAATCTTCTGATATAGCCACGTGATTTCAAGATGCAACCGAGAACACAACTAAACCATTATACATTCTGAACAGAGTAAAATCTCAGTCTTACAAGAAGCTGCACCAGAAGTAACTATCCAGGATCAGGTGTGAAAACTGCAAGTCAGTCCAGGTCATTCATGGTCTTGATATTATTGTGGTACAAAAAGTCACTGCTTCACAGTGTAGCAGAGGCCCATTGATAGACAAGGAGAGACAAGGGAAAATAAATGGCAAGCAAATGGATCACATCCTTAAGGCCTGTTGTAAAGTGGCTGGCTACTCTGAACACTTCCACTGTTGCAATAAGCAACTACATTGAGATTGCAGCCAGCAGGCAATGCTTGGATGCTCACTTGATTCAAACCAAAGGATATTGTGGCAACATCAGGAACATGGTGCTTTGCAAGCTTTCTGCATTAGAGAATCCTTTCCACATCAATTAACCTGTGGAAGAAGCCCTCTGCATCTGCGCTGAAACCCCAGTGCATTACAAAGGATTCTGGGATGTGTTCTAGGGTTTCACACACAAATGTTTGTGAAGTTTGAGTGCCTTGTGATCACACATTGCAGAGGAAGGCTGCAAAGTAAGCTGTGTTGCAGGGAAGTGTGCACACAATGAATGATCTTTTCATTATATGCAGACTGTATAGTAAACTTCCCAAGGGTCCCTGTCTTTTTCCTTTTTTGCAGCAATTTATTTATAGCTGGATTGTAAGGAGAAAGTAGGCTTTTGGCTAGCTTCCACAAAAGACACTGGAAACAACCGAAGGCAGATTACTTTTTAAACACTTGGACTAATTACACTGAGATTAGACCAGATCCTATAATGATGTAAATCCTCACAATGCACAACAGGTGCTGGATCAACACAGGGACAAAACACGGTGCAGAAACATTTATTTTCTTTAAGGGGGGGGGGGAGACTCCTGTTTAAATTGCCTTTTAGAAACCAAAATACACAGCAAGTTTAGTCTCTCTGTGCTAAGCAGATAAAATTGTCCTGTTTTTCTTTTCCAGAAAAATGAGGTCAATTTTGCTTTATAAAATTCCTTCACAGATTGAAATTCAATTGTGTCCATGATACAACATCTCAGAAATCAGCACATACAAAACATTCCTGCTCACTCTGACAAAAGGAGACACACACCATATATATGAACACCACACGTAGGAGAGTGACAAAAAGAAGCAAAGATGTGTCTAGAAAAGGGATGTCTTGATGATGGCTATTTGAGTCTGGATAAGTAAAGAAAGAAAAGACTAAAAACCTAACAATGTGGATTTTAATTATATTAACCAGGATGCCGTTGAGCTTTCCATTGCCAGTGGTTCCCAGTTTGAGATACTTGCTGGGCCACCTGCTGCCTGGCAGCAAGACCACAATATCAATCTCCAGACCAGCCATTTTCAACCAGTGCGCCGCGGCACATTGGTGTGCTGCAAATGGTCCGCAGGTATGCCACGGGAATTTAGGTGAGGGTCATTTCTTAGTGGGGCCATTGGGGGACACACAAGCAGTGCAACATGCTTGTCAAGGGTCAAAACATTGATTATGTGCCTTGACAATTTTAGCATCTTGTCAGTGTGTCACGAGATAAAAAGGCTGAAAAATTACTGCTCCAGACAGTGGCAGGAGACTCAGCACAGCGGACAGAGCTGCAGTGTGCAAAAACCGCATGCTGTGAAAAGCCCTCCCACTTGGCCCAACCTTCTTACTGCTGTTTAGAGGCTCATGTTAGGCCAAGGAACCAGGAAGTGAATGGCAGCGACATCACAGCATGACGCGTTTCTCATCATCATCCACTTTCTGGTTCCTAGGCCATCATAGCCCTTGTCAGTTTGGGAACTGCTGCAATAAGCCATCATAAAAAGTATACATGTGCCTTTCTATTACTAGTCTTCAAAGACTAATCCTATTTAACTTAACCAGAAGCTGCTTGGCTATGTTTGTCAAAGCATTATGAGCCAGGCCTTTTTTTCCTTTTTAGCATGAACCAAATGAGCAGTTTGTATTGCAAGAAAAATCAGGATGGGGAATAAGGTATCAACCCAAGCTTAGGCATATAACACAATTTGAAACAAATTTCATTTAAAAAAAAAACCTAACTAAAAACAAGTAGCAGCAATCACCCCATAATAAAAAAGTAAAGCATATGCAATAGAAAATAGCTGTAAAACATATCCATAAAGCACACAGAACAGGGTTACTCAAACTGTGGGTCAGGACCCTCTGATGGGTCACAACCTGATGTCAGGTGGGTTGCGGAAAGCAGGGAGCAGCCATCTTGGAAGCTGCAGACCTCTTGCTAGATTCCTTTTGTGAGTGTTAATAGTTTGAATTTTCAACTGAGGTTTTTTTAAATTGTTTTTAGTTCAGTGCTTTTACATAATATTTTGTCTTGCTTTCTGTCAGGGATGTTTTATGGTTGTGCAATAGCTGCAGTCCAAGAATGCCAGTTTGCATTCCAGGAGTATCCTGTGATTATGTCACAACGCCGGCACTTCCTGCTTGATGATGTCACTTTCAGCTGACATCACTTCCAGGTTAACAACATCACTTCTGGAAGATGCCAACACAAGTGCCATTCTAAAAAGTGAGTCCTGGTCTAAAAAGTTTGAGAACCACTGACGTAACACATCCAGTATTAACATAACCATAATAATATCATAAGGCTAATGTAAAATGAAACATGTTTAGGCCCCATCAGAAAACTTCTAAAGAGGGATAGGAGCAGTTCATAAACGCAAAGGGAGGGAATTCCATAAAATTGGTGCCACTACCAAGAAGGCCCTATGTCCTTCCACAGCCCCTCCCACCTCTATGAGTGGTAGTCATCTAAAATGACCAGCATTGATGACCAGAGAGGGCAAGCCAGATTACATGGACAAAGGAAGTATCTCAGCAAAACTGGTCCCAAACCCGTGGAGGGGTCAAAACCAGCATATTGAATTGGGCCAGGAAGAGTCAAACTGTGATTTTCACTGGCTAGACAAGCCACTCTGCTGCAGTAACTGCAGTTTCTGATCTGTCTTCAACGGCAGCCCTCCATACAATACATTATAATAGTCCAATCTTGTAGTTTCACCATGAATCACCATGGCAGGTCAAAACAATCCAGATACTTTTATAGGGTGCTGGTTTATAGGGCCTGGTGTTTCATAGGGCCTCATTTTTGACAAATATATTTTTTTAAAACTCACTTAACACACTAGCTTCAGAACGTCAGGTGATATTTCCAAGAGCATTTAAGACGGTGGATTAGTTGCCCCCTTTTTACTGAAAAAACGAGGATCCTGGGAACAAAAGGCAAATCACTCTACAACAGTGTATGCCTGACACAGCTGATCCAAGCTCCCACAGATGCAAAGGGGAAGTGTGACAGTTCCCCTTTAACAGTTTTGCAGAAGTGGGAATTGTTTTCAGGAGCAGGACAAAACCTCTGGAACCCATAAAGCAGAAAAAAGATTAAAGTGCTCTTGAGCAAGTACAGAGTGCAGTTCTTTAGCTTAAGAGACCAAACCACACAGTAGAGATGGTCATGTTTCCAAACCTGGTTTGTCTGTTGTTGTTTTTTAATCTAGACATTTAGTAACTAAGCAAATCCCCGCAATAAAGCTTTTGATGCTCATTCACCATTCTTGTCTCCTTACAAGGAAGTGCCAAATTTATGTGGGGGACCAAGTAGCTTTGTCTTTCGACACAGGAGCAGGACCAACTTAAAGGGTAAATTCTAAAACATTACTCCCCTTCCACCGCCATGTATGTGCCTCGGGGCAGAGATTCCCCGGGTGAAGGCAGCTGCAGCGGTCCCCAGTTCCCCCCCCCCGGAGGAGCCGTGGCCCACCCATTCACTCCCTCACTCACCCAGCCCGCTGATCTCCTGGCGGATGTTGATGCGGTTCCTCTCCTCCACTATGGCCCGGAGCATCTGCTGCAGAGAGCGGTCCAGGCCCCCTCCTCTCTCGTCGTCTTCCCTCTGCCCAGAAGTCTTGAAAGCTGCCATGCCGACGCCCCCGAGGATGATGGCATCGCAGTCTGCCGGGAGAGACGGAGCAAGGAAGGCGGCTGCGGCGGGACTCCCCCTTCCTCTCTCCTCCCTCGTCTCCACGCTGGAGGGAAAACAAATCGGACCCCCGAGCCCCTTCCCCAGTGCAAAAAATATGTATATATATGCAAAGATAATGCAAAAAATGTTGGCGGTGGGGACGACCTGCACTCGCTCAGAAGGGCGCGGCTTGGCTGGAATGCTGTTTGCTGAAATAAAGATACCACCGGCCGCTGCCTTTGTCTTTCCTCGCTGACAGAGGGAGGGGAGACTTCCAAGGAGAGGGATGCTAGGGCGTCACCTGCCCGCCGCCCCACCTTGGCCCCCGCAGCCGGGCAGAGCAGCAAACCCGCTTGCAAAGCCTCATCTGTGCCGCTTCTTCCCAGCCATTGCAAAGAGGCACTTCCGCCTCCCGGCCTGAGCTGATCAGCTGAGAAGCGGCTTGTCGCGAGGGTTGCGGGTGGCTGGTGTGTTTTGCTCCCCCCGCCCGGGCTCCGACACTTCCGGCGCTGTTTGCTACGGTCTTGCAAAGGGAAGAGGCGCGGGGCGGTCTCGGGAGCAGCGCGGGCCTCACCCCGGCAGCGGATCTGAACAAAGAGCGTCTGAGCAGCGCCAGGTTGTGGTGCTTAGCTTGGGCTCAACGGGTGCAAGGCCGGCCTGCAGAGGAGGGGAAAAGGCAAAGGAAATGAAGGCCCAGAGAGGGAGCAGATCAGGGGTTTTCCCCAGCAAAACAGTCACCCAGAAGAACACTTGAGCCTGAGTCACAGAAAAAGTCAGGATAGTTATTTAGAACGAGGTCAAGGTGCATTATTTGTTTATTCTGCAGCAGCACCGGACCCCCGCTGTGTGGATGTCCTAACATTTAAATAGCCCTTACCCTGTGCACCAGGTATGCAGCCAAAGCACAGAGCACTGTTTGCTAAGAAAAAGTGTGCTTTGCTTATGTGCATGCGCGTGTATGTGTGTCCTGCACTCGTAACCCTGCCTTGTGATGAGGGTTGATGTTTTAACCTCAAGAATAACCACAGCTGGTCTGAAAAAACAGGATGAGCTCCCCCCCCCCCCAATCTTGAAGGTATCCAAGAGTAGGCACTTCAGACTGCAGAATCTTGCTTCCCTCTCAGTTATCTCTTGTTTAGTAGTTTGCCAGTGGTGGTGAGAGGACAATGGAGAGTACCAGGCCTTTGCTTTAGAGGGGGGTTGGTATCAGAGATGCTGCTGGGGGGGGGGAGTCAGTTCGGGGGCCCTAGGGCTCAAAGTGCTCTTGGCTGGTCCACTCTGACAGTGCAGTCCTATGCATGTCTACTCAGAAGTAAGTCCCATTATGTTCAATGGGGCTTACTCTCAGGAAAGTCTATAGGATTGTAGTCTGAATCAGTGTGGAAACGGCTGCACAGGGGTGCAGCCAATGAAAATGTAGGCTGCACAGGGGTGTAACTAATGAAAGTGCAGCCCGGTGCAGAGGACAAAAATGTCCCAGAAGTGACATCACAACAGGAAGTGACATCAGAGCTGTATTTTCATTTTCTTCTGGGGATTTGGCTATAACATTAAATAGAATTAAGATACTACATTCCAGTTTGTTTCTGCATTGAATGATAGTATACTTATACTTACTTAGACCTTTATTGGCATAGGTATTTCAGTCAGTACAAATCAGAAAAGAACATACATGACAGTATTATTCCTACAAATCACCATTTTAACCAATTTTTATATTTTTGTTTTCTGTTTTTTTTTTTGGTCACTATTTTTGATAGATTAAAGATAATACACTCTAATTTATTTAATTGAATTCTGTACTCAATTACCTTACCAATGATGTAGAACATGGTGGTATTATTTATAATTACTAAAGTTTTCACCATTTTAGCCACTAGTGTGAAGCTCAGCGTGTTGCCTCCCTAAAGCTTGTTGCCTGATGCAGTTGCACCCGCTTGCACCACTGTAGCTATGCCCCTGCTGCTGTGTCTGCCGGCTTTGTGAGCCAGGCTAGTGCCTCCCTCTGTGTCCAACAGTGGCATGCAGTGTGGGTGTGGAAGGTGAGACAGCAACACCTCGCCAGGGTGTTCGGTGTCAGCAGTGGCAGTGCTGTTCGAAGAACTCCAAGGCCACCCCACCTCCTTAGAATGTGACCAGAGCTGTGCTCCCGTTGAGGCCTTTGGGAGACATTAAAACGTCACTCCACTTTTTGGGACAACTGGAAGTGATGGTCTAAGAAGGCCTTCTGAAGCCCAGAGAGGCTTTCCCTGGGCTTTAAAAAAATCTGTTCTGGTTTTCCGAAAAAAACGGAAGTGAGGTTCTAAGGCCTCCCACCCTCAGCTGTGCTAGTGGTGCTCAACTGTTCCCCATTGGCGTGTCACTGGGCAAGAAGGGGCAGCAAATGCCAAGAGGGCTTGGCCTGGGTGCAGTCACGTGTCCACCGTCCGCTGTGGAGTTTGCAGAGGCCTGTCTGGAATAGGTCAGTCCAGCAGCCCCACAGAGGGGCAGCTGAGGTCCCACTGATCGGTGCTGCCAGGCAGGCTGTGGCATGTGTTGGGTCCCATGGTCTGTTCATCTGTTGGAGAGCTGCCTACAGAGAGCAAAGAGAAACCCAAAGAGCAGGACAAACAGCAGCAGCTGCCTCACGTGTTCTCTGGATCAGAACGCAGGCTCCGTGTTTCTGAGGGAGGGACTGTTTCCTAGGTGTGCCTCAGGATGCAGCCCAAGGTTGAAGACCTGTGTTCTCTACGATGGATTCAGCCAGCATGCAGAATGGGAACTATCCTTTTGTTCTCCCCAAGGAGTCAGTGCACCTATATTGCCACGGAATTCTATATATGGGAAACATCCATGTATCTGGGCCCTTCTCTTAATTTTTTTTTTTTTTAGGGAAATGTGATTTCTATCCAGAAGCCCATTCCTTCCATTCATATCCAGTCACCTCAGACACATGCAGGCAGGCATGTTGGGGTTCTTTCCTGTGTATTCTGCACAGATGCAATACAACCCTGAATTGCTTGCAGTACATTTTTATCCACAAGAGGGCAGCACACCTGTATAAAAACATCCCTGTATCGGCCCTTTTTGAAGTTTTTGGGTTTTTTTTAAGGGAAATGTAATATTTATCAAGAAGGCAAATCCCTCCACTTATACCCAACCAGGCATCTAGAGACAAGTATGTTTGTGTTCTTCTTTCATATGTATTCATAGGATGTATACGATTGCATACAGATGCATATGATTGCATACAGATGCAATATATATTTCCATAGAGCTCCAGTGGCCGCAGTAGGCTCCCTGCCCTATTCTCCTGTCCCTCCCACTTCCCCTGTTCCTGGTTTAAAGAGACGGAAGTCTCCCTCTGCAGAAATAGATCAGTAACCAGACTTATGCTGGGAGCCCACCATAGTCTGCAGTGTTGATGGCACTTGGTTCTGAGAGCTTGTGTGGTGCAGCCAGTGGGATGGTGACACGGTGGAGATGTTTCACTGGCACTGTGCCTGGATTGGCTCCAACCACCTACAGTTGATATGGGAGCAGGACAAGTGCCAGGTTGCTGGGGGCCCTGGGGCACATCTTTGCATGCAGCCCCCAGTCCTGATGGCGCATTGGGTGCTACCACTGCTGCCACCACTACTGGGAGTTGAGGGCTGGGCCCTGTGGTGGCCCCAGTGCCTGATCTGGCCAACCCCTGCCACTCTTCTATCGGGACACTATCCATGATTTGTGTGTCCACCGTGATGTCACAGCCACCAGGGGATTCTGGGATTGCTACATTATCATTACTTGTTTAAAGCAATGCCATTTTGCCGTCATCCTCTCTGCTGGGAGCATTTGGGAGCCCAACTCATTGTGATACTTTTCCCCCAGTGGGCTACTGTGCCTTAAATCAGGGGTGGCCAACCCGTGCCACTAGTGACACATAGATACTTTCCGAGTGGCATGTGCAAAGTTGCCATATATGTCTGAAAAACATTTAGATAATAACACAGAAAACACCACAGCTGTTTACAGGTTGCTTGATTTCTTGCTACTCCTTGCACAGCACGTCCTCAAGTTTCGAATGCTATAGTGGGCACACTCAGGGCAGCCACGCCTACTCTGCTTGATTTGCTCTGGTCATATGGACTTCAGAACGGGTCCTTCAGGGCCAGACTAAAGATCAGTGCAGGCCACCTTTCTGGCCTCATCAGCAGTCAGCCAAGTGTCTTTGGAAAGCCCCAAATAGACAACAGCACTCCCATGTTTCTTGCTCTGTACCTTCTAGCCCTTGAGCTTGGAGGCTCTATTTAGCTATTATATCGTGGTAATTGTTAAATGTGATATTAAGGTTTAGGGGCACGTTCAAAATTCTCTACATAAAAAGTGGCACATGGCATGCTGCTGGTTGGCTCCCCTTGTTTTAAGTGGACAGACTTGACCGACAGCCCTGTGTGTAAGCCTGGGCATGCTTGGGTAGCTGTCTCCTTTTAGCGCCACACTCTCTGCGCTGCACAAAAGCACTGCAGCATCTCTCTGAGTCAGGTGCAGTCCTTTTGGTTTTGGAAAGTCATGTGATGCGTCAAAGACCCCAGCAGAGAGAGAGAGAGAGAGAGAGAGAGAGAGAGAGAGAGAGAGAGCTGCTGTAGCAAGGACCACAAACTAGCCTACTTATCAGTCAGGAGCAGCCTGAGCAGAGCACACACAGAGACACACAACTTGAAGAAGCCCAGACCATTCGTGCACTGCAGGCTTGGATTCAGTGCTTGGATTCAGTAGTTTCTCTCTCCCCAGGGCATCTTGCTGTTACAGCTGGATACCAGCATAATTCTTTTTTTTCTTTTTTTGCTACAGAAGGAAAGCATTTGGGGGAGGCTGCAGAGCTGCAGTCAGTACAGTGAAAGGATTTAAAGGCTTTGGAAAGGACAGGGAGAGAAGGAGCTGGAAGTTAGAACCGTGTGTGTCGCAAGTCGGAAGGGGAGACTTAAGAGTTTGACCCCGGTGGGAGGGGGAAGCAAGAGAGCTGTCAGAAGGAGGGCAGTCAGGCAAAACACACTGTCCAAACACGAGGCAGGGAAGCCCTGGCTGTGAACATGAGAAAAGCCAGCCCAAGAGCTGGGGACCCAAAGCCCGGAGAAGGCACCCAGGCACCGGACAAGGGGCAGCCTGGGGTGGAGTGGAGCCAAGCCGTGCTGCAGCGGAGCCGGCACCTGAAGCAGGCTGCCCAGTTTGTCCACAAGGACTCTGCCGACCTGCTCCCTCTGGATGGGCTGAAAAGGCTGGGCACCTCCAAGGATTTGGTGAGTCCCAACGATGTGCCTGCCTGGCTCGGAGTCCCCTCTCTCCCTTCCTGCCTCTCCTTTTTGCGCCAACATCCCAGGCAAGCTTTGGGTAGGATTGTACCCCCGGCTCACTGTCCCTACCTCTGCATGTGGCATGGGAAGGAAGAGACATCCCAGTAGATGTGCCTCCACCTTCTGCACCCTCCCAGTCAGAAAGAAACGCCTTTAAATCTTTTGCCTCAAAATTGCAGAGGATATAGAAGGCACAAGCCTGCTGTGTGCAATGACAGCGTCTGACAGGTGAAGAGACTCTGCTGGCACCAAGCAACCCAGGAGGGGGGGCACAGAACCCCTTCTAGTTCCCCAGTGTGCAAGCTCTCCACTGGCCCTGTCCTTTCCCAACCAACTCTGCTAGGGGGGGGGGGGGGGGGGGGGGTCTTCTAGTGTGAGCAGAACGACATTACAGCCTGTCATGTGAGTTAGTCTGGACGGGGCTCTGTGACCCCCTTGGTGGAAAACCCCACCTTAGGCTGGGGGGATGGTCTAAGATGGCCTCCACGCTCCTTGTGGTGTGGATATCCTGATATTATGTAAGTGGGCTTGGTGTTGCCCTTACGGGCTTTTAGTTCTATGCGTCCTCAAAACAAGACTAAAAATGGGCATTAACTCTTTCTCTACAAGTTAGGGCCTGGGGGTGACTTTATGCATTTTCCCTTGACAAGCAGTCTAAGGCTACAATCTTATATACATATGTACTGGAGAATAAGTCACACTGAGCTCAGTGGGACTTACTTCTGAGTAGACTTGCTTAGGATTGTTCCGGAAGTACCCTGGACAGGGACTGTTAGTCTGACAAGAAGATAGCAACCTTTAATTTTCAGAAAGTCGGCCTGAAATCGCTGTTTTCTAAAGTGCAAGTCCTTTTCTCAGTCCCTGATACATAGAACTCTCTGTAATTAGTCATGCACTCTGCACCTACTCAGGAACACCTTTACCTGTTCTTCATTTATTCCAAAGTTGAGCTCTCTGGCTAGGGTTGCCAGCTTCTGGAGTGCAACTTAGTATGTGAAGAGTGCTTCTACCCCCTCAGAGTGGAATTTCTGTTTCCAAACAGGTGCAGGTCCCTTTTATGAATGGAACCCCAGCGGATACCAGGGCATGCCTGCATACCGCTGAGTTGCGTATTTTCTTTTGTGTGTGTGTGTACAGCAACCACACAGCGTGGTCCAGCGGCGTCTTCTGGAAGAAAACCTACCCAAACAGTGGGGTGATGACGCTGATCCGACTGCCATGTATGAGGCACCTCCTCTGAGGAACAAGGTGGAGGCGGCAGTGGAGGAAGGTGTTGACAAATGGTGGACAAAATCACCTACGACTTTGCTTATACACTGCAAGGTAAAGAGCAGCAGTAATGTATGAGTACAGGTGAGCCCCCTATCCATGGGGGATCCGTGCCACAGACTGTTCACAGATACAGAAACTGTGGATAACCTGTCCCCATCCCCCCCCCCAGTGCCCATTAACAAGTTTGAAAGCCTTACTGGGCAAAAATCTGCTTCCTTAAACAGATTGTTATAAGCCTACAGGA
This sequence comes from Lerista edwardsae, assembly GCA_029204185.1. Classification (NCBI taxonomy): domain Eukaryota; kingdom Metazoa; phylum Chordata; class Lepidosauria; order Squamata; family Scincidae; genus Lerista; species Lerista edwardsae. The sequence continues at coordinate 1,400,019 of JAJKFI010000003.1, read as the reverse complement.
AGTGGTCTCGAATGAGGCCTCGAACTAGAGCAACAGGAAGCGAAGTTACCAAGTTGTTTCAAGCTCGTGGGTGGTGGTAGGCCCCAGATCCGTAGATATTTGAAACCTTAGATACAGGATCTGCAGTTACGGGGGCCTATCTATATGGTGGAAAGTCCCATTTGGTGAACCCTGGGCCATCTCAGTGGCTGTTCTCAGTTTAATCACCAATTGTCTTTCCAGAGAAAGAATGAATTACTCAGGCTATGAAGCCTGGAACATCTTTCCTTGTTTGCATTCTCGGAATGTGAACGTTTTTTAATTTTTCCTAACAGAAGTTGTATGTCTTTTATAGATGGCTTGACAAGCAGACATCCAACAGGTGCAGCTACCTCTCCACTGCAGTCCAAGCTGAGAAAAGCCCTGCTTGCAACATGCTTTCCTGACTAATAGCCTCTTCTCACAGAGGCCTCTGACAACAGGAGACTAGTGTTGCCAAATGCAAATGAAGAAAGGGCTCCTGTGTCTTCCAGAACTGGGTTGAAAGAATGATGCCCCTTTTTCTATCACAGTGTTGCAGTGACCAACTGCAGCAGATGGACTTGGGCCTTCTCTCCAATTCTTGGTGATGCAGGAGCCTCTCAGAGTCTGGTTCTGGCAAATCAAGCCATGGTAGCAGCTGTGACAGGGGTTTTGTGGGGGCATCACTTTTTTAGTCTTTTTTAGCTGGCCCTTTTCCTGTTCCTTTATCAGCAGCCTGATAAGAGACAAGGTAAACCTTTGCTGGCCCAATGCTACGCGGAAGGAAATGTTTCACCAGCTTAATTTTGTAATTGGCAAGGTGCAGCTACAGGCACAGGAGAAGGCAAGGGAACGAGACAGCAACCCTAAATGCCACATGAGTCTCTTTTAAATCAAAATTGCCAATCTCCTTTCTGGCAGGAGAGGTAGCTGCTCTGTGACAGGACCAAGGGTGTCTCCAAACTCCGGCCCACAGGGCCAAATCCAGCCCTCAGCAAGCCACCATGCAGCCCATGAGAGCCTCTGGTCCCTTGCGAGCCTTCGGCCCACCAGAGACCTCCCCTATGACCCTGCAGCACAGGGGCAGGCTAATAGAGCTCTTGCGTGAAAGCCAAGTCATCCCGAGCTTTTGCGTGGCTGCAGAGAGTCCAACGACTTGAGAGTGCCACCCCATTGGCCTGCAGGGAGCCTGAAGAGGAACCACATGGAGAGGCGCAAACTGGCTGCTACACACACAGAGCAGAGAGGAATGGGGAGCACTTGCTTGCTTAGAGCTGGGAAGAGAAGGGGACACTGCAGTAGCCTACACAGGCTCTAAGATCCTTATTCTGTGTCAATTTACTTCATGTCTGCTACAATCCAGTATGTTTCCTCCCCCCCCCCCCCCCCGTTCATTGGTTCTGAGATCCCTGTTTTGGGTTAATTTACTTCTGCTGGTGTGGGGTTGGAGTCTGCTGCAATCCAGAAACGTTGCCTCCCTCCTCCCATTTAAATTTAAATTACATGTATTATTTTCTGGCCCTCGACACCCTGTCAGATATACAATACGGCCCTTATGCCAAAAAGTTTGGAGACCCTTGGTGTGTACAAAGGGACTTTAGAAGACCATGGCAGGTGCGCTGTGTGGCATTTGCCATGTTCCAGTCAGGGGTACTTGACCTTTCCTGGGTTCTGTTCAGGGAAAACTAGTTCTGCCACAGAAGCCACCTATGTGCGATGCTGCTGGCTGGTGGTTGGGACGTTTGACAGCTGGCCTTCAATTCATCAGCTGGCCTTCATTGTGATCCACATTGTTTATCATGCCAGCTACAGAATTGGAGTCCCCGGTGGCGTAGTAAGAGGACGGGGGGCCCAGCCTGCATGCCGGGCCACATGGGGGTGCCATGAGAAGCCCAGCCAAGATGGTGGTGGTGGGACTTGGGAGATGCAGCAGATTCAAAGCAAAGACCAGACTCCTCCGAGCAGAGCTTGGCCCAGTCGCTTCAGAGCTGCCACCACCATCACTGAAGCAAGAGCCTTGGCAGGAAGGAGGGTCGTGGGCTAGGCCACATGCACATCCCAGCAGGAGATACGGCGGCTGCAGCTTTGAGAAATTACACTATTTCATTAGGAAGGGGAATGGGTGATCGCTGAGTATGGTAGAGGAGCCCCAACAGGTTGTGACTCAATGAACCACAACAAAAAGTGGAATTGCCAAAGTTCATAGGAAAGGGAAGTGTTGGCAAGGCGAACAAATCTGCATCCAAGTACAAGAAGCTAGAAGATGCTTTTGGCCCTTAGCGAAGAAAGCCAAACTTCAGTTTGTGACTCATAATGTTGCTATGTTTAGTAATTTAGTGGTTAGTTAGAAATGGCTTTTCTGGAAGCCTATCTTCATATGCATCCAAAAGCACCGTTTCTAACTTGGCTGCCAAATTACTAAAAAGTCGTTTTGTTACTGCCATTATTCTTGAGAAACTCAGCACTTCCTGCTGCCGTTTATAGTGATAATCCATCCTGAATCTTTTCCAACTTTTGTTTCTTTCAGTGCCAAGGCCAGCTTCTAAGAGCTGTGGTCAATACAGGCTGCCAGCACAATCTCATCTCTAGGAATTGTTTGAAGGATCTGGGGTAAGAGCGATGGATGGTGCCTGCCCATACCACAAACAGGCCCACGACCAGCAGTTTGGTTCCCAGATTTGATAGTTTGGAAAACCTGAAAAACCTGTTGGACCAGTCAGACAAGAGAAATGTGTGTGCAGGACACCATGTGTTGGGAGCTTCACTCTGCACGTGACGGAGGCTGTTTGTGTAAATCAGCACCGCCTCTAAAAATGAACAGAGCAGGAGATCAGGGGCTGATTTTCAGAGTAATGTGGGGCATGGATGAGCAGAGCTGAACCCTTGCAGCCCCTTTTCTTGCTGCTGGGCTATTGGAGCCCAACTTTGTAGTGTGCTGAAACAAGGTGAGAACCTAATTAAGGGGCATGGATGGAGCAACGGGGATGGTGGCAACAGTGGGAGGACTGCAACCCTCTCTCCTCACCTGTGAAATTGTTTGCATAGTTTGCAAAATATCTGGAATCTTCATTTCTGTTCACAGAGTGGAATTCCAGTATCTGATTGCACGACACAAGCTATTCTGCTTTCTTGCTGGGCTCCTCCTTTCTGGCAGTAATAATTTCTCTCCCCACAGACTGCAGGAAGTGCCCACCAGCATCAGGAATGTTTCTCCTTGCTTGCCTGACATTGTTGGCCAAGTGGAGAAGATCGAGGTCCAGTTTGGCCAGGAGATGGTGCGGTGCTCAGCACTGGTTGTGGGTGAGGACATAAGGTCTCTGTTGTCCCCCTTGTGCCCCAGTGGTCTTGGGCTCTATGTGGATGAGGTAGCCCACCCTGGGAATAGGTGTTGCTGGTGTAGAAAAAACCCCAAGTGCATGCATGCTTTCAGGCAGTTGTATAGCGAGGGCATCTGGTATCCAGATGCCAGATACAATTTTGCCTTTATAAGACTTTCAGAAGGTGTTCTGAGGCATGGGGAAACTTCCTGGAGATCTTAGACCACTTTTTTGCCTTGGGTCCACCTTCAGGGGTACGGGTTGGCACGTCCTCAAGGCATGGTACCTGGGGAATGTACCCTGTGCCCTCCTTAGATATGCCCCACTGCTTTCAGATCAGATGGACAAGTCTTCAGTAGTGGAAGTGAATGGGCACACGTTTAGGCAGGGCAAGAAAATGCTTGAGCTGGATTCTAAAGAGGCTGTCCAAGGAAGCAGGGGCAACGTTTAAGTTCTGTAAAGAGAAGCGCCAGAGCTCAAGCACAGACAGGAATCAGCCCTGCCATCTTCTCAGGCAAGACACCCTGTGCATCACTTCAAAGTCTGTTTGAACCCGTACAGTTATAAAAGACATATTTATTGATCTGAAAAACTGATACTCTGCCTTTTCATCTTTGCAGGAGTTCAAGGCAGCTTACATAAACAGATAAAACAAGCAATAACATACAATAGAATATATATATCTAGGCCATCTTGAAAAAGTAAAAACAAAAATAATAATAATAAAAAAAACAGCAATAAGAAAGGCAGCAAAATACAGCAAACAAAAGCAGCATTAACATGACTCCAGTTCTGAAAGGGCTTCCAGGCATGAGCGGGGATGGGCAGAGACCAGGAGGCATTTGAGTATCTGACAGTGACAGAATTGGAGCAAAGGGCAGAAACGCTTGGGGATGGAAGGGCAGAAACAGTAGCATAGCCAGGGAATGGCAATAAGTACTGCAGGTGCTGCAATGTTCTGAGTAACCGGCCCCTCCCACTTCCCATTGGAGCCATTCTGGGCTTGCCTGTGAGTGCCATTGCTACCTGGAATGGCTCAAATGGCGAGTGGGAGGGGCTGCTTACACAGCACATTGCAGCGCCTGCAGTCTTGTCCATGACACCCCATCCCTGCTGGCTATGCTACAGGACAGAAAACAAAGCTGGGGTGAGGCCAAGGAATTTGTAAGGGATGTGGCCTGGTCTAAATGCAGAATGATCTCAGTTGTCTCCTCTCCATTCCTCCAGATGATGAAGTGTTGGACTTTTGTTTTGGCCTCCAGACTTTGCTGTCTCTGAGGGTAAGAAAACCTTTTTCCCCCGGGAGAAAGAAAAATGGGGGAAAGGGTGGGCAAGAATATGGTCAGAATGTCCACTGTGGCATAATTGTGCTCAGGGCTTGGTTGTCAGCAGCTCTGAACTCTGCTGCTCTCTCTACTCACAGAGAATTCTCAGGAGCCCCTCCAAATCCCAGAAATGTTTGGGAGATGCTCACTTATACAAGTTCTAATGCAGATAGAGTTACAGTGGAGTTACCATGTTATTTCTCTGCTTCCAACAGACCTGCATTGACTTGAACGAAGGAGTGCTTCGACTGAAAGCTCTAGGTCAGGAGCTGCCTTTCATCCACCTGTCTGAGGAGCAAAAGATGTGACTGGACAAATTACATGAAACTGAGGGGAACAAGCACAGTCCTGAGCTGGACCGTTGAGGGCTTAGGCTACCAGCTTGCACTTCTTGGAAGTTCTACTGGAGAGCAAAAAGGAAATGAGAGCCAGGTGCTGCCGCAGAAATTACTAGAAGTTGTTTTCTTTTTACAACCCTTTCCCTATGTGACATCTAATCTCTTTTTTAATCTTTCCTTATTGCCTCTCCTTCGTGCTTTTGCTCTGAAGTCACTATGCCCTTGCAGTGACTTGATAAGTCTCTATTAATTCTGTAATATAGCAGGGGACACTGTGAGGAGAAGCGTGTGGAGCGGTTGTCACCTCTTGAAATTCACTGTACACTTCCCCCTTGGGGCCAGCTGGACAATTTCATGGCTTCATAAAAGGCCGGATTTAACCAATTTTGTGTCAGAAAGTACAGGGAACAACAGTTGGATGCGGGGGGGGGGGGAGCTGGAGGGTTCAAGGCCTCTCTAGAGATCTGATGTGGGGAAATCAATCTGTTACCTTGTAGGCAGTGCCTGTAGTTTACTTCCATTTTTGTTCTGCAGTGAACCTTGATTTAGTGAACCTCTACACAACAGACTTGGGAAATAGTGGACTGCCCCCTTTCTGATGTCCACCAAAATCCAATAAAGCCCTATCTTAGAGAGCTAAGGATAAGCTTTGCAGGGCAGGTAAGTGTGGGAGGGGGCTTGTGAGCGGACGGTACTTGCCAAGGCTGCCCTGCTGTGCCCTCAATCAATCTTGGATTGGAGACATTCCTCAGGAAGTGCAGGAACATCTCCATAGTGCTCTGGACAAGCCCAGACGGTAGGTAAGTCTGCCCCCAAGGTGGAGGACTTTGGATTCCTTCTAACACTGTGACTCTGTTATTTTTCGAGAACTGATTTTGAAAATTAACTTGTGGAACAAGATGTGTTGGTGGCCACTAGGTTGGATAGCTTTAAATAGACAGCCATTTTTCAAAGAAGTGTCTGTGTGCTATGAAAGGTACACTGAACCACCATAAGCAAAGACAGTGTACTGTAATTCTGAAGACAAGAGTGGAGGAACAAAGGAAGACCATAGCCTTTATGCTCCGCTTGCAAGTTCCTAGAGATCTAGTCTAGCTGGCCCCTACGTGCTGGTTCTAGATGGATACTGGTCTGGTCTGATTATTGGGTCCTTAAAAATGTTCAGCACTTTAAACAGCTTTGCCAAATAAAATTTCATTGTTTTTTGTTCCATGCCTATAAACACCCTGCAATTCAGTGCATCTGCCATTTTAGGACTGAGGTATAGTTTGAGCTGAAGAATGGAATGACTCCCTTCTTGCAACAATTCAGACTGCCCGGTGTTGTGCTGCATGCACCACACCCTTTCTGTTTGTGATAACTTTTCCTTCATGTGTCCTTGGACCTGGAGGCCAGTAGTTTTCCAAACAAGGAAGGTCTCTGCAAGGCTTTGGAAAGTCACATGGGAACTTTATTTGGCTAGCATATCTAGGAAGGGAGTTCTCACCACAAAAGAGGCTTCTCACCATCCTGGTTTACCTTCTCAGGCTCACAAGTGCCCCCCCCTTACAAACTTGGGCCATGAACAGCATTTACCTGGGAAATGACAATCCACCAGTGGCAATGATCAATGTTCCTACTTATATTGTCTCTTACACTGGGCAAGATGAATTGTGGGCTATCATGAGGATCATAGCTACTTTTGCAAAATGCTGTTAACACAGATAGCATTTTTCCTCATATGCATATAAGAACCAGGAGATACTCTAGGGATGCAATCGTATACACACATACCTGAGAGTAAGTCCAAATGCACTCAGTAGAGCTGATTTCTCAGTAGACATGCACAGGGTTGTGCTATAGGCCAGCACTCTCATACTTGAGCTGAAACCACAACTAAGGCAGCTGGTATGGGGGCAGAACAGTAGTTCTCAAACTCCTACAAGGAGTCCCTTTGCGGGGGAGGGGCTTTGGTGGCCATGCAATCCCTAGGCTCACACTGCTGCTAGGGTGGTGGTGGTTTCCAACTCACTGCTACTGGCACTGGCCTCCGGGGTGTGTGGGGAAGTCCCGCAACCCACTTCCAGTTTTCGATTGGAAGCCACTTCCAGTTTTCAATCACGAAACCAGAAGTGGCTTACGACTGTATTTTGTGTTTCCTTAGGCTTGGGGAGGGCTGCAGAGCCATCTGCAGGGCTCCCCCCACCCCGAGGCCATGGTGGCGGTGATGAGTTGGGAGAAAAACCCTTCCCTGGAAGCAGCGCAATCCCTCCCTGCTTCTTAATGGGGCAGAAGAAGTTGCTGCCCAGGTTGATAGATTGCGGCCCACCAGTTTGGGAACCTCCGGGGTGGAAGATTCAACATGAAAGGAGAGAAAGGAACCATCTAGACAATGATATAGACAAAGGGAATGGGAAATGGTTAACACAGATTTCACAGAGCCCAGGGATTCCCATCTTTGAAATCGCAACTGTTTTTCATGTGCAATCATGTTTAATTGAAAACATTCCCTTAAAAACTTCTTATTTTTCTTTATTAACATTCTGCTTAATGGCTTGTTATACCTTCTAAGTTCCTTAATGGCTTACAATGCAATATATCTTTTGGTTTGTAAAATTTAAAAGATCTTATACTATCATTGAAAGGTCGGGTATTTTGGACCAGCACTTTTGTGCAAAGAATTAGAGTTGTGGCATTCACTTAACTGTAGTTCTCAAAATTTTGGGCAAATGAGGGGTTCAAGGGGATAGTTACAACAGGGACGAGAAACATGAAAAGTCATTTCCCATTCCCAGTAATTTGCTGTCACTTTAGGATCAACGCTATTGCTCCTTCATCCCTTTACCACAAGCTACAGGGGCCCAGTTCTCAACACGGCTTAATCTGTCCTTTGGCTACCCAAAAAAAGTATGATGGGACAAGGGATTTTATACAGCTAGGATAACCAGACTGATCAAGTTCTGAAAGGATATGAGAAGCAGTGCTATTCATTCTGCTTGTGTCTGCTCATTCGGTTCTTTGGGTAGTTTGACACTTGGAGAAATCTCGTTTTGGCTGGGAGTCGCTACTGAGAAGAGCTACTTGGCTGCTCCTCTGGAAAGTAGAGGGTCTTGTGAATCAGATCTTTGACAGAAGAAACATCATCTCCAGCTACAAAGAAGAAAAAGCCACAAACATTACACATGAGTACTGTAGCTGTAGCAAGGAACCTAAGGTCCCGATCCTATCCAACTTTCCAGCTGGGCATGGGCTGCATCCTGTGAGGGAAGCAGTCAAGGAGGCCTCCTCAACCTACAGGCACATTTGTTCCCTTACCTTGGGGATATACTGCGGCTGCAACTGCACTGGAAGGTTGGATAGGATTGGGACCTTGGTAGCAGTACACAATTTGCTCTGCTTCTTTGTATTTTCTCATACAAAAGTCACATGGGTGGGATTAGCTCTTGAAATACTTCAGGAGTGGCCAAACCATGGCTCAGAAGCCACACATGGCTTTGACATTGAATCCTACTTATACATGCATAGAAGTGAGTCCCATCCTTTCCCAAACCCCAGCATTTTATTTTTCACGTTTTTATACCACCCTTTCTCCAAGGAGCTCAGGGCAGTGTGCTTTGTTCCTTCCCTTTTGTCATCGCAACAACTTTATGTGGTTGTTGAGGTTGAGAAATGACGACTGGCCCCAGGTTATCCAGGAAGCATCGTAGCTGAGCAGGATTTGAACCTGGATCTTCCAGGTCCCAGCCCAGAATAACTACACCAGTCGAGCACCCCCTCTCCCTCTTTAGATCATATGACGCTTCTGACATACCCACACCCAGCTGCTGCAGGAGGTGACTGTACTCAGAGTTGCCTTCCAGTATCTTCAGCAGATTAGTGGATTCCATTCGCTCCAACTGCACATCCCAATAAATGTAAATCTTCTGGTTGAAACTGACATACACCAGACATGGACTGTTGCGACCCCCTTTGCAGGCATAGAGGCCTAGAAACACCAGAGGCAAAGAGCAGCTAATATCTAAAGCCAGTAGAAAGATCATTAAAATCTTCCCTTCTTCCAAAAGGATTTGCAAGATGAGAGGAATATCTGGTGGGCATAAATAAGGTAAAGGGATGCATGATAAAAGACTCCTGACCCATCCCATACTTCCAATAAACTGAGATTAAGGCTGCAATCTTATTTCCTGGGAGTAAGCTCCATTGACTATAATGGGAATTGCTTCTGAGTAGACAGGTTCTAAGTTCAAAAGCAAGCTCTAAGTTCAAAAGCAAGCAATTCTAGCTGCCCTAAGTGCCCTTATTAGGGAGAAAGGCAGGTATAGATTGTCTAAATAAATTCTGAAAGGAGTTTGGAAATGTAGAATGGTCATGATGACCCAAAACCACACAATGCTGCAGTCACCGTGAGATTGTCAGTGTCTGATAAGATTTTTCCTCTCTGTGAGAAAAGGCTAGAGACATACAAGTGCTGGGCCTTCCCTGTTATGACATGAGGCTGCCTTATACCATGTCCAACTTTTAGTCTAAGTTCACTAACACTTTGGCCCATCGGCACTCTCTGAATCCCAGGCAGTGAGAGGTCTGTCCCAGTCTCAATAGCCAAGATCCTTTGGCGATACAGTGATGGAGAGGACCACAATTTTATTTTTGCAAAGCATGTGCTCTATCACTTAGTTTTGGCAAAGCCTGAAAGGAGAGGAATACATGCTTAGACTTTTGCTCAAGAATATATAAAGCTGCTTAAATAGTGTGAGCCAGGCCACTGTCAGCTAACCTATTCTTGCTGCTCACGGCTCTTCAAAGTCTCAGGCAATTCCTTGTCTTTTTCCTCCAATCCCTTCAACTGGAGATCTCAGGGATCAAATCTGCATGAAAAGCACATGCTCTGTTAAGTGGTTGAAGCACCCCCTATCAAATCTGGCCAGCAGTTCCATGATCTTCCAGGACTGTGGACCTGCTGCCAAGGTAGGGAACTCACCTGCACAGAAAGCGCTCACGTTTTCATCAACTTGAAACCTGGCCACTGTCCTGCTGTGGTCTATGATGTACGTCTGGCCATCCCAAGCACAGGCAATCACCTCCTCATGGCCATTTCCCTGGAGGAATTCATAGCAGAGAGAGTTCTCTGGGATAGGCAAGTATTCCTATCAACTTGCAAAGGCAAAATCCCTTCCCGCATCCACCTGCTCCCAGCACGGGAAGCCTATCGCTATAAGAAACTAAAGGGAGGTTGATGCAAAGGAGGCAAGAAGGTAGCCTGATGTCTGCAAACACAATTCAGCAGCCTAGTGCCTGCAGTGGGGAGTGACTGCAGTGGTGGAAGGCAGCAGCCCCTAACCCAAAGCCCCCTGTGATGGCAAAAAAGCCAGATGGAGACTCCTCCCATTTTCTGAAGATTACAGACAGTAGTCTGGGTGCACATTATCCTGTTAACAGAGTTAAAGGAAAGCAGGCTTCAGTCCAAGCAAGGACTGAGTTTTCCTAAGAGCCAGGTGGATACTGCTCTGAATTTTCTGGAGGAAGAATGGGAGGTATGTGAAATAAATGAATGGATACAGTATTCATGAATGAAGAAGTATGAATGCAGAGCCCACAGCTGGAGCACCTCAGAACACCTCCTGGACACAAGCAGAAGTCACTGGCGCAAACCAGAAGTGACTTTGGGTCATGTCTGGGAGGCCTTCTGAGGAGGGCTGGGAGGCTGTGCTTCACCTCTGGAGGGCCAGACACAGCCCCCCCTCCGGGTAAATTATTGTGGCACCACACTGCCCCCTGCAGGCTGAGTTATCAGCAGATTTCAGTATCCACAGGGGTGGTAGTGTTCTGGAAAAGTTCCCCCATGGATACCTAGGCCCCACTGTACAGAGTTTCAGCTCAGACATCAGTCTTTTATAAGGAGCCATCAGAACAGAAACTTCTCTCTGCCTTAGAGAGATTAACCGATTCAGAACAGGCTCTCCAAGCACCTCTTTTGCCTCTCCAGACAAACCGAGAGCTCAGAGTACTTGCAGCAGCCACCCCTTTCCGCACTTCCACGTTTCCTGAGTAAGCGAGAGAAAACAAGTAGGCGGCAGCAACAGCAGGGATGGCTTCCTTCTTCTTCCAAAGAGATATGCCAGAAGGGGCACATGGAGAGCTTGGCTGAGAGAGTAACTCAGTGGACGAGGGACTTCATTATTATCGTTATTTGAAGAACTTATACCCCGGCTCTCCCATGCCGAAGCAAATGCCCAAGGCGGCTTACAGAACTACATTATAAAAGTAAAATGTCACAGACAACAAGTAAAAACATCAAAGACAAAGGCATTAAAACACAAACACACAAGAGAACATTGAATCAGGCCACCAAGGGCATGGGGAACAGTTGTGCAAGGGAGCAGTCAAGCTATAGCACTATTCCAGAGGCACAGAGAACAAACATCCAACCATCATCCAAAAGCCAGAAGAAATAGGTATGAAAACATTACCCTGTCCTCTCTGAAAAGCCATGAGAAACTGGGTAGTTCTTATTTCCTCCAGAGAGGATTTTCATATTTGTGGCAACGCTACACAGAAGGCTTGCCCCCAAGCCGCCATCCCTTTAACTTGAGATAGAGACAGCACTCGGAGTACAGCCCCATCAGAAGGCCTAAGTGAGGGGCTGGAATGTATGGGAGAAGGCGGTCCTTTAACTAGCTTGGACCAAAGTCATGAAGGGCCTTAAAGGTCAACAGCATCGAATTGAGAACGGAAACAAATAGGCAGCCAGTGTAGCTGCTGAAGCAGTGGTCCAACTGTCTAGTCCCTGTAACCACCTAAGCTGTTGCATTTTGCACTAATTGCAGCTTCCAAACCATCCTCGAGGGTAGCCCCACATACAGCAAGCTTACTCTTGGGATTGCCCATTAAAAGGCCGTCTGAGAAGTTTAGGTGGATATACCCAAGAACAGAACTCACAGTCACATCCAGTTTTGCAAGAGCAAACAGTTGGTGGTCAACCTGCACTGACCACAGCAGCTTATCAGCCCCTTCCATGAGCTTCAGGGTTCCTACAGGGAAAAGAGAAGGTTCATCACACTTGTAGCACAACATGCAAATCGACCGCCACCACCATCATCTACTGCTATGTTGTGGCACAGGGTCTATAGCAGAGTGGATATTGTATTGGGCCAGAGATGTTCAATGTTTTTCTTCTCATAGCACACCTCTATGGTCTTTTCCTCTTGCAATGTCACTTCTGGAGACTCTTTTGGGTTCTACGGCTCTGTCTCTAGGACAATGTCTGTAGTAATGAATTGTCTGTTCCTCTTCCTCTGCTGGTGGGGGAAGAGAGACAGACTCCACTACTACAGACAGCTGCCCTAGAAACAGAGTTGCAGAACCCAAAAGAGTTTTTCAGTGATTTTCAACCTCTGTGCTCCAAACTCCTGTGACACATCTGTGGAGTTTTCACTGCACACCAACATGTCACTGCATACCCATTGAAAATAGCTGTACTGATCAGTAAATTTCCATTCTGGTGTCCTGAACGACTAGTTCTCTTGTAACAGGAGACTATAAGGGTCCTGTAATATTGCACAAGATACTTTGTACAGCAATACACAGTGTCTCATCACAGAATCTTGTCAGCAGCTGATGGAGCAAATTTGACTGAGCTGCTAATTGGACTGAGCTGCAGAACAGGAAGGAATGCACTGAAATGAACTCCCAGCATAAAATATATTGCAGCTAATGAAGCACATTAAGCTGAGTTCTCAAGCTCTGCATCCCTATTGGAATGCAAGAAGGAGACAGCTTCCCACCCATCTCCACCCACATTGTAATCAGCTGAAACAAATTAATCTCTTTCTCATTCCCAGTGCTAGCACCGAGGTTACCAAGTACAGTTTGAATCATTTGAAATTCCTGGGAATAAATGACCAGTGGATAGGAGGGGATATGGGAAAAAAAAGGCTGGCTTGAGTGACCAGCCTGGTCTAGTGTGACCAAGAAGCAAAACCCGGGTTGCACACTGCAGGTAAGAGCAGGCTTGGTTCTTGATGGCCATGATCAATAGCTATGGCCATTTATATTAATCAGCAGCATTGGTAAGGGGGGAACTGCCCTGCTGGGTATGTGTGTGTGTGTGTGCCCCCAGAGCCTTTAAAAGGGACTTCTGGTTTTCATGAAAACTGGAAGCCCTCGTTTAAAAGCTTCATCTACACAATGATGAATGGTACAGAAGTCCTCCAGCTGGTTACCCTCCAATGTAATGGCAAAGCTACAAAGATATTACATTTTACTCCCCGAGGGACTTAAAGCCTCAAAACCCATGTCAGATGTTAGGGCCCCATTTTGGAAGACGTGATAATTGGAAGATGTCATAATGTCATATTATTTGTTTTGGAGGAAGTATTAATCACCAAGTGCTTCCAGAGTGCCTTCTGCTTGCAGGTGTCAAGGAGGGCATCAGAACACTTCTACTACCCAAGCAAAGATACAAAATAGACTGAAAACTCTTTCGTCTTATTTTCCAACATTGTGTTAAGTAGTGGTTGGGAGTATGCTGCTGGTCAGTAGTGAGGCAATGACCTTGTTGGCACAATCTCAGGCATGCCTACTCAAAAGTAAGCCCCATTGTACTTAGTGCAATTTACTTCCAGGAACATGTGCATAGGATTACAGCCTGAAGGTGGTTACATTTCACACTGCAGTTTAAACAGCTTTGGGAATATTAATGGAAGGAGGCGGAGGAAGAAAACCACATTTTCAGATTGCATCAAACTGCAGTTATGGATTCAGGGAAGTGAAAATTCTATGCCATTTAGGGGCCAGTTGGATGAAACACGTTTTGATGCCTAAAACAACATCCCTTGCCGTATCCAGTCACAGTCTACTTCTGCTGCTTGCAGGAAATCAGCAGGGCTTACCGTCCAACGTGCAGAGTGCAAAGAGACCTGATCCGCTCAGCTCCTTGGAACTTCCTGCAGGGACAGAACCAAAGAGGGCAGAACTGAGAAAGCCACAGAGCCAAAATCCCATTGCTGAACTTTGATGCAGTATTTGATTATGACCTCTTAAGCAGTGGTGTCATCCAAATGATTTAGAAACCGGTACTCACTTTTGATTGGCACTTGTCCAAATGCCAAACAAATAATGATTTAGGCCAGCTCAACTTCTAGAAACCGGTACTCGCGTAGTGGTGCGTAGTGGGTGCATGACATCACTGCTCTTAAGTGTTTTCCATCAGAAAAAAAAACACCAGGTAACCTCAGCCAGAAAGCTCCTCTTGGGCAGTTTGTTACTCTTGGTAGGGCTTCAGATGACATGTCTCAATCCACAAGTTCTACGGTCTCATGACCAGCGGTATTCCTAGAAGGGAGGCCAAAATGCTACATTTTGCAGGAGCTTGAGCTCCTGGGTAAAGTGGTGCTCCCCCTCGCCTCCAGAGCTATTTGCGGCTCTGACTCCACAGCCCTGAGCAAGGCTGTGGGGCCATGGAACTGGACGCCATTTTGGGTGGAGTCACAGGCTGTGTGTATCAACTCCACAGCCACACCACAGCAGAAGCTCTGCTTCACTGTTTGAGACCAGTAAGAGATCTGACGTGGTGAGCATCCAGATTTACTTGCTCTAGAGGAAAACTCTGGAGGCTGCCCTAGACAGAAGGAAATGAGAGAAAGAAATGGCTCCAGGAACATGGGAGAGACTTCTATTAATTTCTCACAGCACGGGGTTTGCAAATAGTTAGCGCTCAGAACATATTCCCCAGCATATCAATTACCTGCTAAACTCTCACTGACTTTCTTCCATACAGAAAGAATTCTAAATGTCTACTTTGAAAGGAAAGCAGTCTGCAACGTTTGGTTGGGGGTGGGGGGGGGAAGAGGAAGCGACTGTTCAATTTTCTTTGTCTTTGAACATGCAGAGGCTGCAGGCCACTGCAATGTACACATTTGACAGACCAAATTCTCCAGCAAAAGGCACCAACAGTTCACCTCAGCTATGGTGATTGAGTGGGCTCTTCAGGAATAGTTTTCCCTCAACCTCTCTGTATTCTTGCTCTTTTTGTCACTGCAGAAACAGGCCTTGGGGTTGCTCTCTCCCGGTCATCCTTGAGGCCAATGAATGTGGAAAAGGAGCTTCAATGCATGGGAAGAAGAGTCAGCCCAAAGCTGTTCCTCAGCCAATTCCAGTCTCTCCCTGTCACACTCTCATAAACACAACACAGCCATTGGCTTTCAGCCAAGATTTTCTGGCCATATATTTATAGCAATGTTTCTCAAACTGTGGGTTGGGACCCACTTGATGGGTTCTGACCTGATGTTAGGTGGGTCGTGGAAAGCTGGGAGCAGCCATCTTGGAAGCTGCAGACCTTATTCTTGGTATATTTCTCTTGTGAGTGGTAACAGTTTGAATTTTCAAGTGAGGGTTGTTTTTAAAAAACCTGTTACATAATATTTTGTCCTAGTTTTGCTTTCTGTCAAAGATGTTTCATGGTTGTACAATTGCTGCAGATCAAGAATGCCAGTTTGCATTCTAGGAGTATCATTTGATTATGTCACAATGACATCACATCCTGCCTGATGATGTTACTTCTGGCTATGACATTGCTTCCAGATTCATATCATTTGGTGGGTCCCGGTGTGAGTGCCATCCTAAAAAGTGGGTCCTGGTCTAAAACATTTGAGAACCACTGATTTACAGTATATAGTTATCTATCCCCTAATTCAACATTTTAGCCTCTGCAAAGAGAAATAAGGCAACGGTGCACTGAGCGGTAAAAGTGTTCCTGGTTTGAACCACTTCAGACTACGAGGAATGAAACAGGCTGCTTCCTCTACGTTAAATGCATCTTGTTAGATTATGAGTGCTCTTGGGACAGGAGCCATTTCGTACTTTGATTTTTCTCTGTGAACCACTTTGCAAATGGTTTGGTTAAAAAGCAGTACATAAACAGTCTTAATAATAATATAGAAAGAGCTTTCACTAGCTTCATATGCGAGTGTTCTGTGTTCCCCCTTTCCCCACACAGCCATTGTTGCATCTCTCTCCCTCTCCCTCCAAGGAGAACAGGGTGATGTGCAAGGCTTCTATCCCACAACAACCCTGTAAGGTAGGTTAGGCAAAAAATGGTGAGTTGCCCAAAGTCACCCACTGAGCTTCACAGATGAATAGGGCCAGGATGGTATAATAGTTTGGAAGGTGGACTTGGGAAGATCCAGGTACAAATCCCTGTTCAGTCATGAAGCTTCTTGGGTGACCTCACTCTCAGCCTCACCTACCTTGCTGTGAGGACAAAAGGAGGGGAGTATCCATGTACATTACTCTGAGCAACTTGGAAGAAAGGCTGTATAGAAATGTGAAATAATAATCTTGAATGTGGGTCTTCCTGCTCCTAATCTGGCACTCTGTACCACGCTGGCTTTCCAGAAATATGCACCCTTGCACCTGAACGGGCACCATCAGTGGCAATCCTAACTTTCCAGTGCCAATGCAGATGCGACAACTGGATACACACTGCATCTGCAGGGGAGGGGGCAGTCACAGAGGCCTCCTCAATGTAAGGGAACATTTGTTCCCTTACTTTGGGGCTGTACTGTACCTTGGGGCAGGAGGTTTAGTTGAGAGGGTTAAAGCCTCCGTTTGCCCGAAGATAAGATCCGAAGGTCACCAGTTCGACAACACCGGACGTCTCCGTGAGCGGCAGACCTTGAGAAGTGCGACTGATAAGAGCTGTCTCCAGCTGCCTTTGAGAGAGGTCAGCTGTTTCTTTGCTGGGAGCAGAGAAGCGTTTTATCAGCCAGCAGGAAGGCAAGCGTGTGGCCAGAAAGAAGGACTAAACCACGAAAGTTCCATCTGTATGTTGGTGTAGTTCTTGAAAGATAGAACTTCTTTGTAATTTTTTGTAAAAACCCTTTGCGGGTTTAGAGATAAAGCCTGCCTATGTAAACCGCCTTGAATTAAAGCCAGAGGAGCAATCTAATGGCCAAAGAAAGGTGGTATATAAATACTTGCACTACTACTACTACTACTACTACTACGCTGTAAGAGACTGAGCTGTGAATCAACTTCCCTGGTTCATATCTTGCCTCTGCTATGAGCTCCCAGGAGACAACTGTGCTCCCTACAATACAAGAAGACCAACTTATCTTGCTGGGCTATTCAACTAAGACATCAGGCATATGGTCAGCAATTGGCTGCATGGGGCACATCAAGAACCATCTCCAGATGATCAGGCTGGGAGGCTTGAGAAATACTGGGTCTCTTTCTTTTACTTCACAAAAAATGACTACCTCTGTGTTAAATGGCCTTGTGCAGTGGTACTGTGGAGCGACTCTCTCAGGATTCTCTATACTATGTAGTGGGGAATCTACTGAGAACCTCTGAAACCTGGAACCCCCCCCCATTACAATGCAAATCTATTCTGACCAGAAGACATGCCATTTGGTCGTCACCAGAAAAAGTGTCAGAACCTTCAAGAGGCTAGAATCGTGCAGGCACTTGAAGGAACAGGGCAGCACAAAAGTACATCTGCGTGGGCCCAGTCCAGGAAACAGGAACTGTGCAGGGCAACCTGCTCAATTGTCCTCAAGGCTGAGAGTCAAGTGCTAAGATGGAACCTGACAAGCACATGCGGCTTTGAAACCACCGCTACACAATTCCATTTAATTCCTCATTTTTTTTAGCCCCACCCAGAATTTCCACCACTTACCTCTACCGATACTGCCAATGAGGTGAGTGGAAACATTTTTGTTATGAATTCTGCCTGACGTCTGGTGGAGAATGACATCTCGCACTGGGGCCTCCCTGGAAGAAATCAAAACGCGGAGAAGTGGTAGGTGTTCTGGTGCTGACTGCAGTGGTGGAATTAATGTCTGATGTCTTGTTATTCGCTTGTACCCATCTACTGCAATGGAATCGGGGACGCTCACCTGCTTGTTGCAGAGCTCTCAGCCCCCTCAGTCAGAGGCGGCTGCTCAGCCTTCCAGGTACAGAGCAGGACTGCATAGCCACACCCAGGCTGAGACACCATCATCTCGGGAACACCATCAGAGCCTGGATTCACAGACAGGCTGTCCACCTGTTCCAGCCCAAAGAGAGAAAAAAAATCCACTCAGCCATTTGCCTTCAGCAGCAGTGTGGCCATTGTGAAGGACAAAAAAAAGAACAACAACAAAAAAAACAGATCAAGAGAGAACAGGTTAAACTGTGGCCTAGAGAGTAGTGTAGCAGTAAGTACAGTAATGTGCCATGTAACTGACCCTTCCCATTCTGCCATTGGAGCCATTCTGGGCAGCAACAATTCAGAATGGCTCCATCAGTGATTGCGAGTGGCTGGTTATATGGCACATTGTGGCACCTGCACTACGTACTGTGCTGCCCACCCCCTGTAGCTATACCACTGGGCCTTAAGTGACAGACCGCACCACAATACAGGCCACAATACATATTACCATACAGACAAAATCCAGAAATATTTCTTTACTTTTTCTAAGCAGGGCATTCCAGGGAGCAGAGATGGAATTGGATGAAATCTCCTCAGAGAAGGCCTGATCATTCTCACAAGACCATGTAGCACTCCTACAATTATGTTCCATTTCCTGTCTGCCTTCTGTCTCACAATGCCTCTCTTGCAAAACTGAGTGTCCCACATAATGTATCCACCTTCAAGTCTGTGCTCAATACTAAGATAATGCAAGTCCTGGCAGCGGGGAGGCTTCCTTAGTTCCAAGTGTTGTTTTTTAATCACTGCATTGGAACTGACTTGTGGCAAGTCGATTCAAGGTGTTATAACTCAACGTAGGGCACAATCCTAACATAGTTGGAAGAGGCAAGCTGCAGTGGCCTGTGTAGTGTCCAGTGAAAGTTAGGAGCAGGCTAGAGGTCACCTTGGGGTAAGGAGATTTTTTTCCCCTTACTCTATGTTGAGCCCCAGCTTGCCCTATGGGGCTACTCGGATTTGTGATGGCTATTTTGCTGGTGCAAATCTGAGCAGCTTGTGTAATACTGCTTGGGCCAGGGAGGGGGGTGAGGATCCAGCACATACTGGTGCCACCAATCCTGCCCCCCGGACCCAATCCCACCCTCCTGCCCCCCTGCACCAGCTTGCCCCAGCCAGCGCAAACTCACCCTGCCTGGGCTGTGAAGATGCTAGATCTAGCTTTGGCGAGCTGGTGGGGTTTTGTGCCGGCCCCAGGGATGCAACATGCCTTATGGCATGTTTGCAACACTCGGGAGCTGATGTAGGGGGCCTGGCCAGCTCAAATTGCTCCGTGAATTGCTCTGCCCACAATACTGCACAAAAAAATCAAAGTGGTTCCTTTCAAATTTGGCACAGGGTGATAGAATTTAGGGCCTGGGGTGCAAGTGCCTGTATGGTTCTGAGCTAAGGAGGCTGTTCCTGCACTTGGCTCTTTTTTCTGCTTGTTCCCTGGGCCCTTGGCTTCAACTACATAGGTTTCTCCTACACAGGTGTCCACACACAGGACTTCCTACCTGTCCCTCCAACAACCACTTCTTGAGCAGCACCAGCTGCCCGGAGATGTTTTCTGAACTTTCAGAGGAGTCTTCCCAGCGAAACGCTCGCACCACACGGTCCGTGTAACCCACCACCAACTCACACTTCCCATCTCCATCTGTAGGGAGCACAAGAAAGCTTAAGATTGTGTCTTGGACAAATGCCACAAATCACAATCCCCCCCCAGGTGTGTGCACATATATGTATATGAAAACAATGGAAAAACCACAACAGTTATTTACATTCCATAACTAAAGGTCTCCAATGCTTGCTCATAATAATAAAAATGTGCTGAAAATAGCTACAAGGTTAAAAGACTGGGTTAATCAATGAAGGCCACACACGCATTTGGGAAGAAATGCCATTAAACTCAATGTGGCTCACTTCTGAATAGATATGCACTTATAGGCTTGCACTGCTGGGCTTTAAGTAATCAATATGTATACTTATAACCTGGAGTCAGGCCAGCACAATTAGGCTGGTAAAATTTGGCCACAACAAGGACACCGTAAAGTATGTTTGGACTACCCTCAGAGAGGCCAGCACACAGCCATGCGCCATCCTCCCTGACTCCAAGAGTCTTCCAAATGCATTTTACGGTGGCCCTTGTGCTGGCCAAACTTTGCTGGCCCAACTGTGCCGGTCTAACTCCAGGTTAGGATTGCACTCCACGTTCAATTAAGCAAGACTAGATTTAGAGGCATGCTTTTTCTAAAGGCTACTTTGGTTGGGTGCGTTTGTGTAACACAATAAAAATAAAATATTAGAGATGCCTTTTGCTTTCAGATAGGAAATTACTGTCAGCTACCTCAAAACATCTTTCAAAATCTATAAAAAGAGTTCCGTACTGAGCAACCTGCCATTCTTAAAACATTTTAGCAAATAAAGGTTTATTTAAACTGATTAAACAAATTAAAAGTCAAATAATTAATCACCTTAATTTTTTTTTTAATTTTTTTTGCTGAATTAACAGCCATAGGATCAGAATTCAGCTTTCCCAACAGGTTATGCTGGTGACGAGTTTGGCCTTACTTTTCTTTTCCCTCCCTATTTCAGGTCTTAGAAGAACAGCCAAGAGGAGAAAAGAGGGACTCTTTCTTGATTTGTTCTGCCTCCTCACAGGCCTGTGTCACTCTTCCCCACCACTCGCCTGATGCCTCATGAAGCCCCTCCAAATCAGTGGGTCCCCACTTACCAATGTCATTGATCAGCATCACCTTGGTGTTGGCAGGGATGTGCTGCTTAAACCCCAGCTTTTGGTCATCTGCGAGCTCATGGTGGCCTGAGGACTCCAGGTGTTTGGATGGCGGAGTGAGGTCAAAGAGATGGAACCAACCTTCAGCGCTAACTGCAACAACCAAGTTCTGACAGAGACATTTCTGGGTCAGTAAGACCAGAGGAGGGCCAAGAACCCAGGGACAACAGACACCACCCTGGAAAGGCTGCAGGATCTACAGCAGTGAGCCACATGCATTGTGAAAGGCCAGGCTCCTTGTGAAAGTCAATAATCACCTTCCACTTGGATAGGGTTGAAGGTGACCCTGAGGCAGAGAGAAAGGTCTGTCTATTGAGACCCATTATCTTCCTCCTGTCCCAGAACTGAAGAAAGAGCTTCAGGCTATTTCCAATTGTTACATTGGCAAAGTTATTAGCAAAGCCATCGTCACACACAAGCTGGGAGAAAAGCAAGCAAGAATACCTTTTACCTGTCCTTTGTTGCACACATCCCCAACACCAACACAGGTGAGCTGGAAGAAGGAGAGCATTTATTTGATTAGGATTTACACTTCCAGGCCCAAAAGCTTAACTCCACAAGAAGGGAAGGGTGGAAACAGAACATAAATACAAAGTGAGAACAAATACTACAGTATTATGGATAGGCATTTACAAATATACACTATCACAAGGCCCAAAACAGAGGTTCCCAAACTGTGCATTGCAATGCTCTGGGGGCATCTAATCATGATGAATGTCCAGTGGCATTGTGGGTCATGTCCCAGCCAAGCCACTCAGCACAAGAGCAATAAATTGAGGAGCAGAGGCTCTGCCATTTGTAGGGATGTTTGAAAATTGTGTTATTTTTTTCCACAGATTTCATGACTTGAAAGGCAGAAAGCAGTATTATGTGTTTTCATTCCAAGTTTTCATTGTTATTAATTTTAAATGCTTTTAAAGTGTACTAAATAGGTGACTTAGTGTCAGCAGATGCAGGCACTGTATTATTTCTAATTGGAAAAGTAATCTATTTTAATTTTTGGGAAAATATCTTAAACATCAAAATGTAGTGTTTTGTGTTTTTATTATCTTTTCACCCGCAAAAGGAGCGGTTCTGTGTTTTTAACAAAAATAAATACCACTAGCCATGCATGATGGTTTTTCTCATTCACTCGTCCGCCTAACCGCTTTTAGGCTGTTTTTGAAGTTTTCTTCCAGGTGTGACCCAGAATTAAGTGCCGATGACATCATTGTGCCATGTGTCAGCAGCACTTACTTTCCGGTTCTGTGTTTTTAAGAGAAAGAGGATCCATTTATAATATTTTATCTAATGAATGCCTTAAAAATGAGAAGACCAGGCTATGAATTAATTTAGTTTTAAGTAACCACACAAGACTGAATCTATGTATTTACGGATGGGTGTGTTGTAACTGCCTTTTAAGTGTGTTGTAACTGTCTTTTTCTACTGTACAGGCATGCCCCAGGATCCGCTAGGGTTCTGTTCTGAACCCCCCCCCCCAGTGGATACCTGAAACCATGGATACTGGGGGCACTTTAAAAAAAAAAAAGAGGGACCATCACTGGTTTTGCTGCAACAAGGTAAAAAAAAAAGAGATGTTTAATGTCCCCCTATCTTTTTAATAGGTGCCTCAGTATCTGTGGTATCTGTGGACAACTGAAACCATGGACACCAAATCAGTGGATACTGGGGCACACCTGTATACAGAAACATTTAAATTTAACATATCTTTATAAAGCCTATTTTTATATATTCAGTTTATATTTTCTGAGAGAGAGAGAGAGGGGAGCTGCTTACAAGGCACATTGAGGTGCCTTCAATACTTAGCACCCTACCCCACCCCTACCCCTGGCAACACTATTCCCCTGGAGAGCATCTGCCAGTCTGTGCTGGCGATACTGATCTAGACAGACCAACAGTCTGATTCAGTATTAGCCCACATGTGATGACTCACAAAGAACACCTGGGCCATTCTTGGACATAGCCCTGTACATTCACTTATAAGGTCTATATGTACAACACCAGAGGTAGGAGAATCTTGCACACGCAAACTTCAGCATTTACTGACCATTCCTTGACAGGAACGCACAGTCCAAGGTTTGCTTTCATCATTCTTGTACACGTAGAGCTTCCCGCTGGTGTCTCCCACCACAAGCTCATTTAGCTGTAGAAAAATACATTGCAATAGGCAATTTTTAATAGTGCAAAAAATATAATTTCTCCACAATCTTGAATTCTGCTTCCTCTCTCTGCATCAAACAAATAATGTTCTAGTTCTCATAAGTGCCATACTGCTAATTAGCTGCATGTCAAATACTGTCCATTAAATCCCTGTTCCTGTGCCTTTACTATCAGAGAAGCATTCTTCTCCCAGCAGTCCAGCTTCATGCCAGAAAAAAAGATTTTGTGTCTCAAAATAGGAGCAGGTCCAGGAAGAAACATCAACAAACCTTTTTTTCTATTTCTAATTCAAGAAAGCAGAGATGAGCATGGTTAAAAATTTGCTAATTTTAATAAAATGAAATATTAGTCATAACCTTCAGGATCAAATCAATAGTTAGAGCCTTGTTTCTCAGTGTGTTGTGACCCAATTTCTGCTTGGTCCTGCAGAGCCTCCATTGAAAACACCGGTGATGGAAAGATCAGACAATTCATTGCCTCAAGGCCTGAGGATCTTTAAATTAAAATCACTGCTAACTGCTCTGCAAAGAGTGGAGCTCCTGCAGTTTTGCAAGATAGCTGCTAACTGTATTGCAAACTGCTGAGCGCCTGCAGTTTGCAAGCTCTTGTAAATACAGGGGGATAAATGGATGAGTAGCTTTTTTCTGTTGTGTGTTTTTTTCCAAGTCTGTCAATGACAGACAGGTGAAGGTTGGGTCCCATCACTAAGCCCCTCAAACCTTGAAGCTAGGTCTGCCAAACAGAATATTACTTGTAAATAAATACTTTCCAGTGTACTGTTTTGTTGCTTTTAGTCTTGTAATGCGAGTTGGTTCCTGATAGAGTGTCATTCTAAAAAGTGGGTCCTGGTGCTAAAAATTTTGGGAACCATACTGAGGGCCCAATCCTATCCAACTTTCCAGCCCTGATGCAGCCCTGAAGTAAGGGAACAAATATTCCCTTACCTTGAGGATGCCTCTGCTTCTCCACCACAGGGT
Source organism: Lerista edwardsae (assembly GCA_029204185.1). Classification (NCBI taxonomy): domain Eukaryota; kingdom Metazoa; phylum Chordata; class Lepidosauria; order Squamata; family Scincidae; genus Lerista; species Lerista edwardsae. The sequence continues at coordinate 1,376,189 of JAJKFI010000003.1, read as the reverse complement.
ACAGCATACGTTCCATTGGCATGGCTGCATCAGTGCTGGAAAGTTGGATGGCCCTGAGTTAGAGTATCTCCGGGCTCCTAGAAACCACCAGAAAGGGGTCCAGAGGGAGTGAGGAAACCCCTCCATCATGACAGGCACTAGAAAAAGGGAGACCATGGATTTAAAACAGACTAAGGCCACAATCCTAAACAACTTTCCAGCATTGACATAGCGGTGCAAGTGGGGCATGTTCTGCATTTTGCAGTGGAGCAGGTGTCACAGAGACCTCCACAAGTTAAGGGAATGTTTGTTCTTTTACTCACAGTTGCACTACCCTGTAATTCAGTCTCATATGCCCTATGACCAGCCCAGGGTCCATATGAGGTGTGAACATTCAGCAGAGTGTGGCCTTAAGCACTTACAATCCAAGGCAACAAGTGAGTCTGCCCCTCAAGTGAGTGAGTCTACCCCTCAAAAATCTATGGTTGCACTCCCCTGCTGCCTCCAACTCACCGTGTCGTTGTCGGCGTCGGCCAAGCAGACGGCGTGCGGGAAGAGGCTCCCGCTGAACTCCAGAGCCACGCGCTGCACGTAGCTGACGGAACGCATCGTCCGCCCGCCGACCATAGAAGCAAGACGCCACCAACCCCGTGGTCCCGCCGCCGCTCTAGAACAGCGAGCTGCACTACGGCTGCTCCGTTGGGTCAAAAGTGCTGCCCGGGAAACGCGCGTAGAGCTAGGAACGCCAGAGTCACTATTTCATGGCCTGGTTCTTATTAAGAACATAAAGAGAGCTGGAAAAGAACTGTTTTAAATGAGAAGTTGCATATTTCAGTTACGAGATCGACAGATATGATTGATACATGTGGATACATTGCCTAGAGCGGAAAGGTGAGCTACTTCTCAGATGGGAAAATGCAGAACTCCAGGGCGGCGGGCTCGCCGGGGTCCTCTTCCCGCGGCTTTTGCTCAGGGGCGCCTACTGGGCTCGTTCTGTACCTCAGCGCCGAAGGCAGCCGCCGGGGGTGGGGGACATCTCCGCTCATTGGCTTTGTGTGCTGCTTGTGCGCTCCCTACGTGTGCGCGGAACGGCCCAGGCGGACTCGAACGCCTGAGCTACAAACCCGCAGGCACGCCTTCGCAGCGGCCGCGCCCGGCAAGCCACAGACTCGCATACGTCAGCAGCCTCTGCGCGAGCGCAATTAAGGCGAGTGGGCGGTGATGTCACGATGGGGGGACGGGCCTTAGCTCTGGCGGGAGAGGCGGTGTGTCACGCTCACGTCAAGGCGGACCGCCTCAGTCAGTGCACGCACCACCCCCCCGCAGCAGGCAGGGCGTCTCACACAAGAAGGTTAAATGACTGGAGTCGGCATGACGTCATTTTTGAAGCATCCGGATCAACTAATATGGCTGACTCAGATCATTCCCGCCAAGGAGGAGGATTGCCGCGAATTCACGAATAAAAATCTCCCTGCATGCGTGTAAAAGTTAATTTCAACCTCTTTAATCATGCCTGCGTGTTCTGCATACGGGTGTGCGAATCGCTGTACGAAAAATGGGATTTAATTTCCACGGAAAGATTCATGTATTCACATTACATCGGTTCAATAAAACTACAGTTCAGGGAGTGCATTATTTTTGAAACTGTGTAATTTCTTTTTGTTCCTAGCAGTCTTCTTCACCATTTTCTGACACCCACTGTTCATGGTCTAGAAGGTAAAAAAAAAATTTCCCCCCTCCTTTTTCCCCCCTTCCCATTTACACTTTTTTCCCGCCTTCCATTTTCTACTGTAATATTTTTGAAATTCTGAACATTAACAGAATTTGTTTTTTGGGGGGGGGTGAGTGTAGAAGTTTAAACAAAACTCTTAATAGTCTAGAAGTAAAAAAGAACTACTCTCATATCGACAACTACTTGTGTTATGAAGAGATTTTAATGTAATTTTCCTACATATTTATCTAATTTTTGCCCACCCTCCCCTTTTTTTCTTTCCTTCCCGTTCACACTTTATTTTTGGTTGTGTAGATTTCAAAAAATAAGTCTGTCAAAACAGTGCAATCTGAGTTTAAATAGACAGCAAGTAGCATTTCGTCAGGTATGTTCAGTAATATAATTATGAGGAATTTAACCTTGTAATTGCATATTAACTCATAATAAGGTTACCAATAATGTTTCTACACGATCACACGTTTTTATTTTCGTAAGTTTTTATTTCAGGAGTAAACTATTCAGTCCTAAACAGTACGAGCAAAGCAATCTGAAATGCTTGGAATGCGGATTGTTTTGAGTCCACTAACATGGCTGCTAAACCCGCCCCCTGGCTTCAATTCGCTCCTATTAATTCGACGGGCATGCCGACTCCAGTCATTTAACATTCTTGGTCTCACAGCAGAACCTCGCAGCATCATCTCTGTTCTCGTGCACGTGTTTGTCCTAATGCACGATACTATATTGTCCCGGCCAAGCGTTAGTCTCACTGCCACCCCCCGCCTTTCAAGTGGGAGGGACTGCTGGTGACAGCTTGACAATAGGGTCCATTAATGATGCATCGCACGTGGTGGTCCTAATGCAGCACGAGGGACAGCCTGCGCCGAGCAACCGAGCAGGGCTTACGGAAGCTGCTGTCCTGAGCGGCGCCCTGCCCGCAACCTGCAGCTATCCGCTCCAGCCTGTGGTCCACCCAGCCGCTTCTTTCGGCTCTCCGCTTCTCTGTTATCAAGTGGGAAGAGGGGCGGGGTCGGCCGTGGCAAGCAGCAGCCCCGCCCGCCCGCTCTCCAGTGCTGCCACTGTGAGCATTTGCACGAGAGGGCTTCAAACGAGCCGGGGTGGCGACTCTGCCCCAGTTCAGGCAGCAGCAGGTCCCCTCGAACTGTCCCTGCTGCAGCCAAGAAGCCTGCAACGCAGCCGGGGGCGTATTGGGGTTCCACGCCTTTTTCTCCTTCTTTGTAAGGAGGGGGCGCCACGACAGTTCACTTTAAGGAAAAAAATGTAGACATTCAGTATCTGAGCTCCGTATGTGGCGCTTCAGTGGTTGTTCTTCCTTCACCAAGATGTCTTTATTTGGTGGTGGTGGTGGTGGTGGTTGGTTGGGGTTTCCAGCCAACAATCCCACAGGTAAAACCCACCTCAGCAACTCTGCCACATAACAGCAGCCTTGTTTTTCTTCGTTACTTGCGTGCAGGTGTGCCTCTTTTTTGGGGGGGGGGTTTCCTAGGAAAGCATCAAATGAAACTTCAGAGTCAATAGTTGGTGTGTCTTTTTTATTTTATAGATCTATGGCAGGGGTCAGGGAACTTTTTTACCTTTTACCCCAAAATATATTTAGATAACGCCGACGTTACCCCCTTGATTTGATTTTTAATACAGGTACTTACTAAAACTACCAGTGAAAGCTAGGTGTCCTCTCAGGAGAGGCACTGTCCTGTCTCTCTCAATGGCGCAGCAACTAGTCGACTCTACTGAAGAAGCGAGCGGACTTGGAGGCGGGGCCCGGGGCATCACACAGGGAAGCGTGTTATACACAAGGGCCTGATGCACTGCACTGCGTCAGGTCCTTGTACACTACAGTACTGTAACACGCACAGCCGGGCATGCATATAGAACAGTGATGGCGAACCTTTTGGGCTTGGTGTGTCAGAAATTTGGAAAATTCGTAACTCAGAATTTGTAATTCTGCTGGTGTGTCAACAACCCCCCCCCCCGCCGCCAGAACAAAAGAAAAAAAATTACATATTGGAACCCATTGCTTTTTATTTGATTAATTAATGAGCTTAATTAATGCATGAGGCTTCTGTAGTACGAAGACACTGCAGGGGGGGGGGTTAAGCCCAATTTATTTAATATTGTAACAAATCTGCAGTTCCTCAGCGGAATTACTTGGGGGTGGGCTATGGAACGTTATAGTCCTGCTATGGAACGCTCAGCCTCTCAGCCACCCCGGCCAGCCAATGAGGGCACCGAAGGCCCCGCTAAATTCTCAGGCTGCTTCCTCATTGGCTACCCAATTAGCGTGGCTTGGCTGATCAGAGCGTGGAGACACGCTGCAGGGCTTGTCGCCCAAGTTTAAAGAGAGAGATGGAGGCGCAGACAGCGGGCGCGCGGAGGAACAAGTCTTTGCAGGGAATAGCTTAGATTCATATGCATGCCCGGCTGCCGTTCATTACCCCCAGGAATTTCATTTTTACCCCATTTGGGGTAATTTACCCCTGTTCCCTGACCACTGATCTATGGGGAATGTGGAAAGCCTGCAGTAACTGAGGATGACCAAAGGGAGGCAGCAGAGAACTCCAGATGCTGAGCTACTTTTTGGGGCAGGATTTAGCGGGATTATTTTTTAAAAAAATAGTTTTTAAAAGGATCTCTACTCCCCCATCCCCAGCAGCTATATGATTGCTTAGAAAGGCAATCTGGGTTTAGTTTTCCTTACCCCCTTGAAACCCTCTTGACTGCCAATGGGTCTTCTCGGAGGCATCTGCTAGTTGGCGCAAGTCCAAGGAAACAAAGGGCTTGTGTTAGTGCTCCAGAGGAGAGGGCATCTGGTGCACATCACTTGCGCCGGGTGCCACCCTTTCCACCTTCAGCACGCCTCCATCCTTTGCCCTCCCATTTTCCCACCCTCTGTCCTATTCTGCCCAACCTGCCAACTTACCAGCATCAACAGGGCTCCTCCTTGCTGTCACCAAGTGCAGGGTCCTTCCTCCCTGTCTGCAGTGGCAGTCCAAGAGTAGTTCACTACACACACTTCCGGATTGCATATGTGCTCTAATGCACATGTTGCCACTGAAATGCTAGTTCTGGCAGTGGTATGGCCGCATAGGATTGGGCTGTAAATTAAATTTGGCGTGCAACTCATTTTCTTAAGATAGCATCATGCAGTGATTATCCCTTAAGAGGTCATCAGTTAAGTATGTGCTGTGGAATCAGCTGGAAGCTGAATTAAAATGGTGGTTCCATGTGGAACGTAATATAGAATTAATGTGCCTACAAAAATCTGGCAGCGCTGGTCGCCATGGGGCCAGATGCCACTGTGTGTCGGTTCAGCAGAAGTCCTGTATCCCTTTGTTAAATGTCTTTAAGGGTGCAATCCTAAATTGCACTGGAATGGTGAGACTGGTGGGCCTGTGCCATATCCAGCATACCTTAGGTGTGCTGGGGAGCCTCCAGGGGAAAGGGAACATACTTGTAGCTGCAAGATGCAAGTATCTGATCGCCTTGTATTATCCGAGGCATCTGGTGGGGCCACGGTGAGATACAGGAAGCTGGACCAGATGGGCCCTTCACGTGATCTAGTCTTTTATGTTCTTATTTTTATTTGTAACTGGCTATGTGCATTGAGTCATCATTACTGAGGGGATGCACTCCTCTCTAAGTTATTAATCCAGCCATGTTCAGCTCAATTTGACCAGTATAACTGGGAGTGGTCTAGCTTTTGGTCGATTGTCTCCAAGTGTCTTGCCCATTCTTTTAGATAATACCAGCTGAACTGAGCCTAGTAATAAAAAGTTGCCTGGATACCACATGGTGTGAGTTCTGCACAATAATTGTTGTTGTTCAGTCGCTAAGTCATGTCCAACTCTTCACGACCCCATGGACCACAGCATGCCAACTCCCTGTGTCCACTAGCTTCCGGAGTTTGCCCAATTTCATGTTCGTTTCTTCGGTGACACTATCTAACCATCTGCACAGTAGGGGCATTTAAATTGCAGCGGTGGAGAGCGAAGCTTTTCAGTGAACCACAGATGTGTGCATGGAGTGGTGCACGATAAAGCTCTGACTTGAATTCAGGCGCAGAGCTGCTCTTTGCAATCCACACACCAATCTAGCAATTCTGGTTTTAACTTCCCACCCTTCAACACTGTTTGATCAAGGAGGCAGTACACTATCCCAGGCAGGGAAGCAGAGAGATGCATAGCTTTTCAGGGCCTGCATCTCTAATATACTCTGAGACCCTTGGACTGACTTTATGATAGTCCCTAGTCCAGAACCCTAGTTTTGATAAAACTTGTTTCATGGATGAAAAGCAGTTTGGTGCTCTCTTTGAAGCTGTATTTTCATACTAAATGAGAAAGGGATTATGTTGGGGAGACAAGGAACTTTTTCCTTTAGCTACTAAGGTTCCTCCACTGTAAGAATAGCTAGAATTATACACAATCCCCCCCTTTGCCCAAAAATCCCTAATAGTTCTGAACATTTACTCTGGGGCCACTGCTTGTAGAAAACAGAAACTCTCAACTCCTCTGCCATCTTGACTTAAATCTTCGTACGCACAAATGGCAGCAGCTTTTGCCAGGACCAAAACTGGGTCTGGACCCACCAGTGCCACTGGGTCACAAGCCTATTTCAGGTGGGTCATGAAGCACCTAGAGCAGCCATATTGAACATATGGAAAGATAGGATGCTGGAAAGGGGGAGGGCCATGTGGTTGTTTTGTGTCAAGGTTGTAAATAGGCTTTGTTTTCTTTCAGATTCACTTTGCTATTGGAAAATGGCTGAGAAATAATCTGAGTGCTACGTTCTCAGGAAAGCAGCAGGCTCTGGCATCACAATGACAGCACTTCTGGTGGGCCGTGGACAGATTGTCATTCTATGAAGTGGGTCTTGGTGCTAAAAAGTTTGAGAACCATTAGCCTATGCCATTAGAGTTCCTTCAAAGGGAAAAAAATTGGGGCTGAAGCTGGAGTTCGCTCCTGAGAATTATGTAACTGTGTAATCTCTTTACATTTCATCTCTCTCCCCCATGTGTATCCAGCCTCTCACATTTGAAAGACTTTCCAGCTCCCTTTTCTCCATAACTGATTACACTTGGGGCTCAGTTGTGTTATGTACAGTTAAAAATAATTTTCTTCTGCCAAGTCATAATGAGCAAGTTACCTAGGTGCCAGTTTTGATTTTGTCACTAAAATCCTTTGTTGCACCCTTTATCTATGCCTCCCTCTTCCTTTGGCAAACTGGAACACACATAGCTGTCACTGGCACTATGCAAGGTCCTTGCATGCCAAAGTTGATTTTCCCCTTGTGTGCATTAAAACAAAAAACTAAAAACCACTGCTGGTAACAAGTGAACCACAAAATATGCAGGTTCATCATGATGTTCAAGTGCCAGGAGCCAAAAGGACAGATGCTGTTATCTCTCTAGTGAGATGACAAGCTACACCTGCCGAAATTCTTGTATGCAATTGCAAGAAGGCCCAGAAGCTTATAATTGAAAGGTTGGCCACCCCTAACCTATGGAACACTAGCCAGTGTGATGAACCACAGCTAAGCTGCATGGATTAACAGGATCTTAAAGTGATACACAAACAAATGGACATGATGGGTTGGCATGTAAGCTGGGCAAGTAACCAGCTTTTTACAGCTGCAATCTTATACATGGTTTTCCTGGGAATAATCTGTATTGATAACAGTTAAGAGTTCCAATTACTCCCAAGTAGACATGCATAAGATTGCACTGCCTCTTCTGAAAGCCATGTGTAAAACTTCACCAATTGGTGTTGGTGCTGTTGTCTGCAGTCAGTTCAGTTCTAGTGAGATGACAGCCAGGATTCAAACCCACCGCCTCATCTATTAAGACTACCCTATTCCAAATGCAGTTGCTAACTCCTGGTGTATATAACTGGATATGTGTGGTTGGAAATGCCCCATGATTCTTGACTGCAAGGCTAGATGGCAAAGCTACATGGCAAAGCAGGGGAATGGATTCTGCTTTGGCCTGCCTCTGTTGTTTGCCTCTGATAAACCTTCTACTGGCTGGACATCTAAAAATAGATTTTAGCTTTTAGTCCACCATTTCCTCTGGAGAAGCTAAACTTTTCCCATTTCCTGTATTAGTGCTCTTTACAGTAATTACAAAGTCACAAACCTGCTCCCAGCAAAGGTACAAAGGCTTTTGTGCATGCCTTAGTGTTTCTCTTTTTTCTCTCCCCCCCCCCCCCGTTGCAGACCTTGAATCCTTCTGGGAGGGGTAGGATGTGGCGTTTCCCACATATGTGTCCATGCAAGCAGTAGAGATGGATATTTTGACAAGGATACCTATCTTTTTGCTTAGTGTCAAAAGGGCATTTGTGGCAGCATGAGATTCAAACCTCCATCGTCAGGTGGCTCTAGAAAGTTACTTGCCTCCTGCAGTTACAACATTATGGTGTCCAAGTCTGCATTACAAAGGCAGGGTGATATTGCACTGCAAAGGCAGAAGTATTCTACTGCAGTGAATATGTTGCCTTTATCCATGCATGGCTGATACAACAGTGTGCCAATGATGCCTATGTAATTATGTGCGGTTGGCAGTGGTAATGTGGATGTTGAGGGAATGCCTGGCAGCAGTGCTAAAACTTTCCTTTCAGAGTTGCTTTGTGCAGGGCTGGCCTTAAGCTAATGTGACCAATGCCATCACATCAGGCCCCCTGCTTCGGGAGCCCCTGTACCACCGCAGTGAGCATATTGCTTGCTGCTGCAGTCAGTTCTTTTAGGATTGTAGGTCAGTGGGGCCAGCAGAGCAGCTTTACCTTGGGCCCTCTCAGCTGCCCCAGCTTCTGAAGTGCCCAAAAGGGGCCTCCTGGAAGCAATTGGCAGTGACATCATCCTGTCACCACCAACTATTTCCAGGAGCCACATTTTGTGTGTGGCACCACAAGTACTCTTCTTGGTGCGTGGGGGGCCCTGTGTATGGGGGAGTGTGGGGGGCCCCACTGGAATGCCCCGCATTGGGCCCCGCCACCCCTAGAGCCAGCCCTGGCTTTGTAGAGTGCAGACAACCCAGACAACCCGTCCGCTTCAAGATGGTGTTAGTGTCCAGCAGCATAGCTGGGACCAGACAGAACAACCAGAGGCTTAGAAATAAGACATGTCATTAAATTGCAGTCAATAGTATGGTACACTTGGTCCCTACATATGTACTGGTTTTGTCCAGAAGGTGGAACAAACATAGATAAAAACAGCTGATTCTTGCCAGCCCAGCAAAAGCACCACTATGGCCAGAATGCACCTGTGCAAAGAAGCACCACAGCAGCTGTCCGTAATTGGATAGCCAGCATATAAAACCGAATACCATTCAAAAATATTTGAGTACCTAGCTGCATAAACATTATTCTGAAGAGTTAAATGAATCGCTCAATCATGTATGCCAAGGTAATACTGGGTCAACTGGCCAAGGGCTAACTCACAAATTGACAAGTTCGAGATTTGTAATCCCAAAAATTTTACTGAATATAGTATCTGTTAAACACGTTTGAAGTTTTTTTGGGGGGTGGGGTGCTTTATTGCTCAAGCTTTGGACTTCACAGTCTTTACCTTCAGCAATGTGCAAAGGAGGCGGCTTTACAAGAAAGGTGACAACACTTGCTCATGGGAAGGGGATGCCTGTGTAGGTGGAGGAAACAAGACAGGACCAGGCTGTAGCAGGGGGAGAGACTCAGTGGTTTTGTTTGTTCATAAGTCTCCCATACATTTACCTTTTTGTGGATAAGGTTATTACCTTAAAAAAAGACCAAAGAGTCAGGAGTTGGGATTAAACCAAGTTTGGAACTTGAAGGATGTCAGAAAGAGGACAGGGAGGACAGAAAGGAGGGGGGAATCCTGACAGAACTTCCAAGGTTAACCACAACGGAGTCAGAGTGTGTGACTGAATAAATAAAAGACCCTCAGATCACTCCAGGTCTGTTCGGCCACCCAAGTTTCCTACACAAACAGACACAAAGCGGCACCACAGCCCCAGCCCTCTGCCCCTGATCCAACCAGATAGAAAAATAAAGGTCTAAGTTCACTGGAAATTCTTCAGTTTTACAAAACTAATGGAACAGCATTTCAGCCTCAAGCTTCTATGTCAACTTCTGTTTTTTCTTCAACTCCGTTCTGTTTGTTATCTTTCACTTCCGCGTTGTCTTTGCGAACTGTATCGGCTTCCAGCTACAGAAAAGGCATAACAAAAAAAGACAAGGTAAAAAAAACCAGCCTCTGCTGCCTGTTTCATGCTCTTGAGTGTTTTGAGGAGGATGTCAACATTTTTAACATAAGTCAGTCAAGGACTGCAGTCCCAAACAATCAAGTTACAAGGCATCCAGAATTTAAACCATTAATTCTTGTCCAGGACTAAAATGTAATGAGAGACCACTGCTTCAGGAACCATAATTATGATCCAAGGAATTCAGAGGGCAAGTTGTTTTATTACATTGATGACTGTCCAATTGATTCCCAAGCACTGACAATGGACTCCTTGCTTTATAGTAGCCATCAGTCTGAATGAGAAAAAATAAAGTCTCTGAAGAGCCCTGCTGCTTACCTTGGCTTCTTTGTCTGCCAGTCTTTGAAACATGTTGGCATACATCTTTTTCTCTCTCTCATGCTGCTCACGGATCTTTTGCTGGCAGATGATCAGCTGCGCTTTGGCTGCTTTGTTGCTTGGATAGAGCTGTAGCACCTTCTGGAAGTCTGCTCTGGCCAACTCAAAGTCATTGACAGCCAGCCGGGCTTCCCCACGCCGAAACAGGCCTTTCTCATTGCTGCTGTCCAGCTCGAGGGCCTAGAAAGGTGGATGAGAAAATGCAGAGAAACATTTAGCCATAAGAGAACACAGCTGGTGCAAGGACTTAACAAGTGCCTTCAAGGTATGGAACTTACAGCAGCAGCCTTACCAAAAAGAGCAAAGAGAAAACAGGGAAGACATTTGCTTGGAAATGAGAGAGTATTTTGATATGGGAGAAATTAAGTACATAATAAAAACTGGCCTGTGAGACAAGACCAAGGGTTCATCTAATCCATCCAATTTCAACAGTGGCTAGCATAGCGATGGAGAACCTTTTGAGCTCACTGTGCCAAAAATGCCTAAATTGACTCTGCTAGTGTGTCACTCCCCCCGCCCCCCATGAAAGGAACAATTATTTACATTCATTTATTTAAAAAATCATGTCTGAGGTTATGCATTATATAAACAAACATCAAATCTTTTCAAAAATGAAATCTGAGTTTAAAAACTCCGTCGTTGTTGGGTGTTGGCAAATACTGGCGTGATAAGCCTCCCCTGTTTGTCCCTAGCATCTCGTATTCAGTGTAGGAGCTGCACAAGCCCCTCTGCCACTTGAATCCGCCTTGCCAAATTTGCTGCCCTTCCCCTCCCATGGATAGAAGTGCCCCCTTCCTTTCACTTACCTAGTACATGCATGAAGGGATGGGGTACAAATTGACTCTCCCTCCCCACTTGGTGCACTATAACCAGGTGGGAAGGGAGAAGGGACCTAGAGCCACAGCAGCCTTTTTTCCTTACATCTTCTCCCTTCAGCAGTGCTAGGGCTGCTGTTGCCAAAAGCATCTTCTGATTCATTAGGCACTGGGGAACTTTTTGGGGCAAGCCAGGCCTGTAGAAGAGGGACAGGCTACACTCGAACCAAAATGGAACCAGACTGCTGGCGTGTAATATTAAAAAAGTGGCAGAGCAACTTTTAAACTAAACCCTGAGTGGTGTCCAGTTCAGGACTCCTCAATCCTAGGGAATAAGGGTGGCGAGGTTACAGAAGAACAATTTAATGATAGGGTAGGAATTAGATACAATGGAAGTGTGATGGGAAGTGACAGTGGGATCAGTGACAGTGGGATTCAATAGACTGTATGGCTAAAGGCAGAAACAAGAAGTCCTCCTTGGGGGGGCTCCACATACAAGTGCTTTTATGCTAGTGCTCAAAGCCTTTGAGCAGAGATAGGAGAATTGGAATGTTTAGTGGCTAGGGAAAACACTGACATAGTAGGCATAACAGAAACCTGGCGGAATGTGGAGAACCAGTGAGACACTGCAATCCCAGGCTATAAACTCTATAGGGGGGACAGGGAGGGGTGTGATGGAGGTGGGGTGGCCATCTATGTCAAAGAAGGGATAGATTCCAGAACAGTAGAGATTGAAGGTGGGTCCGACTCCACCACAGAAGTACTGTGGGTTAAACTACTAGGTTCAAGGAGTGATGCAATAGTGGCGGGGGGAGGCGTTATCAACCCGCAGATCAAAAACCTGAAAGTGACCTTGAGATGAGGAAACAAATTAGGGAGGCATCCAAGAAGGGCAGGGTTGTGATTACGGGGGACTTTATTATCATTATATCGACTGGATTGGGTTTCTTGACATGCTTAATGATTTTGCCTTGGAGCAGTTCATTATGAAGGTCAGAGGACAGGCAACTCTGTATATAATACTGTGCAATACCCAAGACTTGGTTAGGGATGCGAATGTTATTGAGTCACTTTCACCATGCATGTTGGGGGTAGACCGTCAAACAAATCTGACACAAAAACCCTTGACTTCCAAAGGGTGGACTTCCCACAAATGAGGAGGCTAGTTAGGAAGTAGTTGAAAGGAAAGGTTAAAAAAGCCCAATCACTTGAGAAAGAATGAAGGCAGTTTAAAAATAACGGTAGTAGAGGCCCAGCAGAAGTGTATACCATAAAGAAAGAAGGGCTATAAAGTGTATACCATAAAGGGCCAGCAGAAGTGTATACCATAAAGAAAGCAAGTGTAAGAGGGTGCCAGCATGGCTAACGAGCAGTTAGAGAGGCTGTAAAGGTCAAGGAAGCTTTCTTCTGTGAATGGAAGTCTTGCCCAAATGAGAATAAAAAGGATCACAAACTCTGGCAAAAAGAAATGTAAGAAGGTGATATGGGAGGCCAAGGAAGACTTTGAGAAACGCACAGCTAGCAACATGAAGAGAAATAATAACAGCTTCACTAAATATATTAGGAGTAAGAAACCTTACCTTAGGAGTAAGAAGATGGTGAGGGAGGGAAAGGGGACTTGGAGACTGCAGATAAATTAAACGAGTTCTTTGCATCCATCTTCATGACAGAAGACCTTGGGCAGATATCACTGCCCAAAAGGTCCCTCATGACTTGTCATAGATGTTAAAAGAGAAGATGTTAGGTTTAATTGATAAATTAAAGATTAGTAAGTCACCAGGCCCAGATGGCATCCACTCAAGAGTTAAGGAACTAAAGAACCAAGTTGCCAATCTCTTAACTATAATATGCAACTTGTCCCTTCAAACCGCCGCAGTGTCAGAGGATTGGAGGATTAGATAGCAAATGTTACACCAATCTTTAAAAAAGGAAGGAGTGGATCCAGGAAACAGGCCAGTCAGCCTAACTGACAGTCAGCCTGACTGACTGAAAACACTGTATTTTTCAATATTGTGTTTGTTCCAGGTAAGATGGTGGAAAGTCTCAAAGACAGAATCCTAAAACACACAGAAGACCAAACGTTGCTGGAGGAGACGGCTTACATCAGCATGGCTTATGTAAGGGTAAGTCTTGCCTTATGAATCTTTCAGAAGTCTTTGAAAAGGTCAACAGGTATGTGGATGTGGATGAACCAGTAGATATTATATATTTGGATTTTCAGAAGGCATCTGACACGGAATAAGAGGACAGGTCTTCTTATGGATTAAGAATTGGTTGAGAATCAGGAAAATGGGGGGGTGTCAATGGGCAATTTTCACATTGGAGAGAGGTGGATAGCGGTGTGCCCCAGGGATTTGTCCTGGGACCTGTGCTTTTCAACTTGTTCATAAATGACCTAGAGACGGGCATAAGCAGTGAGGTGACCAAGCTTGCGGATGACACTAAACTTTTCTGGGTTGTGAAAACCAGAAGGGATTGTGAAGAGCTCCAGAAGGATCTCTCCAAACTGGGAGAATGTGCAGCAAAATAGCAGATGCATTTCAATGTAAATAAGTGCAAAGTAATGCATATTGGGGCAAAAAATTCAAAAACTCACATATAGGTTAATGAGTTCTGAGCTGTCGGAGACAAGCCAGGAGAGATTTTGGGGTGCTGGTGGACAGCTCGATGAAAATGTCGACTCTGTGCAGTGGCAATTATTCCATGCGAGGGATAATTAAAAAGGGGATTGAGAATAAAACAGCCAATATTGTATTTTTCATTGTACAAAGCGATAAGGCCATACCTGGAGTACTGTGTACAGTTCTGGTTGCCATTTCTCAAAAAGGACATAGTGATATTAGAAAATGTACAGAAGAAAGCAACAAAAATTGTTACGAGGCTGGGGCACCTCCCTTACAAGGAAAGGTTACAGCATTTGGGGCTCTTCAGTCTAGAAAGAAGCTGCCTGAGGGGAGACATGATTGAGATGTACAAAATTATGCAAGGGCGGATAGAGTAGATAGATGGAATCTCTTTTCCTTCTCACACAATACCAGAACCAAAGGACAGCCACTAAAGCCGAGTGTTATGAGTTAAAGGTAAAGGGTTCCCCACGACCGAATGGTCTAGTTGTGACCGGCTGGCTGTAGGGGGCGGTGCTCATCTCCGTTTCTAAGTTGAAGAGCCGGGCATTTGTCCAAGGAATGATCTTCTGCGGTCATGTGGCTGGAATGACTATATGCTGTAGCGCACAGAATGCCGTTATCTTCCCACCGAAGTGGTACCTATTTATCTACTCTCATTTTTAGGTGCTGTTGAACTGCTAGGTTGGCAGGAGCTGGGACAAGCAACAGGAGCTCACTCTGTAGCATGGTCTCGAACTGTCAACCTTCCAGTCAACAGCTCGGTGGTTTTAACCCACAGTATTTTAACCAATACATCCCTTGTATTATGAGTTAGAACAAAACATTTCTTTACCCAGAGTGTAATTGGTCTATGGAACTCCTTGCCACAGGAGGTGGTGATGGCATCTGGCAGAGATGCCTTTAAAAGGGGATTGGGCAGATTTATGGAGAAAAACTCAATCACAGGTTACAAGCTATGATGGGTATGTCCAGTCTGAGATTAGCTAGTCGCTCATCATGAGGGCCAGGTAGGACTTTTTTGTCATCCAAATTGGCTATGGATGGCAGTATTTTTGCCTACCCCAGATTGGCAAGGGGACCAATTGGCAAGGGATTGGCAACCCATCCCTCCCTTGCCAATCTGGGGTCGGCAAAAATACTGCCATCCATAGCATCCATAGTTGCATGATTTAAAAACTGTTCACTTCACTGGGGGCTCCTCAGTTCACCATCCTTCCAACTTTGCCACTTCAAAAAAACACTTCAGGGCACTTCACGGTAAGGCTGCCCTGAGTCAGAGGTACACCTGGTTGGGAGTTTCAGCTTATCTATTATGGCCAAGAACCTCTAATAAAATTTCTTTGTAAACTTGATGAAACTTCCTTTGAAGATCTAAGCCACTGGGTTGCGCCATCCCCTTCTTATATAACTCGTGATTGCAAGATGTGGTGCTGGCTAAATTCAAGAAGATAAGCTATCCATGGCTACTGATAAGATGATGGTCCCAAGCTCCTATTATGTATAAACCACTTTTCAACACCACAAAGTGGTTTTTGTAGCAAAATAAATGGCTCCCTGCCCACAAAGAGCTCAATCTAAAAAGATACAGAAGAGACATCAAGAACAATCACCCCTGGAAAACATGCCATGCTGCATGAAGATGTGACATGCAATTCATATATTTTTCTCTCATCTAATTAAAAAAGATACATCAATTAAACTAATCTATTAAACGAGCTGTCTTGGAAGGCAGTTAAGTTTGAGGGGAGGAAGAGGAGTTGCTGAAACTTTTCTCCTCGCATTGTTTTTCTAGTTCATAATCGCTTCTCCACCAAACGGCTGGAAAAAGGCAATGTTGAGGAGAAAAACAGCCAGAGGGGAAAACGCTGAAGCAGCCACACTTCACTGCCAGCTTCCCAAAGCTGCTTTTGTGTTTTGTCTTTTTAAAGTGTGCGTGTGGAGAAGATACATGCAACTGCATGCCGTGTCTGATTTGGTTCTCCAACAGCCCACGTGCAGACTGAGGCAATCCATCTGGGTGCGTCTGTTCTGGTACTGGCTGGAATGGGGTGTTGAAGGAGCTCAATGGGGAGGAGGAAAGCTATTTGCATATCTCAGCACAGCCTCTTTATCCTCTCCTAGTGGAAACTTCTATATAGGGATTACAGCAAGAAGAGCGAGTAGAGCAGGTGCTTCTTATCCTGCCCTTCCACACAGTCCACGGATAGGTGTTTAATACAAATTCCCATACAAAGGAATGAATTGAAGCTTCACTAGATATTGGATGCACGTTCTGGCTTTTGCAGTAGCTCAGTTTTTCCTTGCTGCAACCATCTAGGCTGGAAAGGGTCAAGATTCACAATGTGCTTTAAAGTTCACATGCAGGTTCAATTATTCGGCTATGAGCATGAAGCTTGGGCAGGATCCCTCTGCCCTGGACTACACATAATATTAGGCTCTTGCTATTACTAGCTGAGCATCTGTAGGATTACTTCAGGGGCCACTTACCTTGTTGCAGTTCTCCAAGGCCTGGGAATACTCCTTTAGCTTCAGGTGGCACATGGCCAGGTTCAGATGGGCAGCCAGCCTCAAGCTCTTGGCTTTTGTCTCCTCTGCATCAGAGAGACCGGACTCATGCTCCAGCCAGGACACAATCTTTTTGTACTGTAATGCTGCCCGTTTGTATTTACCCTCCTGGAAGGAGATGAAGTTAAAAGATTTCACTCAATGCAGGTTGGAGGGCCAAGTTCCCAAAATTTTTCACAGAAAAAATCTATTTGACCCCCATGCACACTAGATTGTAAATCAGACTCTACCCTGAAAAAAATTACAAATGGCTAGCTGTCCTTAAGCAATTATAGCTTGAATGTAACATATTGCAAAAGCACTGTACGTGTGTTGTCTATTAAAGGCAACAGCTTTGTAGCCTTGAAGGTATTTCAATGATTTGTGTGGAATGTGGTTTAAGTGCTGTAGAATACCCGGAGATGCCTGAAAAGGGTGATTCGGCTTCCGGGGCTTATGCCTGATAACGTGCATTTCATTCTCTTTCCCTTCTTCCAGCAACAGACAAAACTGGGGCCGGGGGGTGGGGGTTTGGATGGGTAGAAAATAGATATAACTGAAAATGAAAATTGTGCTCTCTTAGTAAAGATGGGAGAGGACTCCTCACTCACCCCAGTGAAAATTGAAGTTTCAGCATAAGCCCTACCTCTATCCTGTACAGCTCTACACAGGATGCTTTCCTCCTGCAGGGCATCTATTCATCTATTCATGGTAAAAAGGCCAGTTCTAGCCCAGCAGTTCCCAAAGTCCTACTTGGACTTTTGGACTGTGGTAAATAGTGGCTGGGGCGGGGACTGGGGTGGGTGTCCTGACAGTGCTGCATGGATCGCAGTGTCCCGGGCACCCAGGTGCTTTTCAACATAGCTGAGGGGTTCAGTGGGCCTTCAGAAGGGTTGGGGAGTGCACTTTCGAGAGCAAAATTAGCCTTTTCTTTGCTTCAAAGAGACCTGCAGAGGGGGCTGCAGGCCTCCTCAACCCTTCCAAAGACACCCCCTCCCCCCGAGACACCCCTCAGGTATGTTGAAAAGCCCCTGGGTGCTCACGGCACCTCAACAGCGACGGTGCCATTGGGACACCCAAAACTGGGCCAGTCTCCAATGGTGGGTCATGACTTGGGAAGAGCTTTGGAAAGCACTGTTCTAGTCTATACATGTGATAGCATAGCAATGCCTGGAGAACTCTCAGAACAGTGACTGGAGTAATTTTAGGCAGGGCCTCTGTACTCTATATTATTCTTTCCTTTTGTTAGTCATGAGTGATTGTGTAAATTGAGCACATTAGGAAACTAAGCAAATGACAAAAGTAGAGCTATTCAGGGTGGCGGGTATATTACACACAAAGCAAGCATATATAGCCATAAAACACTGCCTGCTTTACTAGAATCATGCAAAGATGTGAGGTTAGTTCAAATCATTACATGAGAATGGCATGCTTTACACCCCACCCACCCACTCTTTCTCTCCCCTTCTTGGTTCCCATGTCCTCCTCCTCAGGTTCCTCTATCACAATGCTGAAATGACAAGGGCCACTACTAAAATAATTTAAGAATCTTCCAGTATCAGAACTGGCATCTTCTGGTATCAGGAGGCAAGGAAACAGGTATGTAATTTCAGGTTCCTGGAACCTGTAGAACTCAATTTGCCAAATCAGAAACCAGTAGAAACACACACAACAAAAATATGAGTAAGAGAAAGTGGCATTCCCAGCAGGCCTTGAAATAAAGGCATGCAAACTCCAGGGGAACTATGCAGACAGCAAAGAGCAAGTCAGAAAACTTCAGTAACAAACTATGGGTGGAGTGGCTGCCTTTCTATCACCAGACCAGAATGGAAATTCACAGCAAGTTCAATTGTCCATTCTCATTTAGTAAGAAAATGTAGTAAGGGTATTAAGTGCCCCACCACCTTTATACAGGCAACAAAATTTACCCTGTGAGGAAAATAACTATGGAGTCAAGGAAGGCTTGCCCCTAGAGTATGAAGAAAAGGTCCATGTAAGAAAATATGGCTTCTGAATACTTTAAGCTGAGTGCATAGGGATCTCTTGATAGAAGAATCGTAAAGATACACAGATCCTGGTGTGGTTAACAATATCAGCGACAGCACTTGCCTGTTTTAGTGATAGTTTCCTAACCTTTTCTGCAGGAAGCTCACAATTTAGAACTGTTATTTTCAACCAATGAGCCACGAATGATCTGCAGGTGTGCTGCAAGTGTTTTTTTTTTGGGGGGGGAGGAGTCATTTGTTGGTAGGGCTATTGTATAATGCGAGCCCCCCCCCCACAGTATGCACTGTGCCTTGTCAACTGTAAAACAAAAAACCCCAATGGTGTGCCTTGACAATTTTAGCGCCTTGTCAGTGAGCCATGAGATGAGAAATGTGAGTATGGGCAGCTGGTCAAGAGATTTAAGTAATCTAGATTTGCATAGACAAGACTTCCAACAATTTCCAGTACTTAGAGTGGATCCCCCAGATCTTGGTTCAGACCTTGATCCTACAGTGGGCAGTTATTACTGAGAGCCTTCATATGTTGGCTAGACTCAGCTCAATGAGATTGAAGGACCACTGATCAGGTCACCAAGGACAACCTTGGCTTTTTCAAGGTAAATCTTGTCATTAGTTTGTATGGACTGGAACATTGGGAGTGATATGCATGGGTAGATTGCCATCAAGAAGTCTTATCTGCTCCATTCTCTCATCCTGAAACCAACTGGAAGAACACTCTTAATGTATGGTTTGTTAGAGGGGAAGAATTTCAAAATCTTTCATATCAGAAGGCAGGAAGCCCTGTGCCCCCCATCAAGATTTTCAAAGCAGTAGCAACATC
Source organism: Lerista edwardsae (assembly GCA_029204185.1). NCBI lineage: Eukaryota > Metazoa > Chordata > Lepidosauria > Squamata > Scincidae > Lerista > Lerista edwardsae. The sequence continues at coordinate 1,357,064 of JAJKFI010000003.1, read as the reverse complement.
TAGCTACTGTATCTAATGCCAGGGCACACTGTGTTTGGCTAAGGTCAATCAGGATCAGACTAGTTTGGTATGCTGCTGATCTACTCTATAAATCCAAGAAGATGCCAGCCCATCTAAGAAAAGACAGGCTGTTTCGTTCTGTAAGGTACTTGGTGTGCTGCCTCCTTGACGTGCTGATGTTGTTCATTTACATGAGAAATCTGTTTATGCTGTAGGCAACATTGAAAAAAATCAAGAGAACAAGATGGCTCACCTGGAGCCTTGCCAGCTGATACCCCAAGGTGGGGTGCTTATGACTACTTTCTCGTAAGCAAACGTTCCTTAAGGAAATTGATGAAGGACACAGTTTTAGATCTCTGACGTTTTGCTAGTTCTATGACTCTGTGACTGGAGAAGACAGCCTAAGGAAGAAGCCCACGAGTCCCAAATATTCTCGAATGAGAGAATTCTAGAATGTTAGGAATTTTGAAGATGCTTACAAACTTACACTGCAATTTTCTAAGGCTTGTATGCCTCGCTGAGATAGAATATCTGAATCCTTGGGGTTTTTTTTGTGAATTTAGGATGAAAAGTCACTGGGTATCTGGAGTACCTAAGTCTTTTCAGCAGCCACAGTGAGTTTTTCAGGGACTTGATCAGTGGTTCTCAAACTGCTTGGCCTCCGGAGCTCTTTACACTCCTAAAAGTCATCCCAGGGACCCCCAGAGCACTGACATATGCACAGGGTGGCGCAGCGCCAAGCCCAGTACTGAATACTGGCAGAGTCAGGAGGGTATAAGGAAGGAGAGTCATGAATAGGGTATGTGGGAGGGACAAACAAACCGGGCAAAGGGCAAATGGTGGTCACCTATGGTGGGCTTGTGGAATCCCTGGTAGTGTCTCATGGAGCAGGGCTCCTAGGAGCACTTTGAGAAATGCTGATCCTTTCCCCAAGACATTCTATATGCACATCAGTAGAAAAATTAAAAAAGTATCTCAACTCCCAGCAATGAGATGCTGGCGTTGCACAGAAGTGTCATTCAGTATCCTTTCCAGCTCCTTGTTTTTTCACAAAGCAACTGCAGCCTACTGCACATGAACCTACTAGGTGGGTCTAGAAACTCTGAAGCTAATACTATTTCTGATAACTAGACCAGTAGGAAGTGGGTGCTTCTAGTTGACTATACAAATATACTATTATATATAGGAATATGCTTTTCAGCTCCACTTACACAGGTCTATTTCTGTTGCGGAATGTTTGTGGCAGCTCTAATCCATGTGCTGCCTTTGCCATTTGGTGAACACCTTAAGGTGGGGTGGGGGTGGGGAAACGCACGAGGATTTTTTAAATTTCTCCACTGGTAGAGCCCCCTTTTCCTACAAGGGAATGGGTTGAGACTTCTGGCATGGATCACCCTCAATGTTGTCTTGCTGGTAACTCTAGTGACTTGGCAGCATCTTCACAATATTGATCATAATCTCCAACTATCCTCCTGGTACAGCCAACTCCTTAGAGGGGGATCTACATGCTGGTGCTCCTGACTTAAGAAATTGTTCTCCAAAGCAGATTTGTGCTAGTACGTTCTGTGCCATCATTCCAGTTCAACCAATCACTAAGAGATGTGTCACCATCACAAGTTCAGTACAATGCAGCTTAGCAAACTGTTCACAACAGAATATTTATAAGCTTTGTAGCAAAGCAGGCTCTTCTAAATTTCAGGGAAATAGAAAAACGTTATTGAAACTGGGTCTCCATTTCTTGACTATTGTACCCACAAATCAATTCTTCATGACACACAACTGTTTAGTCATTCTCAAATCTTGAAGAAAACATAATTTAAAGACAGAACATAACACACCTAAGCGGATCACTATAGAAACCTACAGATAAAGCCTATAAAATCCAAAATGACACCTACTTTGAAATACTGGGTTCCCTTTTCCTTTGCAATAGAGCCTTGTTCCAGTTTCTCATCTGTGTTCATTTCCCAGGAATCCTTGGCCTGTCCAGACAGAAGGAAACAATCAGTGAAAAGACTTTTGAAGAGAGAGCCCATGAGAAGATCACATGAAGTCCTATAGAGACAGGCATGACAAGCAGAGGCATACACCTGACTGACTGCACTGCTGGACATAAAGCAGCACATGTTTTTGAAAGGCGTTGACAATGCAACAGAAGTGATGCAAGCAGAAAACAAAGGCAGTAATCTTTACTTTCCACAAAAGCCACTTATGGGTAGGTTGGGGGTTTACCTCCAATTTATTCCCATTTTTGACAAGTCTCTTATGCTGGGAAACAAACTTAGATTTGTGTTATTTTGGGGCATTGCCTACACCTTTTTATATGGGAAAGTGACAGAAAGCAGGAGATTTTAGCAAGTATTTAATACTTCACTTACAGGGACCTTATGCCCTACCTGTGAGGTACCTCATGCCCTACATCTCAATTTTCTGGTGTGGGCAGCCTGTGCTGGCCTGATTTTTAAAAGCCCATAGACTGAAAGGGCAAGACACCTGTGTGAAACTAACACCAAAGCAAGCATGCAATACACAGCATAGGGTCAGACGTCACATGCTTACCGGCAAAACATCTTACTGCTCTTAACAATGGGTATATTTGTAATTATTGTTTGAAACACCCTACTTTTATTCTACTTAAATGCATTATGATTAACTTGGTTAGCATACAAAATTGTACTGTTGGTATGGGATAAAATTTAAGAAGTATAATGCAAGCCTAAAACTGATGAGAAATTGAGGGCCCAATTCCTCAATCCAACTTTCCAACGCCAGCTGAAATGCAGTCCTGACGTAGGGTAACAAATGTTCCCATATTTGACAGCCTTTGTGAATACCCCCTCCCCCAATCTAGTGCACGCCCCATTGGCACAGCTGCAACAGTGCTGGAAAGTTGGACAGAACTGGATCCTAAGTATTTCATTTCCTCTCCTATGTTTTCCTCCCCGCTCTAAATCAGACATACACTCCTGTTTCTGGCTTCAACAGTTTTGGAAATTTAACATCAGTAGTCACACAGTTCTTTGCCAGATCCATTTCCTTGGCCATGCTTCTCAACTCATTGTCCGAAGGAAGCACAGAGGGGACCATGATAAGATCTATAGACTCTATAGGATCATAACCAAGAACGCATGATCACAGGAGGAGGAGGGCACCATCAGCAGAAGGCAATCCTATTTAACAGTAACACTATGTTCTGCATTGCAATGTGTGAAGTGTTCTTTGCAAAGGACATAGTAATGAACCCATGTCACAACAAGAAGGCATAAGAGAATCTAATATGTAGATACTGAGGGGAACGGGTTGGAGGCAGACAATACGAAATATGTAGAGATTAAACATAATTTAAATGTATTGCCTAAGTATTATAATATGCAAGAAAAACTACAGTATATACATATATTGGTACAATACGCTTATTCTGAGTAATATCTGTCAATATGCCTAATTTTTCCAACAAATACAACTGGTTAAATGTTATTGCTAGTTCACTTATTATTACTCCACCTTCTCCACCCACCATACACATACTATAGTGGACTAAATGAAGCAAACCCTCATCCCATCTCCCTTCCATCAAAAGAAACACAACCTTAAATACCTTTTCAAAGCTTTTGAGCTTGACTTCATATTGTAGCTCTGCATCTGGAGGGATCTGAAACTTCGGTTTCCCAGCACTTCCAAAACCATAGCTGAGAGAGAAACAAGAAGCTTCTAAGACTTTTTGTAGCTTGCTATGTAAACCACTTTGTGAGAAGTGATGTATATTTTTAATAATACAGAGGCATCAACCCAACTCTCAACAAGGTATCTCCAAATGAATGAATTTTAAGCTGGGGAGCTTAACCTCCAAAGTTAGGCTCATGGACAAATTGCAATAACAATATAAGCTGTGCTACATAGACTCAAGGGTTCAGGCAGGATCATTTTAAGGCAAGGGGCATACCTGGATTTAAGATAGATCACAGACTCTTCCAACTTCTCCATTTTCTGCAGAGCTTTGTCCAGGCCGGGAGGAAGGTCATAGTTTTCTCCTTCTCCCACTTCATACCGCAGTTCCCGTTTATCAAATACTCTGTCTCCATAGCGACCTTCTACCTCAACTGGTATAAAAAAGTAGCAAATTTCAGAAGCATTAGGGAGATCATGTATATGAAACATCAACACTTGAAACTCTATATAGATTCTAGGCATTATAATCTAGCATGGTACAGGAAGGGGCATTTTGAGGGGTAAAACCACTTTTAATGAGGCCTAGCATCACTTTTAATGGTTGCTTTATCCATTAGTGAGAAAAGTACATATGGCAGATTCAATTACAAAGGTAAAGGTGATCCATGTAATGACAATTTCAAAGAACAGAAGGTACAGTATTCTTTCAATATATGGTGGTCTAGAGATGGTATGCATTAAAGTCATGCATCACTATTCATCAGACGCAAAAGCCAATTTGTGTCACAAAAGGTGGACACTGGCACGAGTTAACCTTTTTCTGCTCATCTTTGAGAAAAGGTTGTCCTGTCACTCTGATGTACAGGAACAAGCCCTATCAAAAACAGAGGATGTTGCCTCACCTATTTCTGCATGTCATGAACTGCCACAGTAGTTTAAGCCAACAATACTCATGGCCCAGAATTCTACTTCTGACAGGAGTGCTCAAAATGTTCCCCAGTAATTGCCCTTTGTTAAGCCGATATCAGTCCTCTCACACTTGTTCTCAGCTTCTGGGAAATGTCTGTGCAAAGAAACTTTGATTGCAGCATCCCCGACAAGTAAATTACTGAAGGGCCAATCCAAAACAAATGGATCCCTTTTCTGAACTTGGGATGAGAACCTACAAAGTAGGAAGAGAACTCAGAGGGTTCTTTAGCCACAATGAGAGTTTGGATTCCTTGTGATTTCCTTGAAAGGACTAGCAGGTGTAACAGCAAACCAAAAAGTACTTCAGCTATCAGCACTGTATCTCCTTTTTAACACACAGGTCATTCTGTATTTACCTCCCACACACTGCTACCACTGCTGTTGCTTCCATCTTTCCAACATAGAGGAAATTAAACTATCTCTCAGTGGTAGAAACTGCCCTTTACTCTGTAAATTGGCAGGTGATGCCAGAAACATACACAAGTGCCAGAAGAGAGCGTTCAAAATGGTCAACCCCCTGAAAACATGAGCAAAGGTTAAGGCTGACAGTTGACCCAGCATTGGATTTCTTGATATGCATGTCTTCATTGTGGATGCAAATGTAAAAAATGTGGATGTAAAAAGCTGCTGTGAGTCCTCCTATAAACATACAAACTTCCACTCTCCAAGAGGTGGTGAAAGTGAAAACCAAAGCCCTGATAAACCATTTAAGAAGCTAACTCAAACGCCTTTAAGAGCTAGTCTTTCAGGGGCAGAATGGAGCCAGTGGGTTGACATTAATCATGGTCAAGACTAAGGTTTCCTTAAACATAGGGTTGGACACCCACTTCAAACTGGATTCAGATCCTGGGTAAATAGGAAACACTTTGTGCTGATAGATTGCTTAACCACAGTTCAATGAAAGGGAGGGAATTTTTCCTAGGGAGAGACTGCCACTTGAGAGTGTGCCTTCTCAAGTGCAGCTAGAAGGCAGCATTATATCTGCACCAGCTTAATGAGATACAGAACATCACCCCCTCTCATACAATATCTTCCTACAAATCAACTTCAGCTTGCCTCTTCCAAAAGAGACTTACTTTCTACAAGAGCTCCCTCATTGGGCTTGGAGTAGCCTTCCCCCTTCTTACGGATTCTTCTGATTATTCCACCATCTTCCTCATCTGTGAGATCTTTCCCCTTGAATTCAAAAAGCTCTATCTGCAGAGGAAAATTCAGATGTATTCTTACTAAACAGTAACAAAATCCGGGAAGTTGGCAGTCTCTGAAAGCAGTTGGCAGAGCTGCAGCATTAACAGATGAAATACCCTTAAGTACCTCTTTTTTTGAGAAACTGCCCAATACTTAGTTTAAATAACCATCATTTAAAACTTTTAAATAGATAATTCTGTTCAAGTCATGCCAAAGCAAGTTAAATCCAAAAACACAGAGAAAGATATAGTTAACTAAAACATGTGTCACTGTAATACCATAAAAGCCAAAATGGTCTGGATACTTAAAAGGGACTACTTTCTTAATGTAGTGAAATCAGTGTTTGACTGGATATTTAGAATAAAAAAATGAACACAGCTGGACATGTTCATCTGATAAGCTGTAATAAACATACTGAAAAGTCCTTAAAAAATCAGCTTGGGGCAAAAAACAGCCATATTGGAAAACGGTTATTTTATCTTTGTTTAGCATAAAAGTATCCATCGCTCTGAAACAAAAACTAAACATTCTTGTACTAAAAATGCTCGGAAGAGCCAAGACAGGTTATAAACCTATGATCTGGGGATGGGGGAGAAACTTTCAGTCTGTTTTTCACACAGTTTTCAATTGGCATTGTTTTATTCTAAAAGCTGGATAGGGCCCACAGCATTGTTAACTGAGCATAACTATGTCCCACATCTCCAACTTGCACCCAACCACACACTGAGGTTATCAGCTAAGGCCCTACCTCAAATAAAACTTTAATGAACTAGAAATCTTCCAACAAGAAACAGGGGCTTTGAGGAGGCATGGATTATTGTGGAATTCCTTGTCCAAAGAAGCCTAACAAATTACTTCTCTTGCTGTATATAAAAGATGGGCTAAAACACGAAGTAGTTCCCTGTGCAAACACCGAGTTATTAGTGACGCATGGGGGTGACATATCATGATGTTTACTAGGCAGTCTTTGTTGTACAGGGTGGTTTGCCCTTGCCTTCTCCAATCATCTCTACCCCCAGCAAGCTAAGTAATTTTACCGACCTTGGAAGGATGGAAGACTAAGTTAACCTTGAGCCAGCTGCCTGAGAACCCAATTTCTGTCAGGTCATGGGGAGAGCTTTTGACTGCAATACTGCAGCCTATCACTCTATGCCACACAAGGCTCTTAAAAGATGGGCTGAAATGTGCTTATTTCAGTAGGCATTGGAAGTTGATGAATGCAATCTTTATCTGACTTGTGCTTGGGCTTACTGCTTAAAGTCAAACTCTCAGAAGTCAAATCAGTCAGTAAGGATGAGAGTCACAGTTGTGGTTAGTACAGGAGCAACTATCAGTCCTGAGACAGAGGCTATAGTGCCATTAGAACAAAGCTCAAAAAAATTATAACAAATTATTTCTACAAGCTTGCTTTGTACTTTTTGGCACTGAACGTAACAGCTGTGACCACTGCTTAAAAGAATAAAGCAGCATTCATGACAGCCAAATGTGGTGTCTAGAATTTGGAATTTTCTTATCCAGAATACTCTTCCATCACCACTCCAACCTCACAGGACACAGCCACAAACACTCAGTCCACTAGCACACCTGGCTAGTCTCATCTATGAACCAATTTTTCACTGAAGGAGCGAAGTCAGAATTTTTAGCTGCTTTTCCTAACAGCTGTTTTGTTTTAACATTATGTAACTGTGATTGTTTTGTGCTTTTGTCTGCAAAATGCCTTAAGACATGTTTGAAAGTTTACATAAAAAGACCTTCAACAAAATAGGCTACAATCCGCCCAATAAAACTACTGTCAACCAGCCAGCCACCTGGTAACTCAAAAAGCAGTCTGCTCCAATCCCTAGCCCTCTCAGTTCCCCAGTGAAAGAAGTGGAGTATCGAGGTTGCAAGAAAGACATTTTCTTTTGCCTGCCTTTGCCATAGCATAGCCACTTGCTGCCATCCTAGTTTTTGTACACTGGGATCAAAGCTCCCAAACTGCCCACTGATAGGTATTGATCTGGATGGTGTTTGGGGACAGAAGGGACCAGAGAGATTGGTTGGGAGAGTTCACCACTGTCGAATGTGATCCAGAATGTCCAGAATGCCATTGCCTCTATGGTTTTCATAGGTTATTTACCTCTGGAAATGATAGTTTTGAGGAGTTCTTTCCTGTGCTGATGAAAAGTACTTACATCCTTTAGGAGTAAGGCTTACACTAGCGAAAGCAAGAGTACTAAGCCTGTCTTGACCTTGTCTTTGCAAGAGGCAGAAGTTAACCCAAATGTCTTTACTGTCACATTGGTCTTCCTCAGACACGCTAGAACAGGAGTGTCAAACATAAGGCCCATGGGCCTATTCAGCCCCAAAGAAGCCCCTTATCCGGCCTATGTGATAATTGGGCTCTATCAATTATTGGTACTAGCCTGATACCCATGCTTTGCTATGGTATTTAACGACTTGAAATACATTCATACTCCAATAAACTTTCCTTTGATTGCAATAAACAATTGAAATTTAGCACAACTATCCTATGTCAAGCAACACCCTGTAATTATTGAAAGTCATGGCTCCATCAAATTTTGCTTAATAAATTGTTACTTTTGTATTTTGAGAAGATTTTGTGCCATAATAGCATGGTAACCGTGCTTTGCAAAGGTATTCACAAAAGTAAAGGAAAACAGATTAAGTAAGTGTAGTTTGAATGAAGTGAAGAATGTTGATGCAGAAAAATGATGAAGTGGAATTTGAAATACAACATTTGAAGCAAAGAAGAATAATTAAAAATATATCTCTTTGTAGACCACATTGGTGGTTTTCCCCAGGTGCTAGGATCACTAGGCTGCTGGGTGAGACCACGCCCTCAAAGTCAATTCCTGCCACCTTTAGCGACTAACCTAAGACTTGTTGATGGTCATAGCAAAGCAGACTTTGAGGGAGAACTGCAGCTTCTTGAACTCAAAAGGGTACTCTGATGGAATGACTCCCCCCCACCCCCGAGCACAGCCTGTGAAAACTGTGGTCTCAATGATATTTCTGTGGAGGGCCTTTAATTCCAGCCTGGTGCCACTGCAGAGTTTGGGCAGGTTGAGGTTCCATAGCAACATCACTGGAGCACCACTGAGAAGAAGCTTGTGGGCTGGGAAGCCAGGAGAATTGAAGGCATTCTCACAGGGAAGTGGACAACATCATTTGGGTAGCTGAGAGCGTCATTTGTTAGCACCACTGAGTCTGAAGACCTGTACTCCATTTCTGCCCCTTCGAAAGACTTAAGGAGAGTGCCATTAATGATGGCAGCCATGTCATTTTTGGGGGCCACAATGGCACAATCACACAGCCACTCCTATGAAGGAAGCTAGACTGCACACACAACTCTCAAACAAGTGATCCTCCCTAACTATCCTTTCACCGGAACTCATGGATAAGCAGCAAGGGCTGGCAACAGCAAAAGTTATTGGGAGAAAGGCATGTCAAAATCTTGATGTAGCAGAACGTTGCACTAATCCAGAAATACAGTTCATTTTACTGTTCAGAATAAATATTAAAATGACTATTTTTCTGTTATTTCACTGTTACAAGCCTTTGCCATTCTCGCTTTAAAAGGGTTAAGTTAAAAGGGGTAGCCTTGTCTCAGTTGCCATGTAAGCCAAAGGCCTCTCTCAGGCAGTAGCCTATGTGAAAAAGCCAGACAGGCCTAAATAATAGGAAGGGTTCTATAATTCACCCCCAAATCCGAATTTGCTCATATAGGATTGATTAAGGCAGAATCCTGAGTTATGTTTTTAAGCATTTGTCTGGATAATCTTTGTAAGACAGAACCAAGTCGATATCTCATCGGGCCTAAGAGATACTGAGGAATTCGTGAAAACACATTTTACCCCTTTCACACCATTATTTCGAATTTTGAAAAATCCCTTCTTAGTAGGTGTTTGCATCATGGAAGGAATATACTCCCTGAATTTCATGTTTCCAGGGTTCAGGGGTTTGGGCTGGGAATTGATAAGTCAGGACAGTCATATTTTATTTTTATTTTATTTTTTTAATACACACACAAATCTGTTCTCAGCTGATGAGCTGAAAAAAGCTGGGGGGGGGGCTCTTTTCTCTTTTTAATGGAGGTTAGGTTTATTATATTTTGTGTTCCTTTTGGTGTATATGTTTGATACACTTGTATTAAGAACTAGTGTTTTTTAAAAAATGAAACCCAATATATATAAGAATAAAGCCTCTTTTATACAGACACTCAGAGCAGAATAAAAAAGTAAGACAAATGACACTAAACAGTTTCATTCTAGATATTATCCAACCATGGATAATATCCATTGTAGATAGTGTTTTAGGGGGCAATTCTAACCAACTTTCCAGGACTGAGTTAAGGACATTACAGTTCCAAGGCAAGAAAAAAAAAATTCCCTTACCTCCAGGAGGCCACTGACTAGTATTATACTGCAGAATGCAGAACATACTCCATTGGCACAGCTATGTCAGTGCTGTAAAGCTGGTTAGGATTGTGTCCTTAGGGCCTAATCCTATCCAGCTTTCCAGTACTGATGCAGCCTTACCAAAGGAACACACATTGCATCCCGCGGTAAGGGGGCAGTCACGGAGGCCTCTTCAAGGTAAGGTAAGGGAACACTTGTTACCTTGGGGCTGCAGCGGTGCTGGAAAGTTGGATAGGATTGGGCCCTTAGTCTGCAATATCAATAGTGATCCCACAGCTGGAGCAGACAAAGGCAACATTCAGATATAACAATAAACCATGGTTTGTTGCTATTAGGACAAACTGCAACAAACTACAATCTGAGGTACTCTCTTGTCTCCTGTTTCTTCCCCCTTTGTGCACACAGGATGATTAGAAGTTTCTGCTTCTAATTGGTAGCAAACTTTAGTTTGCCATTTTGCCCAAATGTGACAAGCTGATCTGTGCAAACCATAATTTGCCTTCCAACCCAGATTCATCTGTGGCTTAAGATACTTACCTGCAAAATATAAAGTAGCCTACACAATAAAAAGATATTATATCTTCCTTTAAAGGCTTATAATTAAACCATCCTTGTAGGAAGAAGCTGAACACTCTTGTCTTCATTCATTATTATGACACATAGAGATCAAATACTTACTGAACAAGCAAGCAGGACAACTACCAGCTATGAAGTGACCAAAAAATTCCCAACGGATACGACAGTGTTCAGATGTTAAACCTGTATTTCTCTTACACACAGCTTCCCCATGCTATTATACGACACACCTATGATAGAAACCTATAAATACAGGACCCTTGTGCCAATCTTATCTTTTCCAAATAGCTGCTAACTGGCTAGGAGTCACTTGCAAGGTAATATATCACAGCTAGCCACCACTAGTACAGCTCTTATATACAGTCTTAAGAATTTAGACTACTGACCTTAGAATATACTGTGAGTTACTTTGAGGAGGATGTATGTGACATGAGGAAGTGTTTCCTACTATTTGGTTTATAGCCAGAATCATGAGTATTCTGTACAAACAATGAAAATGTTGAAAATTGGATCATGGATGCAGACTCCAGACCCTGAGGTTCTTAGCTTTCATTTTAAAAAATGGTAATAACATGCTGGAAAATATAAGAGCAACAACTGACAAAAGCTCTGGAGCCAAAGATCAGCACCTTGCACAGCTCTGTATTTCTTCATATATTATGGGGAATGATGCAGAATCAGAATATGCATTAAAACATGTCTAATTTATATTTATAAATTTACATATTTATTTATCCAATTTCTATCCTGCCTTTCTCCCCCAGGGAGGACCCAAGGCAAATAAACTCCTGACTTACTACTATTTTGTCTAGTCATTGTGTATCTATAATAAAAGTATCAGACATTTCACTTGGCTCCTTTTTGTAGCCCCACATGCTTCAGTTTCAACCAGCCAAGCGATACTTCCAGTAAGGTACCAGAACTTACTCAATTCTGAGGTACCAGAACTCACTGGATCTGCTGTCTTTGATGCAAGTTGCTCACCTTTAGCCTTGCAAGCCTGTATCCCTGCCAGGAATGATGGGTGACCCATTTCTGTAGCTTTAGGAAGGTCACCTCTAGCTTACCTCAAAAATGAGAGTGGCATTGGGAGGAATCTTCGGGGGGCTCCCTGCAGAGCCATAGGCATATTCTGCTTTGCAAGTAATTTGACAAACTTCTCCGATTTTCATTGTTCCCACAGCAATATCCCATGCTTTGATAACTTCTCCTAAACAAAACAAAAATACAGAGCATTTAGTCACATGATTAATACGCAGGCAATAACTTCACAGTGATGCTATTAATAATCATTTATTCATATGCTTTCTACCAGCACAGAAGGCAGAGTCACTGCAGGGGGAAGACCATGTTACAAATTCCAACTGAAATAAAGATTAGAACCATCTCTTTTCAAACTTGCTTTTGCTGTTACTATTCTTATAAGTAGGAAAGCAACTCTTTTCCTTATTCAATGGGTAAAACAATACTCATGACAGCTAGTTATCAGAACAGAAATTAAAAGCTTAATCCTGCTATCACATTTATATAAAATAAAGTAGAACACCAGATTTATAGTGAATGTTCCTTCTCTTTTTGGATAACTCTTCCCAACTATCTCTGAGGTCATGGCTTATGTTCAAAATGTAAGTGTCCGTTGGTAGAGGATGTTGTTTCCACAGAAGTTCAAACTGCTGTTCAATCTCCCCCCCCCCAAGCCATTTTTCTGTTACAAATAACACACCTACTCAAGCAGTAGAATATATTCACCCCCATAACACAGGCAGAATATGCAATGCATAATTTTCAACATTATTGAACCAAGCACATTATCACGTACCAGGTACATAAAACAATACCTTTCCCAAAGTCAAATGAGAACTTGTCCTTTCTGTCCCTGCTTGAGTCAAACTGTGTGCCGTCGAGAAGCCACCCAGTATAATGGACAGTCACTTTATCACCTATCATAGGAGATTCTGTCCCTGTTCCTTCTTTCTTAATAATCTGTGGAGGAAAGAAAACAGTATTTAGCTGAATTACTAGGTACTACTCTAAGAGACTGAACTAGGTTTGTCATGGAACAGAAAAGCAAGTTTTCACAGCTTCTCTTGGCAATGCCATCTGGTTGGTGCTTCCTCCTACCCCATCCCCAGTAGCATTTTATTCACTCTAGAAATATTACCAGGCTACAGTCTGATTTTTTTTGTCATACAAACCTATGTCTCTTGATGTAAAACTGCAAAAATGAGTTTCAGCTGCTATTGCTTTCTGTATGGCTTGGGTCAGCCTGCATTCACTTTGTTCCTTCTTAAAACAAGTCTTGACATCATCTTCTTACCACAAACTGTACTTTTAACATAAAGAAAGGATGTAGAAAGGATGTAGGATGTAGAGGTCTAGGGTCATTGTATAGAGGAATAGGCAATATTCCCATTATACAATAGGAATACAGCTCCCCATTATCCATATCAACCTATGGGTGTAGTCTTGGGCTTGGGTTTCTGAGACCCAGGTTTAAATTCTTAACCGTAAAGAAAGTCTTGTAAACCCATATCGTAAAACAGGAGCTTATGACTATACCTACTTCATAGGGTGCAATAAAACACCCCTTGCTTGTCCCCTTCCCACTGTCATTGCAGATTTATAACTATGCTTTAATTCAATTTTGCATTATTCAGAGAGGTACATACTGTACATAAAACTGTCTTATACAGAAGCAGATTAGAGTCCGCTCCAATTTCTAAGTGGCTCTCCAAGGTCTCATGTGAACGGAAGAAAAAAGTTTATGGTTGTTGATGGTATACACAGATCTTTTCTTACCCAAGATCCTTTTGTACTAGAGATATCAGGGATTGCAACTGGGACTCTCTGTATGCTCTATCATCAAGATACAACTCTGATTTTAAGCAGATGCTTAAGCAAGAACTTCAAAACAGTATCTACTGAAGAGACTACTAACTTCTCATGTGTTAAAAAAGGACAAAGTAATCCTCAGGATAAGTACTAACATTTCTGAACTCTGTAATGTCATAATCTGAAAGAATTATTTGGGGTTTCTGAGGTGCTATAAATAGAAACTGGAATTAGAGAAGGGAAAAGCGCCGCACCTACCAATATAATGCACATCTATCACATACTTACTATTGCACCACTTCCTGTTCTTCACATAAAACTTGGCACGTGGCAGGCAGACACAGTATGTGGGACACATCAGTTTGCTGATTCCCCCCCCCCCCACACACACACTTGCTGCTCCCATTGGCCACATCACTAGGCCCGCCCAGCCTACAACTACTACATGAACTACTACATTGTAGATTGTGGGAATTCATAAAGCTTTCATTGTGAGCTTCAAAAAACAAAGGAAGGCAGTTTGCAAGTGAACATGTACATGCAGATCATGTACATGGTGATCATTTATATTACAAAACTACAAGGAGAATAGGAAGAAGCCCAACTTGAAACTTTTTGCCACACCCAGCACTACAGGTATGCTTGCAGCATTCAACCCATCCACCCTACTTCTTCACTAATGCACCAACCACTGAACTAATTCCTGCTGAAGACCAGACCTCATTTCCCATCTCTTCTGCCTCTCATTTTTTTCTCCCCTCACAGGGAGATAATAATAATAAAAATTATTATTTTAATAATAAATAAATTTATTATTTTATAGATGGAAACAAATAAAGGTTGGCAAAATAAAGTTGCCTGCATTTTAACCATTTCATCCAGAATAGACATGTTTCATTCAGTTTTAATAAGGAATTGTGTGACAATATTGCCAGTCTGGAGCATGACAGCATTTTTCATGTTGTCCTCCCATCCTTTTTCAGACAGTATTCGCATAATATTATTTTCTTAAAAGGCAGTTACAGTGCCACCCTGTGCAGGGTGCACTGCTATGTGCTACTGAAGTCTTTCAGGACTACTTTAATTAGAAGTTTCCTCAGTACTTTTAAAAAACATCTAGTTAGTAGTTGCTTCCAGTTCACTCAGCCATGGCTACGTAAATGGCTTTGTGCGTGTTTTTGTTGAAAAGCCGAATACAAGCATGCTTCTTAATAACAATAACTGAATTCCACTTAAGTAATCAGTACCTGGGGTGAATGACACAAAGGGTTCATTATTGGTTCTCTTTGCTGCCAGAACTACTTCTCATTTAATTATTTTATGTTTTATGAAAACAGTTCCACTACTATGTGAAAATAAACAAGGAAATAAAAATGAGAAACAGTTCAGAATGCAAAGAGGAAACTACTTCAGACCAGGATGGATTTGATTTAAATCAAGTCAATTTAAATCACGATTTAAATCACTAGTAAAAAGGCTTGATTTAAATCAACTCAATTTAAATCATAATTTTTAAAGAGCAGCTGTCATCTTTGTCCCGCAGCGGCTCCTCCTCTGACCCGCTGTTGACTCACCAACAGTCCCATTCACTTTAATGGGATGGCTGGTGATGTGGCAGTGACATAACAAGGTGAGGGGCGTGGCGGGCAGCAGGTGAGTGGATGCTCGCTAACAGGCACTGCCATGATGGATCTGAAAAGATAGGTGCTCTTTAAATATAAGGACTCATTCTTGCTGGTAGTTAGAATCTTTAATATTATTATTTGCAAACAAAATGAAGGTTTCCTATTTAGAATAATAAGCTGCTGGGTTAGTAAAACAGCAATACCAGACCCGATTTACGTTAATAAGTTAATCACACATAATTACAGTTCGTAGTGTACATAGATCGGCAAAACAATGGGATAAAGGAATATTCCTGAACTTTATGATTTATCTCATGGTTACCATGAAATTGTGTGAATGAATCAATATAGTGCATGTTATCTCAGCTTGCAGAGCTTGGATTCATTGAATGCGTTTCCCAAAAATGTAACTATTGCAGAATATACAGCCTCATGCTAAATAACTAAGCTCCATTTCATGCTGAATAAACTAAAGTATTAATGTATCTTAAATATAAAGCTATCTTTAGATAGATTTTTACTCCAGAAGCATTTTATTAAAATAAATTTGATAAAAATAAAAAAATTCAATTTAAATAAAAAAAATCCATTTTTTTTATTTTTAAAAAATATCAATTTTTATCCATCCTGCTTCAGACTACGAAGAGGAAACTCCCCCTCCTCATAGACAACAGGTACTGATTACCTATAGGGACATGGTGGCGCTACGGGTTAAACCACTGCTGCTGGGCTTTCTGACAGGAAGATTGACAGTTCAAAACCATGCGATGGAGTGAGCTCCCATCTCTTGTCCCAGCTCCTGCCAACCTAGCAGTTCAAAAGAATGTAAAAATGCAGGTAGATAAATAGGTACCACTTCGCTGGGAAGGTAACAGCATTCTGTGCGCTATGGCGTATAGTCATGCTGGCCACATGACCACGGAAGCTTGTTCTTGGACAAACGTTGGCTCTACAGGCTTAGAAACAGAGATGAGCACCACCCCCTACAGCCAGCCGGTCACAACTAGACCATTCAGCCATGGGGAAACCCTTATCTTTTTTTCACTCGTTATCTAATGGGAATGCAATACCACCAACATCACACCTGATGAACAAGAAGCAAGTAATTTGCTTTTTTGTGTTTTATTTTGACAGACAATAATTTTAAAGACATCTAACAAAGATATACAGGACATCTACTGAACAGGATTTTCCGTTGGAACAGAAACACAGTGGCATCTGGCCCCATAGTGATGGATACTGCTAGGCTTTTGTAGGCACATTAATTCTACATTACATTCCACATGGAACCATCATTTTAATTCAGCTTCCAACTGATTCGAGCACCTAAAGAGCCTTTGTATGGGAGTAATCTAAATTATTTATACCACCTTCCTCTTTATAGACTGGCTTGCCATTTGCCTGCTAGGAGGGATCAGATCCACATCACTGCACTTTAGAGACCTAATTCTTCCCCCTACTCCAAAGCAGAAAGCACTGGGCCTCCAAGGAAATCAATACATTTTAGAGGACATGCACAGCCAAAGTGGGGAGGCATAAAGTCTACTTTGTTTTTAGTATGTAGAGGAACGAGCCTAGTGCCACAGGCAATGTTCACATGAAAGTAAAATAACTGCAACAAAAGATTATGCAGTCCATATTCCAAAGGAGCAGTCAGATGGAAGCCTCTTTCTCTCTCCAATTTATTTCAAAAAGAGGTTTTCAGAGGCACACTGACCAGATAGCAGTTTGAACATCTTTGTGGTTTGAATGAAAGATCAGTTAAGCCAACTGAAAGGGGAAAAAAACTGTTGAAGTTAATTTTCTAATGACTTGGATATAGTACTGCTCTCCATGTGCAAAAAAAAAAAAAAAAAACTCTAGAGAAACAGGATAAGCAAGGTATTTGTCATTTATATTGCCCAAGGAAACCAGATTTTCAGCAGAGAAAAAAATAATTAGTCTAGTCTTTTAATTGTCCTCAATGAGGAAATATTTTATTTTTTTTCTTTAGCCCAGGGATGGGTCATAATGGTCAAACACAGGCACATGTGAGTAAGTATAATGTTTTGAGGACTAAAAGATGTGGATTTGTTTGTGACTGAATTAGTCATGGTGTAAGGTCGTTGTGGCTGTTTAAATTAGAAGTGTTTCATTTCATAGAAGATGCAAATGTGAATACATTTACAGTGTAATTACAGGTCCATTGTATAGTAGTTTTATTTTCATCAATTCAGAAGGCTCAGAAATATATTTATTTTTAAATAAAGTCACAGATATAAGAGCTACTGTAGTTCAGAAGGTAGATAGCTAGGATCCGAGAAAATTAGGCAGAAGTCCCCAATCTACCGCAGACTCTCTTCTGGAATCTGCAGCAGGTCAGCCTCAATTCCAATCTGCACAACAGGAATGACAACCTCAACTGTTGTGGTGAGAGCAAATCAAGTTAAGGATTGTATAGTACTGTACTTTGCACACTTAATTTCCAGTTTAAACAGTTAACTGCAGTAATATTGGGAAGAGCCATAACTCAATAAAATAGCTTTTTTTCATGGAGAAGGTACCAGGTTCAACCTTAGCATATCCAAGTAGGGTTAAGAAAGCTCCCTATCTAAAATTCAATGCTTTGTTTTCCAAAGCCCGCATGCATTTCCCAACCTCATTTTTACCATTTCAAGGACGTTACAAAATAGGTTCCAGTTTATCACAGAAACTCAAGTCAAATCACAAAACTAGCCTACCACAAAACTAGCTATCTCTGTAATCCTCTACGTGTACCTGCTTGCCACTCTTGCCTGCTCATAAGGGACTCTGTTCTGTGCTGCAGTCCAACCTCTTCTCCCTGCACCATTCTTGCCTAACGCCAAAGCTAATGTTTAACTAGTAAGGAGATCCAAGCCTCTCAAGAAGGAAGTAACCTGGTAACTGCCTACCCGTCTGGAAAGTGCTGTAGCAGAAAACGCAAACTGCATCAGAGCATTGCATGATATAATAGCATACCTCTATACAACACAATGAAGAGGCTGTTAAAAAAGCAGTACCTCTGAGCTCACAACTGTTTCCCCCAGTTAAATTGTGGTTTAACTGCCTTCACTGCTATCCACTTAACTCTTCAATCTCTGCACACTTAATGGTCTCTGGTTATCCTAGAGTTCCAGGGGGTAAAGGGAGGGGGGAGTCTGCTCCACACAAGCATACAAGACAATTTCCATGCCCTGGAGTCTCATGGATTTTTTAAAAAATGGGACTGGGTACAACCCTGCTTGGACACTCTCCCATTTAATTCTTGTGAGCATGGGCCCCACGTACAAAGTCCAGGCTGCAGACTGGCAAGCAGGATGGCTGCTTCTTATTCCCATCCATGCTCCTGCACCTTTAAGACCCATCAACTGACATACAAACCCTGCTAATATCAGGAAGGGATGAGCGATCAGTTCACTTACTCTATGTCAAACTGATACCCTGGCAATACAGGCTAGAAGAGGAAAAGTTAAACCTTGGGAGTTAAAAGCAGGCATCCTGCAAGTGCTCAAAGCTGCATATTCTTTTTCTTAGTTGCAGTCTGTTCCCAAACCAAACCCTATGTTTCAATTCCACAAAGGGGTGGGGGAGAATAAATATTGCATCCAAGTGCAATCAGCATTTAAATCCCTTTTTATGTACCTGGGCTGAGCAGAACAGCCTAGCTTGGTGATGATTAAGGCTGCAATCCTGTACAGACTAACGTGGGAGTAAGTCCCAATGAACTCAATGGGGCTTACTTCTGAGTAGATATGCCTAGGGTTGTGCTCTTAGCCTCCCAGAGAACAATCCTAGGCACGTCCACTTAGCTCCACTGGAGCTTACACCCAAGTAAATCAGCACAGGGCTTTGCAATCCTATGCACACTTTCCTGAGAGTAGGCATTTGAAGGCAATGGGACTTACCTCAGAGTAGACAAGCACAGACTTGTGCTCTTAATCGTCATAGAGTGCAGACAGTTATCCAGGGAAGTGAATCTCGTCTCTGGCATGAACTCACCAGGCGACACCGCCACCCCAGTGAGCCGAATCGTATCAGGGGTAACCCGGCCCGCAGCGAGTACAAAACGAGAACCCTGAGCCACCGGCCCACCTCACAAGGTTGTCGTTGCACGGATTTCCGAGAGCCCAGCCAGGGCTCAGGAAATAGATGCCCCGGCGGTTACTTCTCCTTCCCGGGGGTCGTGTTCTCTTGCTCGCCTGCCGGAGGCCTCCAGTGCGACCCCCAACTCCAACCTCCCGGCCCTGAAGCCGACCCTCAGCCAGCCATTCGCCTGCAGGACTGCGGTGAGGGGGCGCAAACACCTGCCTCCCTCGCGGGGCTGGCGAGAGTTCGCGGGGGGAAGCGAGGCCCGCTGAGACCGTCCCAAGTGCCAGCCACCACCACCCGCCAGCCGCCCGGTAATACCTTGAGGACACCGCCGTCGCGCTTGGGGGTGATGTCGGCGCCCGCCTCGCCCTCGGCCCCGGCCGCGCTCATCTCCTCCTCGGCCTTCACCTCCTCAGCGGTCATAGCGGCGACGTGCTCCTGAGGCGGCGGCGACAGCGGCCGCTCCTCTGCCTCTAAAGCGACCCTCGGTGCGGCGCTGGGCCCGCTCCCGCCTCTTCCTCCTTCTCTCCGCGCTGAGAGACGTGAAAGGCGGGCTCGCTCTCGGTCGTCCTGCGCGCGCGCGCGTCGGGCTCGCTCCCGCCTCTGCAGCGCCGCCTCCGGAGGGGGCGGAGAAGCTTCTAGAAAGGGCGGGAAGGCTGCCGTGGCCGTGCCCTCAGTGGCGCCGGAGGGGAAGCTCCCCGGCCCAAGCCTGGCCTGCAATGTTCCAGAAAGCCCGGGGACCCTCCTCTCTCCCCACCCCTTCCCTGGGGGTGCCGTGAGGTGGCTGACGCGTGCATGCCCCCCTCACGTGGAAACGGCGCGCCTCTTGCGTGTTGAGGGTCCAATCCTTTCCAATTCTGCAGTCCTGATGCAGCCGTGCTAAAGGGACATGAGCTGCAGGGGATGGCCAGTCATGGCATCCTCACGGTTCCCTTACCTCAGGGCTGCATTGTGGCTACGTTAGTGCTGGAAAGTTGGTGAGGATTGGACCCTTAACGCTTAGGCGGGACTGCCAGAGACCCCTCCAGGCTTGATGACCATCTGCAGGAGGCGACTGGGAACTATCCTATAGGGGTTATTTTAACTGAGCCCCCCCCCCCCAAGAACTCAGTCCTTTCTCCCAACAGGAGGTATAGGGTTCCTACGCATACCTACTCAGAAGTAAGCCTCTTTCTAATGAATGGGGCTTATTCCCAAGTAAATGGATTAGTTAGGGTGCAATCCTAACAAATTTTCTGGTACTGACATAGTTGTGCCAATGGGACATGTGCTGCATTCTGCAGTGGAGTAGTATAGTCCTTACAGAGGTCTCCAAGGTAAGAGAATTATTCTCCTACCTTGGAGCAGCATTGGAAGGCATCCAGGCAGTTTCAGGCTGCAATCCCTATTGAGCTCACTTTCCTGTGAGTAAGCAGCACTGAATACAGGGGGACTTACTTCTGAGTAGATGTGCTTAGGATTGTTATTCAGTTGCTAAGTTGTGTCCGACTCTTCGTGACCCCATGGACCAGTGCATAGGATTACACTGTCACAATTGACAAGGCAATGTTATTGTACTTTTTAATTAATGGGGGTGGTGGTGGTGGTTCTAAATTGGGGTAAAAAAATTCCTAAATAAATACAACAGTATTGTAGCTTCATATCCCGAACATGTGTAAAAGCTTTCATAGGAGGTTGCCAACACAATACCAGACTTCTATGGTTTGCATGTTGGCAACCTCCTATGAAAGCTTTTGCAAAAGGTGTCAAGGCTTGGAAATTGAGTACCTGAGGCTGAGTTGAGAATGGCCAAGATTGGAAAGGAATCCGGAGATACAGTTCTGGAATTGGTCTTTGGCCTAGAAGAGCTGGGTTCAAATCCCCACTCAGCCATGAAGCTTCTTGAGTGACCCTGGGCCAGTTAATATCTCTCATTTTGCCTACCTTGCAGGATTGTTGTGAGGACAAAGGGAGGGAAGGAAGTATGTACACCACCCTGAACTCCTTGGAGGTAGGGCTGTATTTATATGGTAAAATGGCAAATTAAATGCTTACCAAATTAAACTGTGAGCCTCTAGCACTGTGGTCCAAAAACAAACCATGGTTATACCAAATTTAGTAAATGTTCACCAAATTTAGTAAATGTTCACCAAATGTATAACATGACATTTATGCGACAATACTATTATTTAGCTAGCAGAATTATACGCCCCAAATGCGGGGTTGGGGTTAGGGTTTGGGTTCTATTATGAAAGTTTACTGTTTTGGGGGAAAAACCATATTTTTTATCTGTCAAATGCTTTACAAAAATGATGAGAAGAACTCAATATGTGATTATTAATCCTAAAGTAATAGGATTTAATAATCCTAAAGTGGTCTAAAATTTGGTGAACATTTACTATTTTTGGGAAACAAAAGTATTTTTTTTGCGGAACATTTTCATTAAATTTGGTAACCACTTAAACATAAGCCATAAATAAATAAAAGGGGGGGCAGAAAAGCAGCTCTGTTAATCTAGAACATTCTATCTGTTTTAGGCCATTAACTTGTTCTCTTTTGATATCAGACAAAACAGACTAACTTCTCCAGCTGTGTCACAAGCACAAAGAAGAACAAAAAGCGTATAATAACTCCATCAAGGGAGCATAGATGCAGTTTTCACATGAAGCTAAGAAACACATAGAACACTCACATTTTTAAAAAAAAAATATTAAAACATTTATAAATAAAAGCTCACTTCTTGGTCATGTAAAGGCCCTTGAGTGACTAACAATATATTTAACATTCCATATAATAATTAGAATAACAAAAGCAACTGTTTGTTGTTTGAGAGGATTAAAACCATAAAGTGGTCAATTAAAATCACAGTAGCAACCAAGAACAAACTCAGCTCAAACTAAGAGCTTGATGGAAATAAAAGGCCTTTATACCCTGTCAAAAGACAGCTGGGGAATTGGCCAAGTCAGTCTCATGTGGGAAGTGTATGCAACATATTAGTAAGCGTTAAGCATTTAGAAGACATTTTTGGAAAACAATACCCATTACATGTGGGGAACACTGAGGCTGAATGTTTTGTTGTCCAAACAATAGACAATCAATAAATGGCAGATATCTCAAAATCCATGTGAAATGGATCATTCAAGGAGGAAGCCAGAAGAATGCAAAATCCATGCAGATTTTGCTGCTCACTTATGGAAGTGAGCCAATTGTATACACACAGATTCATACAGATAGACACACACACCATTTTCTGTATCCCATTCATTTAGGCTACAATTCCATATGCACTTTGCTGGAAGTGGAACACAATGAGATCTGAGTAGACATGCATAGGATTGTGTTGTTAGGATTTTGGTGTTTCTTCCTGTCTGTGAGCTATTCCATTTATGTTCCCCTGAAACTTTATCCCATAGGTTGGTCAGTGCAGTTTACAACAGTAACATCAAACAAAAAATAAAATGAGAAACCGAATGGCCAATAACTACAGCACTGACCTGAAAAACTAAAGCAGCTACTTAGAAAAAAAATCACAGAGCAATAATATAAAATGTACATTTAAACAGCAGCATTTTCACCTGTTGTCTGAATAAATGAGGGTCCAATCCTGAGCCCTACCGCAGGCGTAATAAGAGCATACTGCCCGTGCTGCCATCATGGAAGGTGCCATAAAGCACCTCCAGCGCCGGTGGTCAACCATTACTGCCAACGCCAGCCCCCACCACCGGAAGGCGGCAACACGGTGCCAGCATTGCACTGGATGGGCGTTCCTGGGCGGTGGGAGGGTGGAGCAGGGGATGAGACAGGTTGTGACCACCACCAAATCCTGACCTCCATGCTAGTGATGTCACTCCCTGCTAGCTTTTAGTTGAAAAACATATGCAGCTCAGGTGACTTGTGTTGCTGAGCGAGCCACACTGTGTCATCTATGAGAGACTTGGTGAGCACATTTTCATTTGCATGAGAAAAGAAAGCATATATCCACCCCACTCTTTTTCATTGGTCTTCCCTCAGCGCCATTTAAGGAAGACAGTATCCTTCAGTCCCCTTTCTCAGTTGGTGAGAAAACCTCAACTTCACAAATGGAATAAGAAGGGCACATCCAGTACCCCAGAGATGCTCTGCTGTCTCTTGCCCTTTGCACGTGTGAATGGGCTTTCTAGGGGTCCCTGCATCCCCATAGGGCCCTCTGAGGAAGCCTACTGGCAGATGCAAAGGGCAGGAGACAGGAGTCCCAAAATGACACATCTAAGCACGTTGCTCCAGAGCTGCCTCACATCAAGGGAGGTACCGCAGAGCTTCAGGAATTGACCAGGTGGGTCACTAGAGGGTCCATGAATTCAGTGGGATTTATTCCCAGATAACTATGTACTTGTTGAGTATCCCTTATCCAGACTGCTTGGGATGGGAAGGTTTCTGGATTTTTTATTTGTCTGGATATTTTTGGTGATATTTTTTATAAATGTTCTTGATTAAAATAGCAAATTGCAGTGTTATGTGTTTTTATTCTACATTCTCAATCTGAGTTCTCATTCTGATTAATTTTAAATGCTTTAAACGTGTACTAGGTAGATGATACAGGTGATATAGTGTTAGCAAATGCAGCCACAGTATTTCTAATTGGACAGGTAGTCTATTTTAATTTCTGGAAAATATCTTAAACCCCAAAATGTAGTGTTTTGTGTTTTTATTTAGTTTAACTGAGAAAATATCAGTTAACACCCCCCCCAACAAATATCAACAACAAAAACCCACCCCTATCTGCTGGCTCTCTTTGACATAATGTCTGTAGAGGTACACACCAACAGCCTGTAGCTGCACTGTTATGTGGGAATGAGTACAAGACCTTCAATCAATCAATCAATCAATCAATCAATCAATCAATCAATCAATCA
>JAJKFI010000003.1:1229965-1332814 GCA_029204185.1 Lerista edwardsae | reverse complement strand
TCAATCAATCAATCAATCAATCAATCAATCAATCAATCAATCAATCAACAGGTACTTATATACCGCTTTTCAACATGAAGTTCACAAAGCGGTTTACAGGCAAATAGTAATAATAATAAAATTAAATGGTTCCCTGTCCCAAAGGAGCTCACAATCTAAAAAAAATGCAGAACACCACCAGCAACAGCCACTAGAAAAGACACTGCGCAGGGGTGAATGGGGCCAACTGCTCTCCCCCTGCTAGAAACACCACTTGAAAAAGTGCCTCTTGCCCAGTTAGCAGGGGTCAGGGTTTGTACTACTGAAAGTCTTTTTTTTTAAAAGCCTTGGTCAAAACTGTCTAGATTTTGGATGACTGGATAAGGGGTGATCTACTGGTACCTTGTAGCCCATGGAGAGCAAACAGTACCACATAGAACTCACCACACAAGCACTTTAGCTCTAATTTATTTTGAATGAAGGCATAGAGACTGCAGGATATTTGCAAAAAAATTGATAGTCCTGGAAATGGTGTAAATGATTTCTTGATGGCAGTTGCCCAAGCATCATAGAGTGGAGGGAGAAAGCAGAGATGTCCCAAAAAGGTTATCAAGGCACGCAATGGAGCTCTGAACTATATTGAGATGGGGAATTCTTTGTGCTTACCTCCACAAAAAATGCAACCAGAGACCCCATAAATCTTATTGCAACTCTTCTCAAGTGCAATGTAGTACTGCAGAAGGCCACCAGATGGTAAGATTGTCATGAAAAACAACCATGGTGAATGTAAAATAAATTGGGCTTTCAGAATTCCTGACTCAGAAACCCGAACATTTCTGTCCCATGACGCCAATTCACACAGTCATTCTTTGAGCATCATGATGAAGTGAATTTTGTACAACAGTGAATTCATTTTTTTTGGCATGTTTTAAGTGGCTGGCAGCTACTTGAAATGGTAACCACATGATGATTAATAGATATCAACAGTTATTCTCCTTTCCCAAGGCAGCTTTTTTTCCTCTCTGATCTTCCTAGCTCTTGCTAGTGGAAGTGGGAAACTACCAAAATTCCCAGTAAATCCCAGTATGATCAGCAAGAAAAAGTGATGGAGGAGGAGAAGATGGAGTTTATTTGTTTTGCTGGAGAAACAGAAAGCCTGATGGCATGTATCGCAGAAGTGCTTCTGACAAGGGGGTCCTGCTGACTATAAAAGGCTCCCTGTGTTCTGAGACCTTCATGGCTAATTCTGAACAGGCCTGTATGGACTATGACGCCTATGCCAGGGATTATGTTATTTAGGGTGCAGTCCTAACCAACTTTCCAAAACCAGGGTAAGAGAATTGCAGCTCTGAGGTAAGGGAATACACATTCCCTTACCTTGAGGAGGCCTTTGTGATGGTCCCCCAACTGCAGGATGCAGCACATGCCCCATTGGCACAGCTGTGCCAGTGCTGGGACGTGGGTTAGGATTGCACCCTTATTTATACCACTTTTCTCCAAGGAGTTAAGGGCAGTGTACATGGTTCTGTCTCTCCTTTTGTCCTCACAACAACCCTGTGAGGTAGATAGAGCTGAGTGAAAGTGTGGCCCAAGGTCATCCAGGAAGCTTCATTTCAACCTGGATCTTCCATGTCAATGTACAACTCCCGAACCACTACATCATCCTGGCTCTGTATGAAGCATCTGAGGCCCCAGACAGGTGAAGTGATGGTGAGCATTGCTGCCAAATTAGCCCTGAGGGACATGAATGATTACAACCCCAGGACCAGATTAGGGATGCAATCCTAACTTGGAATTTGGCTGGTACAGTTAGGCCAGCAAAGTTTGGCTGGCACAAGGGACACCGTAAAGTATATTTGGACCACTCTCCGAGTCAGAGAGGCCAGCACACAGATGTGTGCCAGCCTCCCTGACTCCAAGAATGGTCCAAATGCTCTTTATGGTGGCCCTGGTGCCAGCCAAACTTTGCTGGCCTAACCGTGCCGGCTGAACTCCAGGTTAGGATTATCCCAGGACACTCCTGACAATGATTCTGCAGCATCAGGGAACCCTATTCCAGGAACCCTAACGCCCAAGGTGCCTACCCTCTAGTTTGCACCTGTCAGGTGTTGGTGATTGGGCAGAAAAGAAGACCAGGTGGAGCCATTGTCCCTCTTTAAGAGTGAGTAATTTAAACAAACTTGAGGAGATCCAGAACTGATTTGTCTATGACCAATGACCGAGCACTGTTCAGGAGGCAGGGCAGGGCAGTTGACAGAGCAGAATGCTGAGTCCGAAGAGACCTCCTACCAGACTTCACATGCACCCCCCAGTAAGATGGGATGGGCCATATCCTGGGCCCAGTTAGTGTCTTGAAGGCATGTGCCTGCTCTTCCCAGGACCCCAGCAGCATAACTCAAGAGCAGTCTCCAGGATGTACTTCCTCTGCAATGAACCAGTGAAACACTGCAAGAATCAGTGTCCCAATCACAGCCAGGAGAGTTGCTCCTGAATAGAATAGCAATGTGGCCTGTGCTGCCCTCTCCACTGCAGGGCCAGCACCAGGTCGTGATGGAGGTGACGCACAAGGACTGGAAGGTTCTGCAGCCCCCATTGCCTCCTTGCAAAGTACTGTTATGTGTATCTGTTAGCTGTTGCCAGGGAGGTTTTAAAGGTAGAACCATTGGGCTGTGAGCCCCTCACCTTATAGAGTTCCCCAAGAAGGAGCTGTACTTACAAAAAGTGCTGAATAGAAAAGTGGATTGAGCTGATGCAGTTCAATCCCCCTGTTTTCTGGGGGGCGGGTAGGAGATGATCTGTGCATCTTTGCAGATCTTGTCCTGCTCCTCTAGGAAAGCACATTTCTCCCCCTCCTGCCCCCAATTACAGGATGAATTATTGATTAATGAACCAATTGCACAAGGCCACTGAAGTGATGCTGCGGGGCAACTGGCAACCAAGTGTTGGAGGGGAAACTACTCCCAAATGTAATTCTTCCTATGCAATTTTCCATGCCAGTCGCCAGCAAGTCAGCTAGAAAGTCTGATTGTTGCTTTATGCAGGAGGGCAGAATCCTCAGTTATAGGACTCAAGAGAAACTCTCCAGACAGCATTCCAATAAGACCCTTTTCAAGCACTGGCATTAAGGGTTTACTGCTGGTGCTGGATTGGCATTGGGCCCCAATACCTGGAGGACCCAGCACAGAGCCAGCCACTGATAAGTCCCACTGCTGCCAGTGGTGAGCTCTTTTGAGGCTGGGGAGGGCGGAACTGGGCTGACGGAGGGGCAGAATGGGCCTGGGCAGGGGGTGGGACCAGCAGTGGCCTCCTCTGCCAAATCCTAACCTCCATGTTGGGCTGCATGGCGAAGCCCATTGCCAGGGCAGTGCCCTTCGCCCGAGGAGCCTTCTACTGCTGCCGCGGCCCTCCTAGGATGCAGAGGTAGCCGTTTTGGTACTGCTGCTCCTACGGGGGCCAGGCACCTTAGGATTGGGCTGTATTGCCCCAGTGGTGCATTGGAGTGCATCTGTTTTCTAAGCAGCAAAATCTGCACCTTCACCTTTGCCGGGTCACGCACTTCTGTTGACCATTTAAAACTGTTTGCGCTTTCTTTGCTCCTGACTTCAACTCGCTGAGCCATGTGTACGTGATTGGGTTTCTTGAATGCTTTTGAGCCTCTTTTGAAATGTCCCTTTTCTGGTTTTTCTTCAGCATTGCTATGTAGGGACATGTCTTCGTATCACTCTCCTGGATGTCTAACCTGTAGAATCGGCGTGCTTTTTATCATTGTTTTATCTCCCATTAAGCATGTGTGGATCTCGATGGGAAGAGCAAGCCACACGAGATCCACACACACTTAAGCAGGAAGGCTGACAAGGCTCTATTGTTCTGGGGTGTGACGTGAAAACAAACAATCCACAAAATGATTGTTTGACACAGGAGTTTTCTGTAATGGCGCTGATTTCTGTAATGGCGCTGGTATATATCTTTCTGTCTTTCTGTCTGAGCTGCTTCCTAGCCTTGGGTAGTGGCAGCAGGTAGCCTTCCAATTTTCCAGTAAACCCGAGTCTGACCAGTAAGAAGAGTGAAGAGAAAGGACCATTGCTAACCACTAGGCATTCTGCCAATGTTGCCTTCTTCCCCCTTTCTTTACAATAACTAAAATGGTTTATATGAAGAACTGAGAAACCCTGTTAAACATCACAGATGGAGATTGGTGAGCCATTTACTGTGCTTTGAAAGTTCTCTAATGTAAAAGCATTTGCCTTTATATACATATTACCTCTTGGCACTTGGCCATAGTTAATAATTCCACCTCATATATACTTCAGGAGATGGATGGGGCTGGAGAGGTTGCTCAGATCTTGGCGCCTATTTTCATCTTTGGTGGACCTGCTCCAAGATGCCATAATCCAGGAATACATATTTCGTGAAAAGATTTATACCCCACCTTTCTGCTACACAAATAGGGGAAAGGTGCCCATGACAACTTACAGTTAATAAAAGATATAATAATCATAAATATAGCAGTTAAAATGCATAAAAGCAATCCAATAAAAGGAGCAGCATAAAATAGAGAGAGAAGCTAAGACATCAGTCCCCGTGTCCACTTCTGGACTTGCCCCATTGTCTTGGGGACTCCAGCTGTCCTATTACAACCCTGGTGGGGGACAGTGGCCAGCACCATATGGCCAACATGTGGCTGTTAAATCTGGTCCTCCCAATGTCCCCCAGGCTATCAAGGCCCAGTTGTGGCTGCTCTTCTACCTTGGGGTGATGCTGACCATTTAACCCCAGGGCTGGACAAGAGCGAGCTGCTGGTGGGGATGGAAGGAGACAGGGAACTAGAGGGCATTTAGCTGTGCTTTGGCACCCCACTCCCAGTAGCTGGAGCAGTAGCAAATCTGGTTGCTAGATTAGGAAGGGCTGGCAGCAGCTTCTCCTGAGTCTTGGAGCGAGGCCAATTGATGGCCCTCTCCCTGTGGTATGTGGGCCTAGGGGATCCCCATGGTGAGTGACTGGAGGCATGGAGGCAGCAGGTAGCTTCTCCTTACTTCTCTCCCTCCCATCCAATAGCTTTATCATAAAGACCTTTCTGCATTATTGCAGGGGGCTGGGAGGAAGCTCACTGGCTAGTGGGATGGGGCGTAAAGGCCAAGTAATTATGGTACAAGTTGCTAAGGAAAGTGTAAGAAAAACTAGCATTGCACGGTGACTTTACAATTTCTTATGTCTATATGCAAAGGCATAGGCTCTCTCCTATTCAACTTGAGATGGTCTTATAATTCCACATAACTCTGTCTTACACATCTGCAGCCAGATCCACCCTGGGTGGGCCATCACATGCCCCTCCGCAAAAAGACCCCAAGTATAATACTGGCCCTGATGTTACTAGAGTTGCCCCCCCTTTTTTAGGCAGGACTCCAATGCCCTTTAAAAGTTGTGTGTCTGCGCTGGGCAGTGGTCTCACGTCTGTTTGTAAGCAACAAGAGCCCTTCTAGGCTCACCAATCTTGGTGACTTTAATGGTAACACTGACCCTGGCGGGCTTGCTTTTTCTTATGTAATCAGCATAAGTATGTTTAAAGGTAAAGGTTTCCCCACGACCAAATGGTCTAGTCGTGACCAACTGTAGGGGGCAGTGCTCATCTCCTTTTCAAAGCCTGTAGAGCCAGCATTTTGTCGGAGAACAAGCTTCTGTGGTCATGTGGCCGGCATGACTCTACGCCGTAGCGCACGGAACGCCATTACCTTCCCACCAAAGTGGTCCCTATTTATCTACTTGCATTTTTAGGTGCTTTCGAACTGCTAGGTTGGCAAGAGCTGGGACAAGCAATGGGAGCTCACTCGGTTGCGCAGTCTTGAACTCCCAACCTTCCGGTTGGAAAGCCCAGCAGCAGCAGTTTAACCCGCTGCACCACCACGTCCCAAGGTTTACAGCAGCCTAAAAACAAATATTTATTATTTTATTTTTCACATTTTTATTCTCCCTTCTTCCAAGGATCTCCGAGTGATGCACATAACTCCTCCCCTCCTTTTGTCCTCACAACAACCCTGTGAGGTAGGTGATGCTGGGAGTGACTTGCCCAAGGAAGCTTTGAGATGGAGCTGGGATTTGAACCTGGATCTTCCAGGTCTAAGTTCAATTCCCAAAACACAACACAATCCTGGTTTTGTCAGGGACAGCAGTATGCCCTGCCCAATCCTAAAAACCTGAACACCAAACAGATCAGGCGTTTTAATATTTCCATTCATTCTGTTTAAGGAAAAAAAATTGACAATTCCTGTTGCACTATTAAGACTGGGAGATAACTTACAATGGAGGGTTGTCAAAAACAATTCTTACAACTACAATCCACAGCAGTTCGGTTTTTGCCAAGCTGTTTTTAACAGTCTTGCCAATTTCATTTAAATATAAAAATGCATTTGGTTGCTGTATAGTAGAATTTGTGTTGTGTTTTGTAAAGTAATGTCTACTGGAAAGTCAGTCAGAGTTTGCCTTTAGTTTCTTTAAAGCTCAATCCTGTGTATGTCAACTCAGAGGTAAGTAGTCCCATTGTGTTTAAAGGGGCTTACTCTCTGGAACGTGGGTACAGGATTGCAGCCTTAAGTGCTTTTACTGAATCCACAGTTCTAACAATCCGAATCAAGCTGCCTGTGTTGAATCGGTTGTTCTGCGTCGCTTGCTGCGTTGGCCTTGGCAGTGCTGCTGAACAGGGAGGGGACCAGAAAGGGAAACTGCCTGGGAAAAAAATGATGCTGAGCTACTTTTGGTAAAGTGCAGCGCTATTTTATGTCATGGAGGTAGAATCACTGGAGTCCGCATCTCTGTCGAATTAATAGGAGTTAAGTGAAGCCAGGGGGCGGGCTTAGCAGCCATGTTGGCTTACTCAAAACATTGCTCATTCCAAGCATTTCAGATTGCTTTTCTGGTACTGTTTAGGACTGAATAAAAATAAAAACTTACGAAAATAAATACATGTGATCGTGTAGAAACATCATTGGTAACCTAATTATGATTTAATATGCAATTACAAGGTTTAATTCCGCATAATTATATTACTGAACATACCGGACGAAATGCTACTTGCTGTCTATTTAAACTCGGATTGCACTGTTTTGACAGACTTATTTTTTGAAATCTACACAAGCAAAAATAAAACGGCCATGCCCCATAAAAAGAATGTCTGTTAATGTTCAGAATTTCATAAGTATTACAGTAGGAAAATTACATTAAAATCTCTTCATGACACAAGTAGTTGTCAATATGAGAGGAATTTTTTTTTACTTCTAGACTACGAAGAGTATTTTTGAAAACGTCTACACTCACCCCCCCCCCAAAAAAAACAAATTCTGTTAATGTCCAGAAGTTCAAAAATATTACTGTAGAAAATGGAAGGCGGGGAAAAAAAGTGTAAATGGGAAGGGGGAAAAAAGGAGGGGGGGAAATATTTTTTCCTTCTAGACCATTAACAGTGGGTGTCAGAAAAAGGTGAATAAGACTGCTAGGAACAACAAGAAATTACACAGCTTCAAAAAATAATGCACTCACTGTTACAGTTAACGGTTGTTTTATTGAACTGATGTAATGTGAATACATGAATCTTTCCATGGACATTAAATCCATTTTTCGTTCAGTGATTCGCACACCCATATGCAGAACACGCAGGCATGCTTAAAGAGGTTGAAATTAACTTTTACACGCGTGCAGGGAGATTTTTATTCGTGAATTCGCAGCAATCCTCCTTGGCGGGAAAGATCTGAGTCAGCCATATTTGTTTACCCAGAAGCTTCAAGAAAATGACGTTATGCGGACTCCAGTCAAGGAGACGCCAGTCAATTCTACCTCCATGTTTTATGTAGCTGCACAGCGCCCCCCAAGCAGGGGTCCCCGAACTAAACTGACTGGATCGGAAGTTGATCTCCAATGCTCCAAGGCTAGACTGACCCTGGAACTCCAGTCCGCTAGCTACAAAGAGGAAGTGAGTTGGAAGTTTTGAATTCCTTTAATAGTGGAAGGAGCCGGGAGAAACGGACTGCGTAAGCACAGAAACAATTGTGAAATGTCCAATACAAATTGTAGACCTTTTTTTCCGGATGGCATCTGGCAATCCCCAGCTTCAGTGTGGTTGTCCCCATCTGCGGAAGGGGGGCGCATACTAACCCTAATATAGGGATACTCTCGTTTGATCCCTATAATCGCCCCTCCCCCTTAGGAATTCAAAACCTGGAAGACTGCAGGACGCCTTCCATGTGCCCTAGAGGAGGGGAGAAGTCAGGCAGTTGCAGCTTCTCAGGCAAGGCGAGAAACTGCCCTGTTTTGATCACGTTGCTGCAAGAAAAGAGGGCGAGACGCTCCTTTTTTATTTGGAAGGCAAGATTCCGCTCCAGTACTAAAATAATGCCACTGTTCAATGCAGTCCCATCATATGTTCTTGGAAACAGACTCACTAATCAATGGAACATGTTTCATAATAGAAAACTTACCTGTGCTATCGTTTTCGGTGGGAACGTTTTCACTTCTACAAACGCATTCTTTCCCAAATTCGTATGAATTAGAATGAATTAAACAGTGCTAGGCAAACAGGGAAGTTTCATTTTCAGATGTCTGTCCCTGGGATGCACGTGTATGCACAATTCTTTATGTTAAAGCCAGTAAGTTAATAGCTTCAGTTCTTTTATTTGGGGGGGGGCAGAAAAATCTAAGGGGAGAGTCTGCTATTGAGTTGTTATGCCTTGAAATATTTACAGGTATATAAAAGGATTTTATTAACATTTTAAATCTATTTGAATATATCATAGAACCGCACTGTGGTGGCAATCCTATGCACTCTTACTAAGGAGTAATAGTCCAATCTTGAGCTGCCTGGCCGGCGCGGGAGGCTCCGCGGGAGAAGGACGGACGAGGGATCTGCTCGCTTCTGCGCCGGCAATTTTACTGGCACAGAGGCTAGGGCCTCTGTGTCAGGCTGTCTGGCCGGTCCAGGAAGGTTTTATTGGTAACAGGAAGCGCCCTGCCTGAAGCCAGTGGGCGGGCTTAGCAGCCATGTCAAAACAATCCTCATTCCAAGCATTTCAGATTGCTTTGCTCGTACTGTTTAGGATTGAATAGTTTATTCCTTAAATAAAAACTTACGAAAATAAAAACATGTGATCGTGTAGACACATTATTGGTAACCTTATTATGATTTTATATGCAATTACAAGGTTAAATTCCTCATAATTATATTACTGAACATACCTGACGAAATGCTGTCTCATTGCAACTCAGATTGCAAATGCAACTCAGATTGCACTATTTTGACAGACTTTATTTAAATCTACACAAGCAAAAATAAAGTGTGAACGGGAAGGAAAGAAAAAAAAGGGGAGGGTGGGCAAAAATTAGATAAATATATAGGAAAATTACATTAAAATCTCTTCATAACACAAGTAGTTGTCAATATGAGAGTAGTTCTTCTTTACTTCTAATCTAGACTATTAAGAGTTTTTTTAAAAACTTCTACACTCCCCTCCCAAAAAAGAACAAATTCTGTTAATGTTCAGAATTTCGAGAATATTACAGTAGAAAATGGAAGGTGGGAAAAAAAGTGTAAATGGGAAGGGGGGAAAAAGGAAGGGGGGAAATATATTTTTTTTTACCTTCTAGACCATTAACAGTGGGTATCAGAAAATGGTGAATAAGATTGCTAGGAACAACAAGAAATTACACAGCTTCAAAAATAATGCACTCACTGTTTCAGTGAACTGTAGTTTTATTGAACTGATGTAATGTGAATACATGAATCTTTCCGTGGAAATTAAATCTCATTTTTTGTACAGCGATTCGCACACCCGTATGCAGAACACGCAGGCATGATTAAAGAGGTTGATATTAACTTTTACACACGTGCAGGGAGATTTTGATTCGTGAATTCGCAGCAATCCTCCTTGGTGGCAATGATCTGAGTCAACCATATTGGTATACCCATGTGGCTTCAAGAAAATGATGTCATGCCGCCTCCTGTTACTAATAAAACCTGCTTGGGCCGGTCCCTTCCCGGTTCCAGCGTCCTGCCCCACCCGGAAAGTGCGTAGTGTTGCATTGTCGCCCTCTGGTGCATGGAACTGGTGCTAAATTAGCGCCAGCGGTAAAGGCTAATCGCTGGCGCTAGAGGTGCTAGAGGAGCACCTTTTGTTATGGCAGCGTGGACGGTTCGCTTGTACCGCCCGCACTGTAGGGCTCAGGATTGGGCCCTTAGTTAATCCAGTTGAATTTAGTGAGGCTTATTTCAAAGTAAACGTGCATAGAGTTACTTCGGCTGTAAGTCTGCTTTCTTGGAAAAAATTTTTAGTTCAACTATTTTTATCTGTTGGAAAACACTTGATATTCAGCACAAATTATTATGGCATAACTTTTAGTTCTGTGTTTTGAACATAAGAGTACAATGTGTTTTGCTACAAGTACAAGCACTTTAGGACCTCAGAAAAATTCTCAGAACATTTTCCCATTCAACATTGTCCAAGAACCCCACATCACATATGTGCTCTAATTGCAGACTTTATTTTGAATCCAGTACCATTTGCCAGGCCTGGAAACAAATTGACAAGTTGGAAACCAGGAGCCAATTTCAGCCTCAGTTATTTATTTATAAAAGTATTTCTTCCCCCAGGCAGATTCAAGGTGGCTAACAAATCCACAATAAAAGCAATAAACAAAATATTGTTTAAATAAAGTTTGGCAGCCGGCTTAAACAGAAACTGTGTGATGCAGCTCAGGGCCGGCTCTAGGAGTGGCGGGGCCCAATGCGAGCCATTCCTGTAGGGGCCCCCACACTCCCCCATACACAGGGGCCCCCACTCACCAAGAAGAGCACTTGTGGTGCCACACACAAAATGTGGCTCCTGGAAATAGTTGGTGGTGACAGGATGATGTCACTGCCAATTGCTTCGAGGAGGCCCATTTTGGGCACTTCAGAAGCTGGGGCAGCTGAGAGGGCCCAAGGTAAAGCTGCTCTGCTGGCCCCACTGACCTACAATCCTAAAAGAACTGACTGCAGCAGCAAGCACTATGCTCACTGCACTGGTGCGGGGCCCCCCAAAGCGCGGGGCCCGATGTGATGGCATTGGTCACATTGGATTAAGGCCGGCCCTGACGCAGCTAATGTAGGAACGTTTCCTTGTTCCTGTGAAACTCAGACCAGGTGGAAGGATCAGATGTGGACATCCTTTGCCAGGGAATTCCAGGAAACGGATGCCACAACAAAGATGGCCTTCCCATGTGTCAGCCATGCAATATGCTTCCATGAATGGTGGCACATATAGGAGAGCCTCTCCAGATGATCTTAAGAGACAGGTAGACACATATGAGGAGAAAAGGTCCTGGGTCCCAAACTAAAAGGCTTTATGCAATTTGTGCCTGAAAAACAAATTGGCAGCCAGTGTTGAGGAGTGAATATTTGGCCACTACATCTTCAGAGATGTCATCACCACCCCTGTCCATATGCTATAGAATTTCACCCGTGAGAAGAAGCATCTCACTAATATTCTTGCCATGCTGGACTAGACTAGATGGGTCTGTGGTCCAATGTGACAAGGCCATTTTTCTGTTGATCTTCAGTGGGCAAAAGGTTTGCTCCTTTAGCACCCATGCATTTGCAGACACTGTGCGCACTTGAAATGCAGTTTGATAACCATGAGGGCTAGAAACTTAAAAAGTGTCAGTTTTTGGAACGCTTATTTTGCACTGGAAGGTACGATTTTGTGGGCACAATCCTAACTTGGAGTTAGGCTAGCACAGTTAGGCCAGCACAGTTTGGCTGGCACAAGGGCCACTGTAAAGCACTTTTGGATTACTCCCAGGGCCCAATCCTAACCAACTTTCCAGCACTGACATAGCTGTGTCAATGGGGCATATGCACTATCCTGCAGTTGGGGGGGCAGTCACAGTGGCCTCTTCAAGATAAGGGAATGTTTGTTCCCTTACCTTAGAGCTGCATTGCCCTTACCCCAGTGCTGGAAAGTTGGTTAGGATTGTGTC
Source organism: Lerista edwardsae (assembly GCA_029204185.1). NCBI lineage: Eukaryota > Metazoa > Chordata > Lepidosauria > Squamata > Scincidae > Lerista > Lerista edwardsae. Next base: position 1,320,838 of record JAJKFI010000003.1, on the reverse strand, counting down.
CTCAGAATCAGGGGGGATTGCGCATGTCTGTGTGCTGGCCTCTCTGACTCTGAGAGTGATCCAAACATACTTTACAGTGTCTCTCGTGCCAGCCAAACTTTGCTGGCCTAACTCCAGGTTAGGATTGCGCTCTGTGTCACATTCTCCGCGTCCTAAAATGATGATGATTGGCCACCTTGTGGGTTGTCAATCCTGTTTCATCTGAATTTAGCTTTAGGGATTTCAGGTGGTGAGCAAGAGCCTTTGCAGCCAAAGGCACTTTGAACAGAAGTGCTTCGTTCAGTTCTGTGTTGCACAAATGCAACCTTGGGCATGTTTACTCAGAGCCTGGCCTGCTTGTGTTCAGCAGGGTGCTTAATGCCAGATAACCATGCACAGGATAGCAGGGAAACATATCAGAAGAACTTGCACCAGACGACAATTCTTTCTTACCCAATGTCAGTAGTGATGGGCAGCACTAAGCTATGAGCTTTGACATTTTGATTCCTGCCTTGAAAGATGCTTGTTCTGATCTCCAGCCTGAGCTGGTTTGAGCTGCAGGGATTTCCTTTCCAGGCTGTCAGATATTGAAGGGGCGTTTTTTGGTCAGGTAAGTCAATAGGTGTGGTAGGTGCCTGTGTTTGCTTGAGGCAGACATGGGGTGTGTGAGGAGGCAGTGCCACGTTTTTGTGCAGTAATTCTGCTAAGCTTTCCTTGGCACAATTTCACTCTGTGCCAAGTCAGCACCGGGAGGCCTTTGGAACTGAAACCAAGAGCTACTGATTCATATGTGTCCTTGTCCCCGCAGCCTGGTAGGGATTTGCATTCATTTGAAATTACGCAATTAAACTGTTGTCTCTGTTGTTTTGATATTTTTATTCTTGGGTTTTAAGGATTATTATTTCAGTCTTATCAGTAGATGCTTTGGGGCAGCAAGGCAAAAGGTGGCATGTAAATGTAGTAAATAAATCTTCTTGATGTAGGTTTTGGCATAGACTGGCTTTGGTGGGGGTCTGCATCAGGCCCAGATGTGTTATTGGAGGGGCGGCATAATGCGGTGGTTAGTGAATTAGACATGCAGCAGGGAGACTCGAGATCAAATTCACCCATTACCTCTACCTCACTGGATTGCTGTGCGGATAATGTGGTATGTGTGGAGAAACTTGTGCATCATCCTCACTGAAGGAAGGATGGGATGGAAGACCCATGGATTACACGTCCTCACTTCAAGTCGTTTTGTTTTAAGCCATAATAAAGTTGATGAGAAAAAGCAATTGATTCCTGGCCAGGGCTACTGTCTGTGTGGAGTTTGCACATTCTCTCCTCTAGCCCTGAAAGCTCACGTTTATTCCAATGTTCAATATTAGAAGTGTTTTGGGTCCTTATTTGGAAATTTGGCGATGTTTTTGTGACCTGAAATATGTGTAGGAATGCAACTCTTGTTTATGAATAACAATGAGCCTATGGAAAAATTGTAGCTTAAAGCTGCAGTTTCCAAGAACCTGTCTCAACTTTAAGTGAGGACTTGCTGTATTGCTGTTGGATATGGTTACAATACACACAGCTGTTGTCTTTTATTCCCTAAAAATTTTTTCAATCCAAAAAGGAAATATACCCTGTACGTAACAAAGATGGTTATACTAGTTGGACCTCAGTATCTGTGGGCATCCATTCCTGGACACTTGGCGGATACCGAACCCACAGATACTGAGATACGTGGGAGGGCTATCAGAGGACCTCCAGACATGACTGGAAGTTCCATCCTGTCTCATATGGAGGTGTTCTGATACCCGCGGAAGTCTCTGTGGGCCTCAGAAGGCCACAGAAAATGACTTCCAGTTTGATGAGCAAACCAGAAGTGGCTTTCCCCCAGTATCCACAGCATCCGCAGTCCGTCAAATCTGTGAATGCAGGATCCGCGGATAATGGAGGTATACTGTAGTGACTCGACCTAATGGGGGAAGGAGCTGGTGTCTGGGACCTCACATGTGGGTCTAAGCGCTGGTGTTACAAGACGACATCTTATATCCTTCTCCCCATAGTCTGGGATTAGAGCTACACTTTATATCAGCCACAGCAGTAGCCCTTCTTGCTGAACTAGAAACAGCAGCACACCAAGCTCAACACAAGTAATATAGCCTTGAGCTTATATTAACCTAAATCCAAACAGCTTTGCCTTGAGTTGTGGATCAGGATAGGAGCAGAGTGCCAATGCTCAAGCAATGACATTTGAGCATTTACCAGTTGTACCAGTAGTGTGAGAAAGGTTTCTGAAGAACTTCACATTCTGATAATTAAGGGCCAAATCCTATCCAACGTTCCAGCGCTAAGGCAGCTGCTGTGCAGCCCTGAGGAAAGGGATCAACCATTCCCTTATCTGAGGGGACCTTCATGACTGTCCCCCCTTCTGCAGGATGCAGTGCATGGCCCATTGGCACGACTGCACCAGTCCTGGAAAGTTGGATAGAATTTGGCCCTAAGTTCCACACACTACAGTGCAAATCTAGGTGACAACTTTTGGCTAAATTTGAATTGTGTTTTCTGCCTGATGGTCTACAGTAGGTCTGTGGCTTTTGGACAAAATACATATATCCTTTTTTACTTTCTTGGAGTTATAGACAAGGTTAGGAGGACCCACTCGAAACCTGCCTAATCTCCCTGTTTGTGAATGACGTGCTGCTTGCTTCTACACAAGTGCATTCATTTCAAATGACTCCACCTTCTTGAAAAGGCAGAGACTGAGGAGAGAAGTGCCACGTCAGCAACCAGGATTAGGAATGGTGGGAGGCTGAAGAGGAGGGCTGGCCTGGCATTGTACAGTCAGATCCCTCCTGCAGGCATGTTTGTATGTGGCAATCAGTCTTCTCAGATGAACAGAGACTGCTATAAAAATGTATCCAATCATTGATGATTTTGCTCAGGGCAGCGTGGGGGTTCAGCTCATCCTAGCCCACACAATTATGACTTTGTCATATCTCCAAGTTGCTCAGGGCAGTCCACAAGGAGCCTTTTCGTTTTATCCTCACAACAACTCCATAGGTTAGACTCTGAGAGACTGATCTGCTAAGTTTACGCAGGGTGCAATCCTAACCTGGAGTTAGGCTGGCACAGTTAAGCCAGCAAAGTTTGGCTGGCACAAGGGACACTGTAAAGTACTGTATGCTTGGACCACTTTCAGAGTCAGAGAGGCCAGCACACAGACGTGTGTCATGCTCCCTGACTCCAAGATTGGTCCAAATGTGCTTTACAAAGACCCTTGTGCCAGCCAAACCTTGCCGCCTAATTGTGCCAGCCTTACTCTAGGTTAGGATTGCGCCCCCAGTGACTTTAATGGTTTAGTGGGGTTTGAACCTGGCTTTCACGGTCCAAGTTCAAGACTCTAACCAATCCAGCGATTTTCAATCTTTTTCGTCTCACAGCACAATGACAAGGCACTAAAATAATAAAGACACAATCTGTTTTTTTGACAATTGAGAAGTCACATCACATCAGTGGGAGGCTAACACCCAACAATGGGCCTATTAGTAAATGACCCTCCCCAAACTCCCACAGCACACCTGCACTTCATTTCTGGCACACAAATGTGCTGGTTGAAAATTGCTGCTCTAACCATTACACCACACTGGCTTGCTGTTCACTGAGCATGGAATGCAGAGTTTTGCCCAGCTCTCTCCTTACTTTGATTTAAAGGGGGATCCAGTTGAGGTGAAAGATAGCTGCCTCTAGCATGGACATTTCTCAATGTTCCTACCTGTGTTCAAAAGCAAGAATGTGGAACTTGCTCTGCAAGAATACCTGACATTAGGCTGGTTTTACCTGAGTTTTAATAGCCAATATTTAGCATCTCTGTGTGTGCATAAAGACTGTCCAAGCCCTTTGCATACATTATCTCACCTTGTCAGGGAAGAGAATCCGGAAGAAGGCATCCTGACCCAGGGATACAAACAGACAAAGAACAAAGGCTGCTTTCAGAAGGATGCCCCGGCAGTTTTGTAGGCTGCTGAACCTGCACAGGAGCTTCTGGAGTCTAGAAATTCAGAAAAAAATTGCAAAAAGGAGGAGTGTTCATCAAATTCCTGCACTCATGTAGTGAGTTTTAATTTCAATAGGCAGAGGAAAATGCATTCTGCTGAGTCCAACCATTAATATACCACGCGCCCTTGGAATTTGTTCCAGGACCCTCCGCAGACACCGAATTCTGTGGGTAATTAAGTGAAAACTGGAAGTGATTATTTTCAGCCTTCTGGCTGCAGGGGCCCACCCTCAGTACACCACCAGGAGGTGGCATCCAGGTGAGGAGCGCCAACCCTCCTCCCCAGGAACGCCACTGCCTCAGAGGACTTCTGGTTCATACCTGAGACTTCTGGGAGGTCCTCTGTGGTCCTCCAGCTGTGAGCTCAGCATCTGCAGATATTCACACCCACAGATGCTGAGCCTGTGGATAAGGAGGGTGCTTCTGTAGTAGTTCAGTATGGTTGGCACTGACTGGCAGCAGTGCCTTAGTTTCAGATGGGATGTTATCTCTGCTCTACCTGGAGATACCATTGAGTGAATCTGGGACCTTCTGCATGGAAGCAGGTGCTCTGTTCCTGGGTTACAGACCCATTCCTGTATTATGGCTCATGCCTCAACCTAATAGCTGGTGTGATCTGCCCTCCACTCTATTCATACAGTGTTTCAAAGGCTAGAAGAGAATCACATCGTATGTCATAGGTCCTGTGCAGTTTATGTAATTGCCGTTTTTGAGATTGTGACATTTGGTGGATCGCCAAACGTTTGCAGGCCGGCTCCAGCAGTGGCCCTGCAAGGCATTCTGGGATGCTACCTGACTTCTGCAACCACTGCAACCACATTCTGGACCACTGTCAGGCCACCAGAAGTGGGTCGTGGTGCTAAAACGTTTGGGAAACGCTGCTCTGCAGCCATTGTTAAAGCATAGTTTGAAAACAGAAATGAAAATTAATGTATCTCTTATTTTGAAGCAAAGGAGAATTCCAAGATGACCCCTTTGGCCTCCTTTGAAGGACTGGTGGCTGGAGTGCACGAATGGGATTTTACAGGTGGTTTTGTTCCTTGTGAGCTTTTGCTGACCGGAGAAGCTGCTTTTCCTGTGCTGGTGAGCCCCCAGAAGCAGGTACTGATTGCTGCTTCCCATTATGGTCGGGGCCGGATGGTGGTCGTCTCACACGAAGGCATCCTGAAGAGTCCCAAATTCTCCCAGTTCATCAAAAATGCCCTGGATTGGCTGAAACCTTTCCCAGGGGCTCAGGTCGGTGTCCACAGGAGTCTGGAATCCCTCTCTCACCTGCTCCTTGGAGATGGAATTGAGTTGCAATCTGGTGTGGAGCCTTCAACCTCTCTAGGAGTCTATTGCACAGATGCCTATAGCACTGACTCACATGCCGACAACCTGGTTCAGTTTGTCAAGGGAGGTGGAGGGCTGCTGATCGGAGGACAGGCTTGGTACTGGGCTAGTCAGTACGGAGCCGAGAAGGTGCTTTTCAGGTTCCCTGGCAACCGGGTGACCAGCGTGGCCGGCGTATACTTCACAGGCAAGCCAGGAGAGCGTGGGCTCTTCAAAGTGTCGAGGAAAATTCAGAAGGTTCCCTTGACTGTACCGTGAGTAACTTTCTTTTTTGTAGAGCTCCAGGGTTCTGGTTATAAACAGCACTGTAAACGATGGATTCCTATCATATTAGCAGGGAATGCAGACTCACTCCAGATTGCTGTCCAAGAAACTCAGTTTTCTCAGGATGTAGGTAGACGTTAGAAGATGTCGCTGCTGTCAATCTGGCAGTGATCCTCAATGGCTGGCGGTAGCCATAGAAAGAAATTACTTTACCTATCTTACATACAGGATTTTCATCAAGCCGGATATTGGTTTTTTCTAAGGGCCAAAGCCAGATATTTTTCTAAGGGCCAAAGTATACTTTACGTTAAACATGTAGGTTAGCCATGTGTGCATGTGTGCATGTGGCTTTTGACAGAGGTATATTTCTTGGGTACATCGATTGCTCAGTGAGGTTTACAATAGCTCAAATGTCAGAAGCAACCAAACATAAGCATTAGTTCTAAATATGTGAAACAAGGTAAAAACATAGCTTGTCATCTCAGGCTGCAATCCTATCCATACTTACCAAGGAGTAAGCCCCATTAACTATAATGGAACTTACTTCTGAGTAAACATGCATAGGATTGGGCTCTCAGTGTCCAGCCATAGCTATTGTTACTGCCAAGGTTTTGATTTTTTTTCAAGCTATACAAATCTATAAAACAAATAAAAACACAGTTCAAGACCCACCATTGTCACAAGATGACATAGATATTTAGAGCCAGGGGCATAGCTTAAGAAGGGCAGGGGGTGCAATTGCACCGGGCAACTAGCTTTAGGGGGGCAACAAGCTGAGCTTGACACTAGTGGGCCAAAATTGTGAAAACCTTGGTATGTATGAATAATACCATCATGTTACATATCATTAGAAAGGTAATTTAATGCAGAATGCAATTTAAAAAAACCAGAGTGTAATATTTTTAAATCAAAAGTTATGGTAAAAAAAAACCCCAGAGAAAACAAGAATATAGCTGTGATGTCACTTCCTGTTGTGATGTCACTTCCAGGCCAACATTTTGCCCTCTGCACTGGGCTACACTTTCATTAGCTATGCCCCTGTTTGGAGCTACAGATCAGTGGCAGTGATAAAAAAACATTTTAAAGGGCATTAATAACCACCCTGTAAATGTAACTACATGGGACATGGTGGCGCAGTGGGTTAAACCGCTGTTGCTGGGCTTTCCAACTGGAAGGTTGGGAGTTCAAGACTGCGCGACCGAGTGAACTCCCATTGCTTGTCCCAGCTCCTGCCAACCTAGCAGTTCGAAAGCACCTAAAAAGGCGAGTAGATAAATAGGGACCACTTTGGTGGGAAGGGAACGGCGTTCCGTGTGCTACGGCGTAGAGTCATGCCAGCCACATGACCACAGAAGCTTGGACAAAACGCCGGCTCTACAGGCTTTGAAAAGGAGATGAGCACCGCCCCCTACAGTTGGTCACGACTAGACCATTTGGTCATGGGGCAACCTTTACCTTTAAATGTAACTCACATGAGTGTTCTCTCCTTAATGTTGCAGGCTTGGGACCAATTTCAGCCAAGACATTGCATCCCTTCTTGATGGTGTGTTGGAGATGGACATAGTGACCGGTGGAGTGCCCTCCCCATTGCTAGTTCATGGCCTCCTGGCTTTCCCCCTTGGCCTAGACTCCTCTAATCGCTGTTTCCTCACTGCTGCACACTACGGCCGGGGCCGCTTGGTGGTGGCCTCCCATGAAGGTCAGCTGTGTGCCCCAAAGCTGTCTGCTGTCATGCACAACGCCATTCGCTGGCTGGATGCCGGGAGGCAAGGCCTGGTTGGTGTGTCCTCCAACCTGAAAGGACTGTGCCCCTTGCTCTCTCAGTGGGGAGTGAGGCACCAGGTTTCCAATCTGACCAGTGACCTGAGTGTCTATTGCTGCACATCCCACAGTGACAGCGAAGCGGAAATGATCCGTCCGTTTGTGGCTGAAGGAGGGGGGTTGCTGATTGGTGGCCAGGCGTGGTACTGGGCTTCGCAAAACAAGGGGAAGGCAGCTGTCGCTGAGTATCCAGGCAACAAACTTCTCAACGGTTTGGGCATCAGCATTCTGGGAATGACCATGAAAGCAGACAAGTACCCTTCTGTCCTGTCCCAGAAGCCTCCTCATTACCACTTCCGCCAGGCCCTCTCCCTCTTCCAGAAGCAGGTGGACGAAGGGCCACTCCAGGACCCCTTAGCAAGCTGGCTGCAGAAACTGGGGCAGGACTGTGCTGCTTTCCTGCAGATCCCCACTGCCGACTTTCCCATCTACTTCTCCCTGCACCGAACCCTCCTCAAGGTGCTGCGCAAACATGGGGTCCCTCGGGTCAGCTCCACGCGCCCTGTGAAAAGCAACTCCAAAGAGGCTGCCTTGCTGTGCATGGCGACCGAACTCTCCCAGACCATGACAGATTGTGCGGATCTGGTGGATAAGCCCTGCTCGCTTCCATGTGCTGCCGAGCCGATCACTGTGGAAATCAATGGCACCAATGAGGGTAAGAGATGCTCTACACCCAAGGTCAGTTCTGCTACTGCTACCTGAGGATTTGTTTTTACAGTTACTTCCTCTTCCTTGGGATTAAGATTGCTGTACAATGGACCCGCCTTATCCGCGGATCCAGCACCCGCAAATTTCATCCAGGATGTCTTGGATACTTTTATAAGCATTTTAAACAGTAAAAATAAGTAAGAAAATGCCCTTCCTTCCCTTAGCACTGCAAAATTGTGCTGTATTATGCAGGGCTTCTGGAAATCTTCTGCACTCCCGGAAGTCACTTCCAGGTCATTCAACCCACCCCTCCCTTGCCCCTGGCTTGCCCCAGAATGCATTGCTCATAGAATCTGCTGCAGGGCTGCTTATGGATGCTGCTGCACCAAGCCTTGGAGCAAGTCCTAGCACAGGCACGGATGCTCCATTTGAGAGTGCCTGTTGCCTCTGTAAAGACTGCACACGACGAGCCTTGTGTTGTTGCAGGAGATGCCGCGTGGAGGAGCACTGGCCTTTACCTGCCTGAGGGGCAAACAGCGCACGTCTTCTTCTGCGGTGCCGTGTCTGGGGCTGGTTTGCAGGTGATGTCAGCTAACGTGGCTCTTTTTGGTTTCTGGAGAAAAACAAAAGCTGCCATTTTGGGTGATTCTGTTATAACGTTTCCTCAGCTTCGCCATGCGACACCAGTGCTATAAAGTAATGTTCACCAGTTCTGACTGCAGATCCTTCTGGACACTGATAGCCTCACCACAGATATCCATGACCTGGTGACATCCATTTTATGCTACCATCATGTGTTGAATGAGCGAAGACTTCTGAAGAGTATTTGAGAACTCAGTGGATACAATATAGTGGGCCCTCCTAATTCACAGGCTTGGCATCCATGGATTTAAGCATCCATGGATTCTGAGGCCTACGCCTCAGAGGGCCTCTCAGATGCAACTGGAAGCCACTTATGTTCTGAGGCACAGGGAGACTGAGGCGACCTCTGGAGGGCCTAGCATAGCCTCCAGGTGAGTTTTTGTGGCACTGCAGCACTAGGCCCACACAGATTTCAGCATCCTTGGATTTTGGTATTTGCAGGGGGTCATGGAACCAATCCCCCAAGGATCCTTTTTGCCTTTCAAAGTCACTTTGTGTTTCTGTCTGTGGTCACAGCAGCAATAGAGCACCTCTTGGGGGCTGCTAGTCGCATCGCTAGGAATGTGAAGCCAGTGGTATCATCCCAGATTGTGACCCCAGGTTTTTTTTTTTTTGTCTTTTCACTAGCAGTTCTCCAAGATGCAGGTTTTGAACCTTTGCTTTCCTTGGCAACTTTGTGCCAAATTTGTATTGCATAGGTGCAAATTGGCTGCCATTCTGATGACTTGAGCGCTGCGAAGGAGCTGAAACGCCCACCTGTGGTTGTCCGCAAGTTCAAAGTCTCTTGCGAGAAACAGTCCATCTCTTGCCTTTGGGGAGGCCTCATTTACATTTTGGTGCCAGCCAGAAGTCAGCTGGGAAGAGTGCCCATCACCATCCTGGGGGCGACGAGAGCTCCTTATTTCAAATTAGGTAAGCAGTGCTCATTGGGGTGTTGGTAAGTAGCAGCAAGCCCAGGAGCAGAGTTGGACATTGTGTCCTGTGTCTTGGCAGCCTATATTGCACTTTCGCTCACACTGGACTTTGGTCCAGCTTAGATTTCTGTTTATCAGAATCTGTCTCTAAGGAGTGTGATAGTGGCTGGCTTTTTGATAGAGACTCCCAACTCAAGCCCCGCCCTCCCAATTACAGTTCCGTGCCTGGGGGTAGAGGTTGAGTAAATTTGAAAATGCCTTCTCTCCTCTTAAATCAAAAGATTTTAAAATTATAGAATTATATTTATATCCTGGCAAACAGCAGTTATAAACACCACAATTTGTGCTCTATGTGCAAGCTCTGTGTGGCACGGGTGGGTCAGCAAGAGATATGGTCTCATGGCTGTTTCTTTCTGGTTGGACCAATAAATGAACCCCCTGTAGGAGACTGTGGGCCCAATCAGCGGCGGCATTCAGCCGGTATGCTGGGCAGGACTTACCTTTGAGCGGCAGTCCGCCTGTTGCGTCACGCCATGTTCCGCCGTTTTCCCGCCCGCCCCAGCGGGCAGGAAAGCAGTGGAACGCGGTAAGGTAAGTCCCGCCCAGCGCTCAAAGGTAAGTCCCGCCCAGCGTACCAGCTGAATGCCGCCACTGGCCCAATCCTACTTGAGCATTTGTTCCCTTACTTTGGGATGCACTGCAGCTGTGTCAGTACTGGATTTGGCCCTAATTGTGTTTGTTATAGGGAACAACAGAGCCCAACAGCTTTGCATGACACAAAATTGTGTGTGCAACATAAAACTAAAGTTTCTCTGTGTTCATTGTGACACAGTGTCAAATAAAAAAAATTCATCTCAGAAAAACACCCATAACACTGATGTCAGCCAACATTATGGAATTATTCATTGGGGCCTAGTTTGAGGAAGTCCTTGTAGTTAAGACTTTCTGATTACACCATTCTGGTACTCATTATAGCACAGTAATATTAATGCTGGTCCACATCCATACAACTTTGGAGATTCCCTCTGCCTTCAAAACGCAATATGCTAGAGACACAACAGGTGAAGTATGACTGAAACTACAGGTGTTATGAGGATGGCTTTATTCCCATCTATGAACATTCACACTTTGTCCTCGAAAATTCAAATACTCCTATGGTTTTGCAAGAGCACTTTCCGGTAGTGATGGGACTGCAGTCAGATAAGGGAGCTGAAAACCTGGAACATGTGTAATCCATCTGTTTTGTTACAGGAGAAACATGCATATACCAGTGGAAGGAAAGCATCCGCTCTTTCCCAGGTCCCTGGGCAGAATTAGCTACTGACAACATAATTTTGACGGTGCCTTCTGATAACATCCGCCATATTGAGAATCCGGAGCCTTTGTTGACCCTCTGGGCCCAGATCATGCAAGCTATTGCTGAGCTGGCAGCTGTACCAGCCAAATTCCCAAGGCCTGAGAGGATCGTAACCGATGTTCAGATTTCAGCAGGTGAGTCTATAGCCATGATACAACCTCCCCTCTCCAATAGTCCTTATTCTGGAAAGTGTACAACACAACGTGCGCTTTTGTTGCTCAAAAGGAGAACTTGAAATTGGTACATACATTGCTGCAAGTCTACTTGTGTGATTCCAGTTGGGTGCCTTTGGAGAAGGACCTGAAAAACTTTTAAGAGATAGAAAAATTTATGGATGGATATCTCAGTGGACCTCATGCTTGGCCAGGATGAATGTCATGCATAATTCCACTATAATTCCATTATAAATTCCACTTGACACAAAAGACAAGCATGTCTATTCTCCACCTGGTTTATGGTTTCAGAGATTGTTTTTATGTAGCAGGAAATTGTGGGATTGATCTGTCCCACATGGGAATGAGAAACTTCTCATGTCTTCATGAGATTAAAAAGAAACATCTTTGATGGTGCTATCAGGACGAACAAAAGAAGATCCTAAGTGGCAGAGTCTGGAGACCATTGTAGTCCTTTGGTAGTCCTTTTTTCAAGTTTTAGAGTTCAGTGAGTGCATCTGTTTTGGTTGATGGTCCCATTTTGACTACAATCCTACCAGCATGGGGACTTCAAAAATACAGTAGATGGACAGATGATGACTCTTGTGCCCTTATTGCAGGACAGATAATGTTGCAATAAGAATTGGGAGGCCTGAAAGTGAGCTATGAACTCTGTAGGTGACTTTGGGCCAGCCCAACCTACCTCACAGGGTTGTTGTGAGGATAAAATGAGGGGAGAGAAAACTGGATGTGCCATCCTGAACTTATTGTGGGAAAGATGGGGATAAAAGTGCAAATATTAGATGCACAGTCTCATTATAACTACAGTACTTTAGATTATCGTCATACATATACAGAACTCAAGGCCGTATGCATCTTTTATCTCCAGGTTGGATGCATGCCGGTTACCCCATTATGGGGCATCTTGACTCTGTGAAAGAGATGCTGAATGTTGATCACATGAGAGCCACGGGTCTGTGGGGTCCGATCCATGAACTGGGGCATAATCAGCAGCAGGCAGGCTGGGAATTTCCCCCACACACCACAGAGGCCACTTGCAACCTCTGGTCTGTCTATGTGCATGAAAAAGTGCTGGGAATATCCCGAGAAAAGGCTCACCCAGCCCTAAAGCAAGACTGTCGAGAGGAACGACTGAGAGCGTACCTGGGGAAAGGAGCTCAGCTGAAAGACTGGAGCGTCTGGACTGCCCTGGAGACATACCTCCAGGTAAGTAAAAGAGGGGTATCCTTGCTTGGAGTCATTCACCTTTTTGATTGTAAATGCTCTTGTGGCTTTCTTATCTCATCTCAAAAAGTTGTGCTAAGTATATATTTATTTTTATTTATTGGAAGAATTTATTCCGCCTTTGCCATGACACAGGCTATGGCTAGTCTAAACCATGATGCATGGGCAGGCTAGTCTAAACCACCGTTTTTCAATGGGGTTTCTACAAGTATACCTTATTCTGTGATTGACCAGAGCCTTCACAGTCAGGTTCTCTCCTCTGGCTGCGTGCCACTGAGCTTCAGCAGGCAATTGTAAGTCAAGCCTAGAGAGGTCGTACTCCCTTCTTTTGCCTTCTCTGGCTGGCCTTCTCACACACTCCTTTGCAGCTCTCATTTGCAGTGACTAACCAGCTCAATAGTGACTCCATCCTGCCACAATGGGTACAACAGCTTGTCACAGCCCGGCATTCTGTCTCCCATCCAAAAACAAGATCATGGGTTCTCTTGCTTAGCTTCAGGCAGTACTAGCAGCTCAACCTTCAGTCCACACGTCCTTTTAGCGATTTATCTAAGTAGAGATTTATCTTTAGGATCACATCACAGAAACGGTTCTATCAGGACAGGGAAATTGCATACTTGTATGCATTGTTTTCCTTTGGGTGACCTGTTAAAATGAATAGGCAGCATTCTGTGTACTTTGTCAGGAAAAAAAAATCAACATTCTATGCTGGTTACCCAGAATTCTGGACTACTGTGGGATGTCGGTGTCCATGGTTTGGCATCAGCGGATTCCTCCATCTGTGAATTTCTCCCGGGGCCTCAGAGGGCCTCCAAGATGCCCTCGGATTTAAGGCACCATTCCACATTCAGAATTCTCATTTGAATTCGACTTGAAGTGGCAAAATTGGCAATTTCCCCAAATCTCGAATATTTGTCACAGTTTGTTTCCACTCCATCTGACATTACCCACAGTGTCTTGTTCAAGGGTTGTTGGAATAATGGCTTAACTCTTCCCCTCATTATCCTTCAGCTCCAGGAAGGCTTTGGTTGGGAGCCTTTTATTCGCCTGTTTTCAGACTACAGACAAATGTCCACTGTTCCAAATGACAACCCATCCAAGATGAACCTCTGGGTCCAGAAGTTCTCGCAGGCTGTGGAGAAGAATGTGGTTCCTTTCTTTGAATCCTGGGGTTGGCCTGTCAAGAAAGATGTCTCCTCAGAACTGGCTTCTCTACCCAATTGGGAACATAACCCAATGAAGCAATATGTACTTGCTCAAAAATAAATCTTGAACAGTCTCAAAACGCGTATTTGGTGACTTGATGAGGATGAGAAAAATTATCTATTAAATATCTCTGGCTCTTTTCATGGAACGTGCGTGCATGTGTGTGTGTGTGCTGGAAGTATCCTGTCCAGAACTGGGTGGACTCACTGTTTAATAATTACAATTATAATAAAAAATATAGCTGCTATTCTCTATTGTAACTTGTGCAAGAAATATGGTATAACATCAGTAAAGAAATGCCTGAAAAAAGTGGTACAAAATGAGCAGGTCAAACTTTTATGGGACTTCAAAATCCAGACAAATAAAAAATTGCAATACAACATGCCAGATATAACTGCTTGAAAAGAAACAAGTGATGCTTATTGATGTGGCTATTCCAGGAGATAATCAAATCAGGGAGAAACAATTGGAAAATACAAAAGACAAAGACCTGGACATTGAAATTCAGCATCTTTGTGGGAAAAAAACACCCTATTGACTTTGGTTCACTAGGCACAAATCCCAAGGTCCTCAAGAAATATCTGGCCAATATAGGCAGGGATAAGGTAACAGTTGAACAACTGCAATGAGCTGCACTACTAGGAACAGGGAATATTACATGGAGCACAATCCTAACCTGGAGTTAGGCCGGCATAGTTAGGCCACAAAGTTTGGCTGGTACAAGGGCCACTGTAAAGCATATTTGGACCACTCTCTGAGTCTGTGATAATGGCGCACGTCTCTCTGACTCCAAGAATGTTCTAAACATACTTTACAATGTCCCTTGTGCTGGTCAAACTGTGCTGGTCAAACTCCAGGTTAGGATTGTGCCCAGAGCTAATATCACCCCTGCTAACTGGGCAACACCCCTGCTAATTGGGCAAGAGGCACTTTTTCAAGGGGGGTGCCTCTTATATTTAGCAAGGGGAGAGTAATTATCCCTCTTCACCCCAGCACACTTTCTAGTGGCTGTTGCTGGTGGTGTTCTGCATTTTTTTTTAAGATTGTGAGCCTTTTTGGGACAGGGAGCCATGTAACTTTATTATTATTATTATTATTATTATTATTATTATTATTATTATTTGCCTGTAAACCGCTTTGTGAACTTTGTGTTGAAAAGCTGTATATAAATACTGTCTGATGATGATGATGTAATATTCACTGTTTCTAGTGGTGCTCTATTCTTGGGTAGAGTTTGAACTAGTGATCACCCAAAAATCACAGTCCAATATCTGGTGGGCTGAGACACTGGTGATGAAGATGATAGTGAAAGAATCAAATTATTTTATCAGAATCTATTATGCAAACTGTGTATGTCTAAATACGGTTGCTTACTTTGCATGATTTGTTCTGCGTCTCATAGGTCATGAGGAAGGACAAGGAACTATGTATGGCACTTAAGGCCTCCTCCATGACCTCTGACCATGTCATATAGCCACTCTTCAGAATTCTGAGATTTCACCCGTCTGAGATTGCCTATGCAACTTCATAGAGACTAGAAACATGTTGGATTTTTTATGGTAAAAAGTGACATTTTCAGGAAGTTGAAATTTGTGTTCAGTACCATCACCACCTGCTGCTTTTCAGAGCATGAACTAAATCACCATCTTGGTTTTACCTTACAATACCCTTATAAAAGACCATTTCCTCCTTTAATGTAATGCCTACACATATATTTTCCCTGCTGCATATTCCAAGCTGCATTGCTTTGTTTCCTGCATCACATCTTACATCTTGACCCTAAATACGAAGGGTGGAAGTAACTTCTGTTGCAATCAGAAGGACAACCATACAAGGAATCCGCTTACATTTGTCACTTCTACTGTTTTTCCTCTGCTATTGACACAAATCTTCCTTGGCGTAGGTGTGACAGGAGGTTTCTCTTACGAAATCCCCTCTCCATAAACAAGTTGTCATTGAAAGGATGGAAAACATCCATTCTCTTGCCTCTCGTAATCCTTCGGGTGGCAAAAAAGGGTGGTTAAGGTTGTTTTGAAGAGCACTTAATCTATGTTACATGATCACGATGAATGGGTACATCGTTCAAATACATGAGGTTTACCTGCACATGCGTCATTGAAATGAATAGCAGTTGTGCAATATAGTACAGCAAAGTTTCCCAAACTGTGTGTCGAGACCCACACTGGGGGGTCATGACCTGATTTCTGGTTGGTTGAGAAGCACTGAGAAGATTCTCCAATGAAAATACAGGTGATCAGATAACTAATTGCTTCAATCCTGAGGCTAGTCAAACATCAGATAGCTCTTTGCAGAGCAATTAAGCAGCTATCTTGCAGCTAAATATAGAGAGATAAATGTGTCTTAGTTGATGCCCTCTAATAAAGAATTTAAAAAATACCCAGATAATTTTATGGTTTTTTTTTATTTTTCTGGAGAGAAATGGGAAAGGAAGGAGCGTATTCATTAAAGTTCATGAGGGCTGCCATATGAAGATAAATGGATAGAATTATCTGCAAATAAATAAAAATATTTTTACTTGTAAATAAATAAATAAATAGCTTCTTTCGAGACATTTTTTGAAGTCTTGTAAATCTAGGCAAAAGGAGAAGAGGGCGGCAGAGGATAAGATGGTTAGATAGTGTCACCAAAGCTATGAACATGAAATTGGGTGAACTCTGGAAGTTAGTGGAGGACAGGGAGGCCTGGCGTGCTGTGGTCCATGGGGTTGCGAAGAGTCGGACATGACTTAGCGACTGAACAACAACAACAAATCTAGGTGGGTCCTGATAGAGTGTCGTTTTTAAAAAATGTGTCCTGCAGCTAAAAATTTTGGGAACCACTGTACTACAGAAACCTTTCTGTAGGGTAGAATATGGGTAGTTGCATATTCACAAGGGCAGAATATTGGTAAAGGTAAAGGTTTCCCCACGGTCTAGTCGTGACTGACTGTAGGGGGCGGTGCTCATCTCTGTTTCTAAGCCTGTAGAGCCAGCGCTTATTCTTGGACAATCTTCCGTGGTCATGTGGCCGGCATGACTCCACGCCGTACCACACAGAACGCCGTTACCTTCCCACCGAAGTGGTCCCTATTTATTTACTTGCATTTTTAGGTGCTTTTGAACTGCTAGGTTGGCAGGAGCTGGGACAAGCAACGGGAGCTTACTCCGTCGCGCAATCTTGAACTCCCAACCTTCCAGTTGGAAAGCCCGGCAGCAGCGGTTTAACCCACTGCGCCACCACGTTCCAGAATATTGGTGGTAGCCCTTTATTCATTGTTCTAGGCAGAGATGGTGTGTGGAAAGGAAAGTACAGCATATCTCTGACTGAGCCACCCCTTTAAATAGTTCTGGAGTAATCACAAGGTTATTTAGGGCAGCTACCAAGGATCAGTGCCCAGGGCAAGGGTGGAGGATCCTGACATCTAACTGCTCCTGGGAGCTTTAGGCTCAGCCAGCCACCTGAGACTGCCAGCTGAATGGGCTGTTCTCTCTTATTGTGGCTGCAGGTGTGGGCTGCTTTCATTCTCAGTGGGCTAGCAGCTGCAACATCATCAGCATTCAGGATTTCTGGTATTCTCATAAACATATACAGTTCAAGTCTCTTTAGATGCAAATTTGCTTATCTGTGAGGGGCAGAATTCCTACCTACCTCTCTTTATCCGCACCTCTGTTCTCATTATCCGCTATGCACTGACCTTCCAGAGGTTGCAGGGGCCTTCAGAATGTCACCTGTGACCAGTGCAGATCCCTTAGAAATGGTGGGTGGAAGTTTTTGCCTGTCATTTTAAAATCGTTTGTGCTGGTTCGCAGGCACCATTCAGAAAGTCTCTGAAGCCTCTGGAAGATTTCTGCAGCATTGAGAGATCTTTTGGCACTTCCTGCTGCACTCTGCTGGCTTCCTGAGGATCTTTGCAGGATTTGTCTGACAGCAGGCAAGGTACCCCTTCCTCCATATTGTACCTCTTATACCTAACCCCATTGATCCCATGAGATCAGTGGTTTGTTATCTGCAACTTTGCTATAAGCTAAGGTTACCAGGAAGGTTACCCCAGTGGGTAACAAGAACTGATTGTATATAAACACACAAAGCTGTTGGTGGGAATTGCTCTTCATCAGTGTGTAGCGGCAAACTTGGAAGTGCAGGACTTATCATGATACCCTGGATTGACACTTCCCACTAGCAGCTCAGTCCTAACTGGCTGTAATGCTGTTGCAGCAACAACCGTGGGGGAGGGCACGGAATCCTCATTAAAAAAATCCACAGCCCTATACAATGTATAGAATTGAAGCCCTAAAAAAGAGCCACAGCCAATGGAAGAGAGCACAATCCAGCCAAACTTTGCTGGCCTAACTGTGCTGGCCTAACCCCAGGTGAGGATTGCACCTTGAGCATGCTTGGTATTGGCCAGCTCTAGAGATGGCAAATACTGATCATGCTCAGGCTCTCCCAATGTAGTCCTTGCCCTTACTGACAGTTGGAAAGAAGCCCTCATTGATCCTTGATCGGGACAAATACAAAGCAGAAACAAATGGTAGGGCAAATACTATACTAGGAAAAGTTGGTTCCTGGTTCCCAGTCTGGGATCGTTTCCCATCAAAGTCTCTCTTTATAACCCCCACCCTCTTCCACCCCCCTTTCAATCACCAAACCTTCCCATTTTCCTTCCCACTCCCCTCAAAAAAACGCTTCCCTTTTTATCACGGGTCACAGAGGGTTGTAAAGTTGTTTCTGTGCAATTAGCAAACAAAGGCAGGGGGGGGGGAGAAGAAACAAGCACTCTACTTTGGTGCAAGAGCTGAAAAAGGTACTGTTTTTAAAGTGAGTTATTTGACTGAAAAGAAGAGGCTGGAGACTCCACCACTCCAGCGATGGAGAATAGTTTGTATTTATTATTATTATTTTGTATTTGCTGTTTTAGGGAAGATTTATCAGTGGCTCATATTACATGAGCTTGCTAACCAAGCCCGGAACATAGCCTTTAACAGCTCTGATATATTTTCATAGTCTCTTGCAGTTTTGTTTTTCTTTATTGTGTTTTTTCTATTTTCCTTTTCAATTGCAGTGCAACTGAACCCACTGAATAAAAGGCACAGTACCTGTGTCTCTTCCAAAAATAGACACAAATACATATTTTATTTTAAATACATTTGATACATTACTTTTAACAATCCTATGCATGTATGTTCAGAAGTTAGGCTACTGTAATCAATGCAGATTAAATGCAGATACAAAAGGTATGCTGTGATGCCATTACTCATAATATAAATAGAGGTCAATTAGTTAACTAATTTAATTAATTTTAATTAATTAATCAATCAAATACATAAATACATTTGATGTTGTCATATGGGGGGTACCAACATTTTCAGGCAGCAGATGCTTCAACTATGCCACTGCCCGACTAAAGACAATTTTGGACTTCTGCTGGCCATTTAACAGGTGCAACTGAGTTGCCCCATTGAGCAGACTGGGGCTTTACCCAGGGTAAAGGGACGAATGTCCTCTTACCTCGAGGAGACCTCCAGCCTGCTCAATTTGCACCTAGGATGCCATGCTGACCCAGTGCATCAGCGCAGGTTAGAATTGGGCTGCCTGACTATGTAATAGAGGGCCAATGGTCTCAAGGAAACGTCAGGTCCCGTCATCCGAGTTGGAGAGCACTCTGGTTGCTCCAGTCCAAAGTCAAATTCATGCTTGACAGTCAAGAAGCACAGAACTAATCAAAACAACTCAGCATGAAACAATAAGTCGAATCAGCCTCAGGAGCTCATCAGTGCTGTAATCTCAGCAGCCGCCCTTTTAAGAAAATAGTAATTCTGAAGCTCAGGCTTACCAAAGAAAGACCTGTGATTTCAGAGGTGTTGAATGATGGTGTCTTGGCGGGTGTGAAATTACAAGTACCCTGGCTTAGAGACCGGTTTTGTAGCAACTGTTGCTAATCTTGCAGGAAAGATTAAATGTCCCGTTTCCTCTCTTCTATAACTTACAAAGTGCTGACTAGGGGGTTGTACAGACTGGTAAAAAAATAAAAGCAATGGAAGTGACTTCTCTCTTGGCATGGCTTGGCACTGCAGCTCATCCTGCATCAACCACGTTCTGACACCTGTTGAGGTGGTGTGGTTACAGCAGTGGTTCTCAAACCTTTTAAAAAGGACCTACTTTTCAGAATGGCACTGGTGTCAGGGCCCACCGGAAGTGATGTCATTAACCTGGAAGTGATGTCATAGCCAGAAGTGGCACCATCAAGCAGGAAGTGCCAACATAGTGGCATAATCAAATAACACTCTTGGAAGCAAACCAGCTTTCTGCAGCAATTGCACAACCACGAAACATCCCTGAGAAAGCAAGATGAGGACAAAATATTATGTAAAAGCACTGAACTAAAAGGAACATTTAAAAAAACCTTCACTTGAAAATTCAAACGGTTCACAAAAGGACTATAACAAGAGTAAGGTCTGCATCTTGCAAGCTGGCTACGTCTAGCTTTCTGTGACCCACCTGACATCAGGCCATGACCCACCAGAGGGTCCTGAACCCCAGTTTGAGGAAAACTGGGTTAGAGTGTTGGCTTGAGGAGATCTAATTTCAATTCTTTTCTTAACTATGAAATAAATGAAAATGAAATTATTATAGTTGTTTCATTCCCCTCATGCCCCACTCCTGACCCAGATGCCCCATCTTAGTGAGGTTGCTTTTCATTTAGGCAAAATTAAACATGCCACCCCTAATGAAGGTAACAGGCTTAATGCAACAGGTACGTTAACCCTAAAACATGTTAATGGGCCCAATCCTAAGCCGCGGCTGAGCCGGCGGCCCATGCGCTGCCCTGATAACCCCTGTTGTGCAAGTGCCATAATGCAAATTACAGTCAGAGGTAAGCAGATGGTGAGACCCACATCAGCACTGCGTCTCTGTGCCAGGATGCCATGTCGGGGTAACCATTAGCTCAGAGCAGTAAGTGCTTCCTCTGAGCAGGGGAAGGCAGGGGAAAGGCGGGGAGGGGTGGAATTGAGCAGAGTGAGGGCAAAATGGGGGAGGATTAGGCCCAGGAGGGGGTGGGGACAGCAGCAGAGGCTGCTGCCATATCCTGAACCCCCTCTTGGGCTGCAGAGACAGACACAGATCTCCTCGGTTCTGCACCCACCAAATAGGGGAGGCAGATCTGAGTAGACCCATCGGGGCAGCCTGTGCCCAAAATGGGTTGTAAAGGACTCACTCTTTCCTTACTCCTCGGGCAGCTTCCCTGGCCCCACAGGATACGGGGCAGCCATTTCAGCACTGCTGGGTGCCAGGGAACCATAGGGTTGGGCTGCCCAGCTGCTATCCTATATACGCTTACCTGAGTAACAGCCCAATCCTGAGCTGCCCGACTGTGCGGGCGAGCAGTGGTAGCCAGGTGACTATCACTGCAGCAGCCAGGCAGACGCGGGAGGCTCTGTGGGAGAAGGGGATGTTCATCCCCTTTCCCTGCGGTAATGTAAGGGGGTAAGCAGTCTATTTGCCTCTGTGGCGGCTATTTAGCCAGTGCAGAGGCGAGGGCCTTCATGTCGGACCACATGGCCTGACACGGTGGTCGGAAACTGGCAACAAGAGTTGCTGCCCATCCCACCTCCGCTCTGTCCCTCCCTGGTCCCGCCTGCCCAAAAAGAGCAGCACGCTAGTGAGTGGTGCACTCATGGCTCACCAGCTCGCGTTTCTGCTTCTGGGTAGTGCTGGACGGGCATTAGCTGAGCAGTTGCCCAGTGCGGGTGATAATGGCTTACTGCCAGTGCTGGAGGTGCGTTACAGCACCTTTTGTGACATTGGCACAGGTGGTATGTTCATACTGCCCACATTATGCTCAATAGGATGAGGCCCTTAGTCCCATTCAACTTACTTGGCTTTGCTTCTGAATAGACATATGATTGTATTGTAACTTTGGTAGGATTGGAGCAACCGCGATTTCCTTTCTATTCATGTATTATTGGCCCTGTACTAGTATTGGATAGGTTAAGCATCCCGAATGTGAAAATCTGAAATCCAGAATGCGCAAAAATCCGAAACTTTTTGAATGTCGACATGATGCTGCAAGTGGGAAGTTCCACACCTGACAGGTTGCAGTCAAAACACAGGTGTGCAACAGATAGTTTATTCATCATCTCTAGGGAAAAGAGACCCTCCCAGACCCCTTCAGCTGCGATATATCTTTTCTGCACAAGCCCAGATTCCCTAACACAAGCTCAAACCTAAAATTGCACATGTGCGGTCTAGTTATGCCAATGGCAGTTTCCCCATGATTCCCCACATGGGGTTAAGATTTAGGTGCTTTATTATATGTATAAGGTGTATATGAAACATAAATGAATTTCCTGTTTAGACTTGGTCCCATCCCCAAGATAACTCATTATATATATATATGCGCAAATATTCCCAATTTTTTTAAAAAAAATCCAAAATCCAAATTAAATGCTTGTCCCAAGTATTTCAGACAAGGGAGACACAACCTGTATTCAGTTAGAATTGTGTTTATGTGCAGCTCCTACACATTGTTGTTGCAGAAAGTAGCATACCAAAGTTATTTGGCACCCGGGGCGCACAAATTTTAGTAATGACAAAATTATTTTCAGTAAAAGTCATGGCATGAAATGAATAATAATAATGGTCAGAGAAGATGTGCAGACACTGAACATTTTCATTTACTGAACTTTGTATAGATATAATATATATACTAACTTTATAAGTTTGCATATTTATATTTGTATATAACTTTGTAGCTTCATATATATAATCATACCAATAAACAGTTGAAAAATAAGTTTAAAAGAAATAAGCTTTCTTCTTGAAAAAGAAATTTAAACATCTTGGGGTGGCCTCTCAGACATTCCCTTGCAGCCTGGCACCCAAGGTTGACCCCCCTCAGGCCACCCTCTTTGTACACCACTAGTTGCAGGAGAATATTGAGTCCTTTGTGCTCAGCATGTCCATCAGTGAAATCTGCGATACAAAGAGCGTGACAGTGGACAAGCAGGACAGACCTGCTAAGTTCTATGCACAGTTCAGAGATAAGCTTGCAAAGGTTTAATTTTTAAAAGAATGTTTCATTTTCCTCCTGCAATTCTGGACATGCAAAAGCCATCAATCACTTTTTTCATGTGTATAAATGGTTAGAAATAAGCTTAGAAACAAGGAAAGACTTCAAAGGGATTATAGTGTTGTTTTAATTGACTGACATGTATTTGTCCCTGGCTTGTGACACATGATTGACAGAAAGCCGACCACAATCATGCCCAGCCCTTTTGCCATTTTTTTTCCCAAGCTACATGGGCTGTGTATAAATGTCGTGTAACTGACCCAATGTGTATCAGCAAACTCAGAGCAGATTTGAAGGTTCTCAAGAGAGGTAAGAGTTGTACCTTGGCCTCTTCAAACTTTTCAGAAAGTATCTGAATGTATCCTAAAAGTGCAGGTGGGCAGTTAAAAAACCATTTTCTACCAATGGTGCATTAGAGTACCATTTAATTTGTTTAAATTAAATATTTAAATGTGCTGTGGATTTGTCTTTCAGTTCTGTTGGTGGAGATCCCTCCTAACTGCTGCAAATGGATGCCAGAAAGTCTTACGCGTCTTTAGTGAAAGGGGTGAGCTCTTTTGACTTCACTGGAGAGTTCCTGCCGAGTGAGCTTCTGCTCACAGGAGACAAAGCTTTTCCGGTGCTTGTGAGTTCCAATGGGCAAGTGCTCATTGCCGCATCCCAGTATGGGAAAGGCAGGGTGGTCGTCGTTCCGCACGAAGACATTCTGAAAGCTCCCCAGTTCTTGCCGTTTGCCAAGAATGCCGTGCAGTGGCTCAAGCCCTCCGCGGCTGCTCTGGTGGGAATCCATGCAAGCTTGGATCCCCTCTCTCAAATGCTTCTCAGAGGTGGCCTGAAAGTGCAGCCAGATGCCACCCTTGGCTCTTCCCTAGGGGTGTACTGCACAGACGCCTATGACGACACAGGCGCCGATGACCTTGTGCAGTTTGTCAAGAGAGGTGGCGGACTGCTCATTGCAGGGCAGGCCTGGCACTGGGCAGGTCAGCACGGCATGGAGAAAGTGCTGTTCGGGTTTCCCGGGAACAAAGTGACAAGCGTGGCTGGCGTGTACTTCACTGGCAACACGGGAGAAAAGGAGATTGTCCCAGTCTCCAAAGAGATGCCGAGAATCCCTCTCATCACTCAGTAAGTATATCTCTCATCTTTTGCTCTTTGTGGGAGGAGCAATAATCTTGTCCATATCTAGTCTAGGATTTGAAAAACCTTTCAGTTTGACAGTTAAGTCCCAAATCCTAACTTTTCCAGCATTGACATAGCTGTGCAAATGGGGCAAGCACTGCACCCTGCAGTTGGGGGGGAATGTTTGTTCCCTTACCTTGAAGCTGCATTGCATTGAAGCTGCATTGCTGGAAAGTTGGTTAGGATTGCACCCTAAGGTGCTTACAAATTCACCCATGTATCAAAAATCATGGAAGTTGTCAGTTAAAGCACCAGCAACGATAAACACATTAACCGCTCTGCACCTATACTTTTACATTTGTATAAAATTGCCTTTGACAACATTTTGGCTCCATTTGAAATGGATTAATTGGAACTTTAGGATTTACCAGCAGAGTAAAGTATGATGTTTTGATAAGGTTTTACATGGTGAGGTAGTTAGTTTAATGCACCAAGCAGTATTTCTTTCCCACAGTACATGTGCAACATATCACACATACATGCAACCACTTCCCTCCCATAGCCAGATCCAACTGATTCAGGTATGGCCTCAGCCAAAGCTGGACAAAGCCCCCTGCCCCCCGGGCCACAAATACCACCTGACCATCCAAGGACAGCTGCAGATCCAAGAGGACTCCCAGGCTGCATACCTGCTCTTTAATAGGGAGTGCTACCCCATCCAGAGCAAGTTGTTGATCTCGTATCCGCATAGTGGCTTTCTGGATCAGGAAGATATCCAAGCTCCGACTACTTCCAGACAACACTCCTGAACTTGGACAGTCCCCTGGAAGCTGGTGGAAAAGATAGAGTTGGGTGTCAGCCAGGTACTGGTGACATTCAACTCCAAATCCCCAGATTATCTCCGGCAGTGGGTTTGTGTGGTTATTAAACAGCATGGAGGACAGAATAGATCCGTACCACACCCTACAAGTCAATGACTATGTTGCCCAACAGGTATCCCCCAGACTCACCATCTGGGTCCAGTCTGCCAGGAAGGAGAGGAACACTTAAAACCAGTGCCTCAGCCTGATCAGCCGGTCCAGAAGGACACCATGGTAGATGCAGGCATGCCCCAGTATCCACTGGGGTTCCATTCTGGACCTCTTGTGGATACTGCAAATCCACGGATACTGGGGGATGCCCCTTAGAAAAGTAGGGCAGGAATCATTTTTCTTTCCAGCGTACAGTGAAACTGCTGCATTTTCAGGGCTGCAGGCAGCCTCCCAAGCTGCCTGCCACATCTCCCTGGTAACTCCGAGTCTCCTCCCTTCCCCCCAGTGTCCCCCTAGAATGCATCATGAGGCATTCTCTTCATGGTCACAATGCATTCTGGGGCGACACTGGAGGAAGGGAGGAGCCTCGGAGCGACCAGGAAGAGGCTGCAGGCAGTTTGGAAGGCTGCCTGCAGTCTTGAAATTGCAGCGGTTTCGCTGCACACCAATAAGAAAAACTATTTTTGCCTTTTTTCTTCACTTTCCCTTCCTTTTTAAAGGGCATCCCCCAGTATCTGTAGATACATTGAATCCATGGGTATTGGATCTGTGGATAATGGAGCCTGTATATAAATTTTTTATAAATAAATGTAATGTACACAAAACTCCATATAAATTTTACTGACAGAAAAATCCTGATGTCGTATTCAGACATCCTAAAACTGTGCCTAATCAGGGGGAAGATCTCTCCTATGTACAGTGCTTGTCAATATCAACTCGGTGGGTATTTGAGGCTTCCCAGGACACTCCTAGACACTGTGAAGCCATGAAGACTCTTTGAGGTCCATTTAGTCTGCCCAAGACAAGAATATGCTGGTTGGTAGTAGGGATTTTTCAGTATTAGAATTAATGGTGGGATTTTTTTTCCAGGCATGGATTAGATATTCAGAGTGATTTAAAGGCCCTCCTGAATGGAGTGACCAGATTCAGTTTTCAAGATGTCGTCCCTTCTTCACTGCTAATCCATGGGACTTTGGCCTTCCCAGTTGGCATAGATGATTCTCAGCAGGCATTTGTTGCTGCTGCTCACTACGGCAGAGGGCGCATTGTGGTCACTTCCCACGAAGATTTATTTACCAAACCAGCCATGAAAACATTCATTCTCAACGCTGTCCGCTGGCTTAGTTCTGGGAAGGGAGGAAAGATCGGCATCGGAGATTACCTCCAGGAGCTTTACGGCATCTTAGATCAGGAAAGGATCCCCTGCGAGATGACAGGTTTCAAGGATGGCCTAAGTGTGTATTGTTGCACAGCCTACAATGATGGAGAGAGAGAAAAAATCCAGGAGTTTGTCGCTGAAGGAGGCGGCCTCCTGATTGGCGGACAAGCCTGGTCATGGCGTGAGGAAAATCCTGGCTTGAATGCTATTGCCAACTATCCAGGAAACAAGATCCTCAATAAGCTTGGAATTGGAATTCTTGGCACAGACCTCAACTTCCCGAACCAAAGCTACCCAGCTGGCCAGGCCAGAGATGTTGCTTTGCGCTATCACTTTCGGAGAGCCCTCTTTCAGTTCCAGGAACATATCCAGAACAAACAAGCTCTGAAGGCACCATATTCATCCTGGGTTAAGAAGCTAGGACAAGATGCGGCTTCATTCATGAAGATCCCGTCGGCCGACTCTCCTCTTTTTCTCTCTGTCCGCGAAGAACTGATGCAGCTGGTCCAGCTTGCTGGGATTCCCCAAGTCAGTGCAAGCAACCCCATCAAATCCAATTCTGACGAGGCATTTATACTTGCTTTGTCTGTGGAGCTCTACAACAATGTCCCAGAATTCCAAAAGCTAGTGCCCACCCTGAATCAAAATCTGGCAACACATTATCCTACATCGCCGCCTCAGACTGTTCGGATAAATGGAAGGAATGACGGTAGGACTTTTATTGGACTTCTTTTCAGTTCAGCTAATCAGCTCTTTGCTGGTTTAATCCAGGTTGGCTTGCTGGCTGTGAATTTGCAATCAGCTGGGAAGTCTCCAGTTCAAATATTTCAGTCATGGTTCATTTGGTGCCTTTATGCAAGTCAAGCTGCTACCCTTCCAGATAACTTCCATTTGCCATAGAGGAATAAAAATCCTGTCCTACCCCTGTTGTAAGGACTGCTAATATCTTCAGAGCACTCTGAACAAGTGAAATATGCTGACATGCGGAGGCATTTACGATAGCAGAACAGTGTCCCAGAGTGCAATCCTAAACTGGAGTTAGGCTGGCATAAGCTAAGCCTGCAAAGTTTGGCCAGCACAAGGGCCACCATAAAGCATGTTTGGACTACTCTTGGAGTCAGGGAGGATGGCTCATGTCTGTGTGCTGGCCTCTCTGACTCCGAGAGTGGTCCAGACATACTTTATGGTGGCCCTTGTGCCAGCAATTTAATAATTTAATAGCAATTAAAGCATTGCAAACTATCTGCAAGTGCAAACAGCATTGCAAACAGTCTGCATTCACTTGCAAATGATCAGCAGGCAGTTAAAAAAGTGAATTTCAGCTTATTTTGTTGATTAAAGGGGATATCGCGTTTTGTGGTTTTTAATGGCCAATTTCGTGGTATTTCACCATTTTAGACTGCCCCTAGCTATTGGTCATGGACAAGTATAGGCAAAGTCTTCTCCACAGATATCTAGACCACTATTGCTCTCTACTCTAGCCAAATGGCAGCATAGATCTGAGTAAACCTATTGGAGATCATAGTGCAGCACATAGAGCAGCACAGTAGGTAAGTAAACAATTATTTTCCTTCCCTCTCCTCTAACTGGTCCCTGACCAGCCCATAGTATGCAGTGGAGGCCATTGTAGCAGTGCTGCACACTATGGACCTGCGGAGGATAGGATTGGGCTGTAAAATCTCTTTTATAGAGAAATTATACATCAGGAATTGAACTTAATAGAATTTACTGTTTAAGTTTTATTATACAGTGACTCTATGGCGTATAAACAATTCTTTTCAACTCATTTGACCTCTTACAGGAAGTGAAGCCTGGAGAAGCACAGGACTCTATGCTCCCCCAGGAAGAACAGCCATCTTGACATTTCCATCCAGTGCCATCAGTGCTAATCTACAGGTACTAATTTTATCTATCATAATTTCAGTTGAATTAAAGGCAGTAATATTTTCCCTATTTTTAAAATACAGGCATACCCCAGTATCCGCATGGTTCTGTTCCGGACTCCCTCATGGATACCTGAAGCCACGGATACTGGGCACGCCTTTTTAAAGTTAGGGGAACATCAGTGATTTTTCTTCAACAAGGTAAAAAAAGAGAGATTTATTTAACATTCCCCCATCTTTTTAGTAGGCGTCCATGGTATCCATGGATAATTGAAACAGTAGATACTGAATCAGTGGATACCTGGGCATACCTGTATTGCATATTTTACTTATACATGCTTACATTTACATGCTTACATATGTCTATGCTGTTAGCTTGCTAGTTATGACCATTTTTTCTTCACATTGTCCTGCAATTACACTGTGCTGTGCAATTACAATTACACTGTGATCATGGGTAAATCATCCACTGCAAGGAGGCAGTTGTGTGGTGGTTATTGCCAGGAGCTACATGCTAATAAGAAACACACACACACACACACACACACACACACACACACACACACACACAAATGAATGACAGTCATTGGGGGTTCTGAAAACAGAATTGTTGTTCACTGACATTTGTTCCATGCTTTTTGTGATATACTTATTTCAGATTCAGAATAAGTATACATGGCTAGCCTCAGTAAGGTCAACAGTCTTTCTAAGCCTTTCCTTTCTTTTACTATAATCTTTCCAGTAGGGATCCAGACCCATGTTCTCTGGATGCCCTTTGGATCACTGCATATTAGAAAATTAGCAGTTTAGGGATTTTGACACTAGGCTTCAAAAATCAACCCCATCAACTCCTCTAAACCAGAGGCCTGAGGAAGAAGGCACCACAGTTTTAGGAGATGAGGCAGTCCTATGCCTACCTCACAGGGTTGTTCTGAGCTTAAAATATGGCAACCCTACTGCCCTGATCTCCTTGCATGAAAACTGGATAAATATGTGACCACTTTGGAAGTTCTTCAGATCTTCCACTATGCTGTCAACATTTATGAACATCTCTCGTATGAAACGTAGAGATGTGGATCTAGGATTTGAATTTCTTCTTCAAGTTTCAACATTAAATCCACTTGGCATGTCAGGGTTAGATCAGATCATGTAATGCTCAGTAACCTGCTGTCTTTTGTAGCAAAGTTTTGTTTGCAGCATCTGGCTTCCTTTCTCCAGGTTCAAATCGGTTGCCATTCGGATGATCTCAGTGATGCTGAAGAGCTGAAACGTGCTCCAGTTGTAATACGAAGATTTGAAGTCAAGAGCCCGAGGATGGAAGTCTCCAGCTTATGGGGTGGTCTCCTCTATATCATTGTGCCAGAGAAATCTTCAATGGGCCAAATCTCTGTTACCATAGAAGGGGCGGTTCAAGCTCCTTATTTCAAGCATGGTAAGAAGGAAAAAAGAAAGCAAGAAAACACTATTTTGGAACTTTTGTCAATGGTTGTTTGAATGCAACTGTACAGGGATTGCAAACTGGGAGATGCTCGGCTGAATTCTTATGGCCCAGCAGGCATTCACAACTTGATTCTGCCACTCTCTTGCCTCATGCACTAAAGAAAAAGATTTCTTGCATATATTTTTAATCTTATTTTTCATGCACCCACTCCTCCTTTAACAGTGCGAACGTATCGTAGATACTCACCTATAAGTCAAGAAATTTGTACTTGAAAATCAAGGCTGGATTGTGTCCTTGTCCTATCCGAGGGTCAAGGATGCTCAGGGGTGTTGGAGAAGGTCAACAGGGCTTGAATTGTGTGATTAAAAAAAATCCTTTGCTCCGGCAGCCACCTTGTTAATGACTTCAAAAACAGTGGCTTGGCTCAGATTCTCAGTGTCAGGTTAGGCATTTTTGACACAGCAAACCCAAAAGATTCGCCATCACTGGGCTAGCCCCTGAAAGCCTGTTCCAGGTTGTGCCAGGCTGGTTACCCACTCCATCGGTCTCATTACCGATTGTGGGTAACAGGAGTTTGAAAAGGATCACAGCAACAATCAATATGGTGATGGGAGGAGTCAAGTTGGGCATTTCAGGGAATGAGAATCCCTATATTTGTATTAGTAATGATTGAGGAATCCAAACCTATTCTTCAAATAGGCATGATGCTGACTTCTTTGGCTTTTACTGCTACCGTCCAGATGCCTCATTTTTGTTATTGGATGCAAATACTGTTAACAGGGGCTATCTGCATTTTCTGTAGGCTGCGTTTATTTAGCACTTAAATTTTATTATTGCGTTTTGTGCAGAGGCAGATCTACAGGGAGGGCAAAGCTCTAAGTGTTGCAAGAAGCCTTACCCTGTCATGTAAATCCCTCCTCTCCCTTGCTGCTGTAGCCAGTAAGCAATGCCAAGATGTTGCTTTTCCCTGTGAGGATTGGCTAAAACGGTGCAGGAGAGGAGTGATTTCCACTGCAAGGTAAGGCTTCTTGCAAGACTTAGAGCTTTGCCCTCCCTTAGATCTGCCTCAGGTTTTGTGAATTAAAAAGTAACATTTTTGCTGTTACCCACTTGAAGATTTGAAAGAAGGGGATGCAGGCAATACAATTCCGAATAAATGCATACAATGAAAATCTCAATTTTTAAAATATTGCATCAGGTGAAACCAGCCCTACTGTTTGGCAAAAGACCATCCGCCACCATCCTGCTCCCTGGGCTGAGCTGGAAACAGAGAATGTCATCCTGACAGTGCCTGCAGACGATGTGCGTAAAATAGACAACCCGCAAATTCTTCTCGGCATCTGGGACAGGATGATGAGGGCAGTGGCCAAGCTAGCGTCTATTCCTGCTGTTTTTCCCAGGCCAGAGAGGATTGTGGCAGATGTTCAAATATTAGTTGGTAAGTACCATGTATAAGGGTTGAAAATGGTAACACTGACATTTTGTATATCACAATGTTGAACAAAGCATTATCTGAGTCCTCTAAAAATATTCTTACATGTACTGTGTAAAGTAACTGGACAATTACTGTGATCAAATGTACACATAAGTTTAAGAGTCAAATCTCAAGTTGCTTAAACTCAACAAGGAGGAGTTTCCTCCAAGAAGCCAACAAGTAGGATTTTCCTCCCTTCACAGTCATTTTCCTGCACTAAGAGCCCAACCCTATCCTTGACCAGTCCATAGCATGCAGCTGTATCAGCACTGCCTCTGCTGCATGCCATGGACAAGCAGGAGACTATTACCTACTCCATGGTGCCATGGTCTCCAATGGGTCTGCTTAGATCTGTGCCAGCCCTTTGGCTGGTGAAAATCCACCCGAAGACATGGCAACTCACAGAATGATCTGTGAACATGGAATTGGCAGGCAGAGAGTCAAATTGTTTATAAAAGGCCAAAGAAAACAAAATGAAACAAAAAGGAGGGGGGAAGTGCATAAAGAAAACACAAGCAGGCTGATGGAAAAATTGCTTGAGCTTGGCTGGAAAGCACACAGCAGAAATTTGTTGAAATGGATTCAATAGCCAATAACATCCAGCAGATGGATTTAGGGTGCTACTCAGAAACCCAGACCACACATACCCCAACATGCTCCTACATGAAACCCAGTGCATTTTGGCAGGCTGGCCTTGGAGTGAAAACTGCAGACGAATGAAAAGGAAAAATAATTCCTTGGTTTCATCTGGCTGGAAACAGTCCTTCGCATATTTTTGTCCCAAGCATCCTTGGACACTTCACTTTTCAGTAAGTGGGTGTCTTCAGGATGCCAGCATTAGGCTAGCTCTGTAACAAGGGCCTTGTATTGAACAACAACAAAAAAAGCCATCTTATACTGAGTTAGCCTCGTATTTTCAACTCTGCTTGTTGCAGTCTCTGATGGCTCAGGCTGAGGTCTTTCCCGGCCCGGACACCTGAGGTTGTTAACAGGAGGTCCTGGGAAACACACCTGGGAGATCAGGGCTGGCTTTATGCCAATTGGACCAAATGTTTTCAACATTTTGTTTACTTGTTACATGTAAAACTGCTTACATGTTTGTAGGTTTGTATTATAATGTGTTTAGATCCATTTGATCAATTAACTCATGTTAGGTATAAAATTTGGCTCCCAATTCATGGTTCAATAGACAGGTTTATTTACATATTTGCAAATATGGATGGCCAGCAAAAATCAAATGAAACAGGCTGCAAAACCACACCTTGTACAAAATGGGTGCAACAATTTATACTACTGAGGCGGAGCTCCTTACTGCACCTTTATTGGCTACTTTTCAGCCAATTTCTAGCACTCATGTAGAATAATTTATTTCCCCCTCCCTTCCTTCTTCACATGTACATCCCTCCTTTGCCCATGCTTTTACCCAGGATGCATAGGGATGGCAATTACGCTGACTCAATGCAAGTTCCATTCAAGGTTACAGCTATGTCTCGGTTCTGGGAACTTTTGTCCATGTATCAGTTTAGGAATGCGCATAGCCCTCCCCTTTTACCCTGGCTATCTGAGAACACTAGCCTATTCATACTATATTTAGTGTTGTTGTTCAAAATCATGAATCAATATAAATATTCTTACACTCATATACACTTTTAATGCACATTTTTAATTGCTTTCCATTCTACCATATAGATGTAAAGTCTAGAGCAGTGGTGCTTAAACGTTTCAGCATCGGGACCCACTTTTTAGAATGACAATCTGTCCAGGACCCATCAGAAGCGATGTCATGGCCAGAAGTGCCATCATTGTGATGCCAGAGCCTGCTGTTTTCCTGAGAATGCAGCAATAAGTCGGGCTATTTCTCAGCCATTTTCCAATAGCAAAGTGAATCAGAAAGGAAAAAAGCCAAGCAAACACAAGCAAAGTAACCATATAGCCCTCCCTCCGTCTAGTGTCCCATCTTCCCATACTTTCAATATGGCTGTGCTAGGTGCTACGTGACTCCCCTGAAATTGGTTCCTGACCCAGTTTGAGCAACAGTAGTCTATAATAAATTTTAATTATATCTCTAAGATTCTATAGGCCTTGAGTGTCGCCCCTCAAAAAAAAAAAAATGTTTCCAATTGGGCCCAGCAGCTTCCCTGTGGAAGGTAGGCCTTCATATAGTATATATGTTGCATTATAGTTCCAGCACAATTGCTTGAACAGAAAAGGAACTCACTGGAGTAGCCACTGCCTTTCAACAACAGTGCATTTAATTCCAAAGTGGTTCTGTAATTTAAGGGTCTGCATGCTTACGGATGAATCAAACTCTTGTCGTCATTGTTCAGCTAAGGATGATTTTTTGGGCTTCCATTTGGAAGTATGAGCCTGACTAATGCCTCCCCCTCCCCACTCTCGCACTCTATAGGTTGGATGCATGCTGGTTATCCAATCATGCTCCACTTGGATTCAGTGCATGAAATGATAGATGTGCCATCCATTGATGCCAATGGCCTCTGGGGCCCCATCCATGAGCTGGGTCACAACCAGCAGCAGAGTGGATGGGATTTCCCACCCCACACCACGGAAGCCACAAATAATCTCTGGTCTGTTTACGTGAATGAGACTGAGCTGAACACCCCAAGAGAAAGAGCCCATGAGGAACTTCCTCTGGAGCTTCGAAAAATGAGGATTGAAGACTATATCCGAAATGGAGCTCAGCTGAAGGATTTTGAGATGTTCACTGCATTGGAACCTTATTTGCAGGTAATATGTGGCAAATGTAGGGAAATGTAGTTCTGGGAGGAGAGGTGAAGCGTCAGCATCAGCAACATCTTGGCACCTAACAAAACTATAATTCCTAGAATTCTTAGATGGGAATGCTATTGTAATTGAAGTGGTAGAAAATGGATCTATTTGTTGCCCATATTTTCCCGGAGAGGCTACACCTGCAGCACTTTCACGTTGCACACAGAAATTATTCTGAAGTACAGTACTTAGAAAATGGTCTAAATAATGATATTATCTAACTTTCAGCTTCAGGAGGCCTTTGGATGGGAGCCCTACATGCGCATCTTTGCTGAGTACCAACGCATGACCCAAATCCCAGAAGACAATGACTCCAAGATGAATCTGTGGGCAGAAAAGTTCTCTCAGCAGGTGAACAAAAATCTGGCCCCTTTCTTTAAAGCTTGGGGGTGGCCTATTAAGAATGAGCTTTCTCAGAAGTTGGCCAGATCCTACCCTGCCTGGGCAGATAATCCGATGAAGCAGTATGTGTCCCCTTAGAGATGTAATGGTGAAATTGCATGTTGGCTGTGAGTCACGAAATCATGTTTGCTGACATTTGAATAACTAGTCATTAAATAGTAGGAACTTGAATGTAATGATTGGAAATGAATTGATTTCAAAGTGAGTTTCTATTATATTGCTTGCTGTTGATTTGGGTTTTATGATTTCATTGCTACTTTTTGAAAGTAAAGGCTTGTGAAGGTATTAGAATCTAACCTAGTGATTAACTTTTGAGCATGGGAACTAATCTAAAAAAAGTATCACTTTACCAGCTGCTCAATCCTCTGTGGCTATAATGGTGACTTGGTAGTAGTACTCCCCTAAGTAGCAGGTTTTTTAACCCTTGATGCACATCGCCTAATCCAGTGATGGCAAACCTTTTGGGTTCAGTGTGTCAAAACTTCAGAAAATGCTTAACTTGACTCTGCTGGCATGTCAATCCCCCTCCCAAACAAAAGAGAAACAGTTCTTTATATTCATTTATTTAAACAAAATAATTGCAAAAATGAAAAATGAGTAAAATAAACTCGATTTTTGCCAGGTGTTGGTGAACACTGGTGTGTCATCCCAAATGATGTGGTGTGTCACCTTTGGCACATGTGTCATAGGTTTGTCATCACTGGCCTAATCTGCCTTGTCAATTTTGCAACTCACCAAAAATTGGGTTGTGTCTCACTGGTGGGCCACGGAACCATAGTTTGGGAACCACTGGATCTGAAATGGTTTATTTTGTCCATTTTACATCACAGTAATATACTGTGGAATGTTGCATTCAGGAAACTAGAAAAAAAACATATTTTCATGGAAGAAACAGCTAATACAGTCATTCCACTGGTCTGGCTTAAAATACTTGCCTTTGCTATGTTTCATATGGAAGACTGTTTTCCAGCATGCTATATTTTATTTGTCTTTTAATTGGCAGTTCCTGCCTTTTTGCTTATGCAAAAAGCCCTCCTGCTTTTGCTTATGCTTATGCTATAAAGCACTAAGTACTCTGACAGCATTGAACAAGTGAATATCTTTATAAAATTGCCTTTATTCTTTCTCTTCTGGGACTTGTAATGCACTTACAATCCATAATAAAGGTCTTATGCTAAGTCAATTGCATATTGGTCTGTTTCCATTTTTTGTACACCCCTTATGAAGGGTATTGGCACTTCCTCTACCATATATCTAAATGATCTGGGGGCTTTACTTTACTTGGGGTCTAGGTCATCCCAACAGCCCAATTCTGCCTAAAAGGGTACAATTCTGTACCCTTGAGAGCATACACTGAAAACTGGATGGAGTACTTGGACAGGAGGATGGTATTGAGACAGACCATAGTGATAGGCCCACCTTTCCATAATAAGAATTAATAGACACCATAAGCAAACCTGTCTAGTACCGATATGTGTTAACAGGTTATCAGCTTAAACGCATCCTGGATGGTGGGGAGTTGTACAATAGTGTATGCATCTCAAGACTGGTTGCTCTTGCTATAAATGTTCTGGGGACCAGAAACAGCCTTTACATGTATTATAGCCCAATCCTATAGCTCCCCTTGTGGTGGCGAAAAAGTCCCATGTTACCAAATGTCTCACGCTGCATCCTGTGGGGTGGGGAGTCATGAAGGTTTCCTCTGTGTAAGTCTCCATGGCGCGGATGGGTCAACCTGGATTTGGGCCAGCAAAATCATTAGTGCGAGTTGGTGTGAATCCGTGCTGAGGGATCAGGTCCAGAAAGGAAGTTCACTGCTGCTGCCGCCGCTGAGCCCACCCCTTCCTACATCAAGATCCACCCCTGTCACCACCCCCATTGTTTCCCCATTCCAACCACCCCGGTAGCCTATTAGCTTAAGCCAGGGCATGTTTACTCCCAAGTATGTCCTATATAGTCTAGTCGGACTTCAGTTGCAATCCTATCTGCATTTACCTGGGGGTAAGCTCCCTTGACTCTAATGGGACATTTCTGCATAGGCATGCAGAGCTTTGGCTCTAAGTCTTATGTGAAAACATGAAAAATTTGAGGGGGGAGGAGGGAGAGAACAAAGGCTCCTGCCAAGCTATTAGCTGCCTATTACTTTGAGCCAGGGCATGTTTGTTTTGGGAAAAAAAATCAGCACCATTTCCAAGTGCTGGAATCTTTCAAACTGAGTGCCCTGCTCTGTCCTCACAACAGTCATACAACCAGCAGCTGCCACTGCCATGTGAGAAGGAGACGAACAAGAGAAAAAGTCATCATTCCTAAGAATTAGTACTTCCCAAGTTGAGTGACTCCATCCCCCCACCAGGGAAGAGGGCCTGGGGAAAGAGCCGGCTGAGTAGTGGTTAGTGCACATGCAGCCCGTCCTTCTCCTTGCTTTCCCTATACTGGATAAGCAGCTGACCTGGGAAGAACCTGAATAGTTTGCAGAAGCTGTTGCCACTCCAGCCTACAGAATCAAAGGCCAAGAAAGGTTGACTGGGGGGAAAAAAGCATTCCAGAACAACACTGAACTCCATAAAGCTATTATTAAAAACCAAACCCACCGTAGCATCTACAGGGCCAACAGACATGACCACCTGTGGACCTCTACTACTCAGGAGTAGAGGTGGATGAAAATGGTTCTATTATTTTATTTTGCGGATTTTATTTTTTCAGTGGTTTCAATGGGCCATGAGCATGGAGGCAGACAAAAGGACAAAATGTCATTAGTTTATTAAAAGTCCAAATGAAAAAGGAATAAAACAAAAGGGGGGGCAAGGTGGGTGATGGATGATCTTGAGTTTGGCTGGAAGGTATACAGTAGAAGCTTGTTCAAATGGATACAATAACCAGTAATGCTCAGCAGATGGAGGTGAGATACCAAAAACATAGCCCACAGATTCCCCCCCCCCCCACACACAACAATACAGTACTACTGGTTGAGTATCCCTTATCTGGAATGCTTGGGACCAGAAATGTTCTGGATTTCAGATTTTTCTGAATATTTGCATAAACATAATGAGCTAGCTTGCGGATGGGACCCAAGTCTAAACATGAAATTCATTTTTGTTTCATATACATCTTATACGCATAGCCTGAAGGTAGTATTGCACAGTATTGTAAATAGTGTTGTGCACAAAACACACACTGCGTACACTGAGCCATGTTCTGTTACAATTGCAGGCCAGCCAGCACCTGAGGTCATGTTATGTCATGCTAAATTTTGTGTGTGTCCTCTTCTCTCTCTGTAGCATGGAATTGTATAATTCGTTTAATCTAAAATTAATAAATGCTGACTTGTTTTTTTTTTTTTAAAAAAGTACAAACATTTTCCAAGTGTCTTTACTGGTCTATACTGTTATTTTTCTTATATGTTAATGCCTCTAACAGCAGCAATTAGTACAACTATGTGCTCTATCAGGCCACCTTCTTCATACTGTGCTACTAGACAGAGTGAGAATCCGAGGATGTTTGGGTATTCTTCATCTCATTCTTCCCATTTCCTTCTCTGGTCTTCCTCTTTCCATTTTGGAAAAAAAAAATTCCATGTTGCATGGAATATGGGCAGGCGCGCACGGAGGCCTGAGCGTGCCTCATGGCTGCCGCTGAAACTGCGCCCCCTGGACGTCGCCCCGTCCCTGCACGTTGCTCAGACACACCTCCCTTACCCTAGAAACGCTCCATTTTCAAGCATAAGGGAAGCGTGGGCGGGCAGGAGGTCTCGGCCGGACTGGGCGCAATGGCGCCCCGCCGCTGCCCAGCGCCCCATGGCTCGCGCCCCCTGGGGCCACAGGTGAGATACGCGCCTGAATATGGGGCCTGGTTTCACAAATGTAATAGCATCCTGTGGTACATTTCCTATCATTCCAGTTCCTCAAGGAATCGGTGTATCTTTCTTTCAGTATGTGCATGGCAACACAGTACTCTTCTTTTCTAGTGGGTGATCCTGGACTCCAGAACCTGTAAGAGAGAGAAGTTTGTGAGACAAGGGGGCAGAGCTAGGATTTCAAAGCCAAAAGAGACCATGGCCAGAGAGAAAGTAACAACAGATATCTCTGGAAAACAGAAAGGAGTCATCATCATCATCATCAACAGATTCTTCTTCACCAAAGTAGAAATGCTAAAGTGGAGCCTCAATCAAATATGATTCTCACGTATTTTATTAACAGCCCAATCCTAACCTGCACTGGAGCATCCAAAGCAGGTTAGGCAGTAGCTAGAACTCACCTGGGGTAAGCCGCAGCTAGCTCTATGGGGCTGCTTGGATCTGCACCAGTGCAATCGCTGACACAAATCTGAGCTGCCTGAATTGGAGCCAACCGGATGGGTTGGAGATTAAGTTCTGGCCTAAGTGCCAGATCCGAGCTCCACCCCCTCCCTGGGCCAGCCCATTCACAGGGCAGCTCTCTCTTCGCCCTCCCCTGCCCTATTCCACCTCACTCCCTCCTTCTCACCACCCTCCCAAACCCCCACAGCGGCATCCCTGGGTTGGCGGGACTCCCTGCGCCGGCCCAGCATCTTCGAAGATGCTTAGAGTCGTGCCTTACGCCGCCCCAGCATCAGTACAGGATTGTGCCCTAAGAATATTTATACTCCACTTTTCAGCAAAAAGAACTGTGCAAAGAGGTTTACTTGGCTAAACAAACGAACAGTTCCTCAAAATTAAACAATAATAATTTTTTTAAAAACCGCAGAAGACACACCAGCAACAACCACTGGAAAAGACTCCATGCTTGGGTGAAGGAAGACAGTTTCTCTCTCCCTCCTACCCTGCTAAAGAAGACACTACTTTAAAAGGTGCTTCTGTGCCCGATTGGCAGGTGTTACGTATGTAAATTGTTTTCAGCAGTTCACCTCCCCTCCCCAGTTTTGTATCCTAATGCTGATGCTTGTCTCCTGTTCCTGTGGTTCCTCTAGCAAAAAAATATTCGGCATGGTTTCACAAACATAATGATACAGGTTCCCAGTATATTGTGGGCAATAGGATGGCAGAGTTGGGGGAAGATGCCCAAAAGGGGGACAAACCAGAATTGCCTCCCAAAACCAGAAGTGGCTTTTGGAAGTGTCTGCAGGCCATTCTGAGGCCTATGGAGGCCAGTAGGATGGACCACTGTCCCAGCTGACCCTGGAAGAGGCCTCCCCGGCAGTATCGCAACCAGTGATGTCATTCAGGGGGAACGGACCAGAACGGGCGTTCCGGATCCTAACGGGCTCCGTGGCTGGCTCCTGGTTCCCAACAAGTGCCAATCAAAAGTGAGTTCTTGTTCCTAAATCTTTTGAATGACACCACTGATCGCAACCCACCATGGAGAATGAGGTGGGTTGGGGCATTAATAAGATTCAGAATCACTGGATAGAAACATCAGCAAAAGCCAAAGGAAAAGGGGTGGGGAAAAACAAACTGAAGACATTTCTCTATCACAAAGCTGGTTGTTAACATTAAATGACAGTGAAAATATATGTATGTCCTATGCACACTGAAACCATACAATAGAAACATTAAGGATGGCCATCATTAGGTACTCACGCAACATTGTTGTTCAAAGGAGTCTTATCCATCCACTGCCATTGGCCTGTTTGATCCTGATCAGAGAGGCCAATTAAGAAATTTGCTTCTTGACTAGTACGAGCTTCTACTTGAGTCGTCAAGAAATTCTGCATAAAGATGTAAATCAACTTTCAGTGAATCACAGAACGTTCAGTAAGGCAATGGGGCTTCTGCAGGGTAGATGTACCTGAAAGCCTATAAGAAAGTTTCCAGTTCATTATATTTGGCCATGCCTAGAGACTGACTTTTGAGCGTCTGGGCCAGCTCCCCAAAACTTTGGGCCATGGCCTGTAAAGCACCACCATAGTATCCCCCTTCTACCACTTTAAACCTGGTTCCTCTAGCAAAAAAAATTCGTCATGGTTTCACAAACATAATGATACAGGCTCCCAGCTCACCACTGCTAGGTTGCCCCCTCTTTTTTCCTAGGCCAATGGTTCTCAACCTGTGGTCCATGGAAAACCTAAAAAGTGATCCATAAAAACTTACATACACACACAAAAAGATTGGGCTGAGCCTGCACACCAGTCACTTCCGGGGCTGCACAGGTCTTGCATGACTTTGGGCAGCCCAGAGGTGAATGGGGCCTTGGTCAGTGCGCTGCAGAAGAGCCTGACAGAAGTTGCAGGAGTGCAAGGCCTGCTTGTGCGCTCCCCTTCCAACTGCCGAGAGAGGGGAGAAGCATGTCCCCCTCAGCTGCTTGCTATTGTGCAGAGCAACCCCCTAAGGTTGGCACTCTGTTCCCAGGACAGAAGAAGCTGCAGCAGCTGAGAGCAGAAGCAGCCTGAAAGTGTCACTGTTCAGAATGCCTTTCACGGTTGGTAGGTTCTAGTGCTGCTGCAGGTAGCCAGAGATTCCACTCCTTCCATGCAAGCCTAGCCAGAGAGAGAGAGAGAGCCTCCCTTCAAAGGCTAGCTTTCTGCTTGCAGGGCAGATGAACCCCACAGCCACTTGCCTGCTCTGCTCTTGAGTTGATCACCACCAAGTCGGCACCCATGGCTGTGCACCTTTGCCTACTCTTTCCCCAATTTGCTGTGTCCTCAGAAAAATAGTAGCAGCTGGATCCACGTTTCACCCAGCCATTCATACAAGAAAGGGATTCTTGTCCTGTAAAGGAAGAGAGGTCAAATTAAGAAGCAAAAGTTTTTTTTGCAGCTGGAAAGAATCCTCACTTTTCTCTCTCACTTTTTTCTCTTTCTCAGGTGTGTGATGGTGTATGTGCATGTGTTTCACGTTGCATATCACACTTGTGATGTTAAATTTCCTTTTGTTTAGAATATGTGTGGAACAAAGCATCAGAAAATATTATAATATTAGACACTAATAAGTAAATGTCTGAGAAGATTCAGAGTGCAATCCTAAATTGTGCTGGAATGGTGAGGCACTGGGGAGCCTCCCTGGGGCAAAGACACATTTGCACCCTTGTCCCAGGGGAGGCGCTGGCCTCCCTGTAGGATTCCTCAGATCTGCACCTCCTAAATAGTAGGTGCAGATTCAAGGAAGCCACGTGGCCCAAACTGGGGCCACGTGGCCTCCCGACAGAACCTTGGATGCCATCTAACGGCTGCATCCCAACCCCCTCCCTGGGTTGGTAGACCCACCAGCCTGCCCATCCCCCTGCCCTACCACCTCCCAGAACCACCCTTACACCAGACAAGTTTGGCAGGCGCAAGGGTGGCTTTGCGCCAGCAC
This sequence comes from Lerista edwardsae, assembly GCA_029204185.1. Lineage (NCBI taxonomy): Eukaryota > Metazoa > Chordata > Lepidosauria > Squamata > Scincidae > Lerista > Lerista edwardsae. Next base: position 1,279,612 of record JAJKFI010000003.1, on the reverse strand, counting down.
TCTCATGCCGACGCTACTGCTAGCGTTGACGCAAGTGATGTTGCGCTGCTGCTATGACATAGCGTCATTACAATGTCAAGGACTGGATTGCGTCCTCAGTACAATACAGGTTCCAGTGTTTAGGGGCTGCAGTGGGGATGCCCTCAGTGATCCCTCCCCACCTTCTCCCCATTGACAGTGAGCCCCCTGCTAAGGTAAAAGTTTTGGCTGAATTAAGTCCAAAACAGGCCCAGGTCTAAATATGAATCTGCCCTACTGGGAGAAGAAGGGAGAAGGGTTAATTCAGCCATTCCCACATCAGCACCCAGAGAGAATGAGAAGAATAGAGAATCTTATCCTCTCTTGGGGAGTGTAGTTGGAACAGAGCCAGCCTTAGGATCTGTGGGACCCAATGCAGAACATTTCTGCAGGGCTCCCCACCTCTGCAGCTCCCCTTACCAGGATGAGCAGCGGTGGTGAGGCAGCCAGCACTGGTGACACTGCCATCTTCTGGAGGGGGACTTCAAGCCAATCTGACCCAGGGCAGGACCATCCAGTGGCAATGCTGTGTTCGCCATGCTCTCCTCATGACACCTCGGCATGGAATATTCCATGCAAAAGCAGCAGCTAAAGAACGAGATGCCGGCTGTGGCTGGGATTGCCCCTGTGCGGGGCCCAACTTGGCCCAACTGGTCAAACTGCCGTAAGTCTGGCCCTGCACAGAAACACATGGCCCAGTGTGGCCAGCTGCTGCCCTGAAGAAGTGCTGAGGGAATGCTCAGGGAATGGGGTGCTGCAGGGCAACCCAGCTGTGTAGCAGGCAGCCTCTTGTTCCAGTCTGCTCGTGGGTCCACCTGGCAGCACGACTAGAAGGGACTGGCCTTCTCGCCCTGGTGGCTCCAGTTCAATTGGAGTCAGGTAGCTGGAGCAAGAGGTTGCATTCCAGAGAGCGGCTGCAATGGGTGGGCTGCTCGAGGTGCTTGCCTTGCCCTTCCTCTGCCCATCCCCGGCCCTGGCCAAAAATGCTGCAACCCAGGGTGGCTAAAGCTGGCTCTGGGATGCAGGAAGCCTGGCCACAATTGGGAAGAGCTTCCCCTCAGCCCTTAGGGGTGACATGGATTCTGGGAACCTCTGGGCAGCATAGCCAATCTGGGGACAGCCCCAGTGATCCCTGGGCTCTCTCAGCTGGAAACAGCTTGCCACTGTGACCATCAACCCATATTTACTTACTTGGTTTACTTGAAGGAGGCCGCCCAGGGGAGTTGCTTGTCACTGGGCCAGTAAACAAGGGGTAGGGAGGATAAGGGGGAGCCACACCTAAAGGGAGAAGGATGTCTTGTTAGAAGTGGGCCAAGGACCCTGTAACAGGAAACTAATAAATGCAAACGCCATTGCCATGGATGCTTGACGCTGCGGTTAAGTCTCGAATCAAGTTTCACGTCTCCACCCCCAGTGACTGGACTGGTGCACAAGTCCTAGTGTGTGCCCATGGCGACTTACCCCCGAAATTCCCAAGTCATTTTTACTAGAACTTTACTAGAACTTTACTTGAACTTTCACAAGTTCAATAAAACAACATTAAAATCATAAGCAAATTCTAAACACATTACATATAAAACCAATTACAAGATTAAAACCTTAAAAATTAACCACCAAAATCCTCCAACAATTGAAGAATGCCGGGGCACTGCCTGCCTGTAGCGCAATCCCAGGCTGCCTGTAGTGTCGACGCTACAGCATTATGAATAAGAGCTGCTTTTATGAATAAGAGCATTTCTGTTTATTCCAGGTTCTTTCATTTTCCCATATAAAACCCTTTTTTCTCCTTTTCAACATGGGTTTTAGCATTCCGTGAAAGAGGAAATTTGTTTTGGGTTGTTTCACCTTTGGGTGAAAGATACATTTTAATTTTCAATGTATTCCCAGGAAATGTTCTGAAAATCAAGGATCCATTTCCGTTTTCACTTGAAAATAAAGGCTTCAAGTTCAATCACATTAGAATAGGGCAGTGTATGATGTACATCTGATCCTATCATCAATGGTTACGAACCTTTTTCCTCAGGACTCTTCGGAAGGCAGAGCCTGTTTGTGGTGTTCTGGGGCTGGCAACTGAAGGTTTCCTTCTCTGGACTTCTCTGGAAGAGAACTGAAAAAGGAGAGTTGGTAGCAATCTATTATGGTGGTGTTTCCCAAACAGTGGGTCAGGACCAGTGATGTCATTCAGGGGGAATGGACCAGAACGGGCGTTCCAGATCCTAACGGGCTCCGTGGCTGGTTCTGGGTTCCCGACAAGTGCCAATCAAAAGAGAGTTCCTGTTCCTAAATCATTTGAATGACACCACTGGTCAGGATCCACCAATGGGTCGTGACCTGATTGTTGGTGGGTTGTGAAACAGAGAAGCTGATAGCTGACAAGTAAAAAGCTTTGGGCCACTAATGTGCATTTACTCATGAGGAGGCAAACTTTACTGAGGACGCAATCCTATACTGCGCCGGAATAGCGAGGCCGGCTGGCCTGCGCCATACCCGACGCAATATAGGACAGGCTGGAGCCTCCCCTACAGTAAGGGCACAAACATGCCCTTGCTGTGGGGAGGCTCCAGCCTCCCCTATGGGCTCCTCAGATCAACGCCTGCTAAACAGCAGGCGCAAATCCGAGGACACTGCGCGGCCCGAATTGGGACCGCTCCGCCTCCTCATCAGGATTTGGCCTTATGGCCGATTCCCAAGCCCACCCACCTCCCGGGCCGGCATGCCTGACGGCCCGCCCATCACCTGCCCAGAAATGCCCTCCCTCTGCCCCAATCTGTGATGGAGCCTCCTTTGCACCGGCTGGCTTCGGCCAACACAAGGGAGGTGTGGCATGGGTGCAACGGGGGTGTCGAACGACGCTCCCATATCGGTGCTAGGTGTGCATTGTCGATGCAACCCTGTTGACACTGCACAGTTTCTGGGATTGCACTTTCAGTTCACTTTGAAGGGCAGGCCGAGAGGAATGTAATGCCACCAGAATACTCACAAAACAACAACAACAACAACAACAACAACACAGCGCCCCTCCCCCACAAAAAACGCAAAGGAAGTTCCCCCTTCTCCAAGATGACAAGGAAAATATATCAAGCCCTATGGAAAGGGGAACTATGCAAACATACGTGTTTACTCATGAGTAGGTAAACATGCCTCAGCTCTTATCAAAGACCAGGGGACAGGGGAACTCAAGGCCTCCAGAAAGGTCCCAATCCAACAAACATGGAGCTCAAAAAATGCTCCAGAATGAATGCAATTCCCCCCTTAGTAAAAAGAATAAAAGCAGGCTTTAGCCACTGGTAAGGTGAAACCCTTTTTAGTCTCATAAATAGGAGTATTTATTTTTTATTTTATTAGAACTGAAAGTGCCCTTTCTGAGGCTCACAGAGGACGCAAGCGGCCTCCGCAGGCCTCAGAACATCTCTGGCCATGTCTGGAAGTCTGGTGGTGCTGATTCATGGATTTGTTTATCTGTGAGTTTCAGCATCCATTACAGACCAGTGATGCATGAACCAGCCCCCTTCATATGGATGTTAGTACCCCTGTTACCACATCCATTTTTTACTGGTCCACCGTAATGGATCAATTATGAGTTGACAAGGCTTCAAGGGTGTCTCATAATCTCTGTCAGGGATTCCTAGTTTTATTTCTATCACAGAATTATCAATTGTAAAGCTGAGAAAGGAAAGGATTGCTATGCCAGTTTAAGCCTGCAACATAGCTTTTGGCTCACAAGGATGATATAACAGTTTACCATATCCTTTCCTCTTTCTCTTGGTTTTAGCCATTTTGTTTTTCTCAAATAACTCCCGCCCCTTTATACTTACCACTGAGAAGAACTCCAAGTACCACAGACCGCAACAGCAGAATTCCTATCGTGATCCACAGATAGCAGACGATGGGCTTCTGGGACTCCATTGGAGGTGTTTTAATTCCTGACAAGGCTGAAATGAGAAGGCCCCACCACCCCACAATTAACTGTGTGTGTAAACTCAAGTGTACTTCACGCAACTGAATGGTGGCATACCTTCCAGCTCAGCACTGATGAGAACACAGACACTCCTGAATCTAAATATTTGTGCAAGACAGAGATGGGTCTGGGAGACAGAGAGACACAAGCAGATGCGAGGGAAAGAGGCTGATTTTCCCATGGCTGATTAGGGAACTGATGTGGAGGTAGAAACTGAGTTGCAAAACATGACTTCCCCGGTTCGGATCTTGCATTTGCCACAAACGCATGATGTGGCCTTAGGCAAGTAGCTGCCACTCAGCCTCAGGTCCCCAGCTGCAATACTTTCAGATTCGTTGTAAGGACCACATCATATAGCTCTTCATAGGCTCAGAAAGTGCTATACAAACACAAAGTATTTCTAGTAATTAGTATTTGATTATCCCTGAATCACCTCCATGCCCTCAGCTATTGTGTGCAGAACAAAGGTGGAACAACTTCCTTGACAGAAGCAGAGGCAGGTTAAGGTCTCAAAAGAAATACTTCACTCAGTTTCATGATTGCATGTACATCCTCTGAAGTCTCAGGAGTTCCTACTACTTTTGGAACGGAGAACCCTAATAGCTGTTCACCTTGTGTGAATGTGTGGGGAATAGAAGTGTGGGGCAGAGGTCTGCCATTGTGAAGATAGAGCGCATGTGCGTACACACACATTCTTCTCCTATGATGTAGAAAAAGATGTGGAGACAGGGAGGAAGGAACCAATTGCAAGGACCACACCTCCTACTAGGATCATAGAGGGCAGGTAAATGGTCTCAGGTGTCTGGACAGAACACTTCCCCCAGAGTCCTGCAGGCAGCATTGCATCCAAAATTCCAACACTATGGAAGGTATTTCGTGCAGGCATCTCTTTAACAAGCCCTGTTTGGTTGGACAGTCAGACCCCAGTATCCCTGGATATGGCAATCACAGATTTTACTAACCGCAGATGCCAGCGGATATTGGGGTTCATACTTAAATCCCTTTAAAAACACATTTAAAAGTGCCAAAAATGGGGTGCCTACTTTTTCGGAACCAAAATGTGCCATTTCCAAGCCGTTTTGAGGCCAAACCGTGCATTTGGAACTGCTTTTAGCGTTGAAGGACCCACTTCTGGGTCATGTGGAGGTTCCTTTCCCAGGCTCTTCCCAGGCTTGCCCGAGATTGCAAGATGCGTCATAATTGCGAAGCATTCTAGGGTGAACCTGGCAGAAGAAGGGAACCTCAATAGTTCCAGTTTCCTTTCTTCTCCCCCCCCCCCAGAAGTGAATCTTTCAGTGTTAAAAATAACACTACCGGCTTGGAAACGGCATGGTTCATTGCAAAAAGGTAGGAACCTTGATTTTGATGCTTTTGATTGAAAAAAAGGATGAAAATTTTGACCCCTGTGTCTGTGGACTCCAGTATCTGCAGGGGGTTTCGGAACACTGATATTGGGGTCCAATTGTACTTGTGAGAGCTGTTATAATCATTTCAAAAAGGGGATCAATTGGACCTTAGTAGCCTCCTTTATTGGCATTTACAGTTACAAAAGATCTGGTTATATTCTGAAATAACCAGCATGTCACGTGTAAATAAAATGAAAGTTAGTAAATAAAATGAAAGTTAATCAAACAGTTATCTTAGCAAGCCTTTTCAGATTTGCGTCGATAATTTGTGCTAAAAACAGAGCAAACTGCAAAATATTCGGCTTCGAACCGAGGTCAAATAAAGTCTTCAGACTCCCTCCCTCATATTTGAGTCCCAGTTCCTCCATCAGTAGGTTAAGCAAGGATTGTCTACTATAATTATGGAGCGGATCCATAATTAACCAGATCTTTTAACCAGATAATTAACCAGATAATATAACCAGATCTTTTGTAACTGTAAATGCCAATAAAGGTTTTTGTATTGTATTGTATTGTAGTAGCCTCCTGCTTCTCCTCCAGCCCTGCCTCCTCAGCTGCTCGCTTGCAGCTGTGGCACTGGGGCAGCCGTTTTCAACCTTTTTCATCTCATGGCACACTGGGAAACCCCCAAGATTATCAAGGCACACCATTAGTTTTTTTGGCAGTTGACAAGGCGCACCGCACTGCCAGCTGGGGGCTCACATCTCCCAATGCCCTCTCTAATGTATTACCTTTCCCCAAACTCCTGCGGCATACCTTTCAGGCCACTCATGGCACACCAACGTGCCACAGCACAGTGGCTGAAAATAGCTGCACTGGAGGAAGAGACAGGTGTGGCTGCTGTGATCCTCCCCTCTTTTGCTCTCAGATATTCCAGAACAGCCCAATCTAAAAAGAACGATCCAGTCGAATCCCTTTCTACCTGCCCCCATAAATCTTGATCATTCTTGCCACCACCACCACACATAGCCTTCAATACAACCTCTGATCTTCTGATCTTTACCTTTGCATCCAGCAAGTGAACAGCCATTCTCTGATAGGCCCATTTGGATCCTGATGAGTCCTCTTCCAAATCTATCTTTAAACTAGGCTATGGTTTGGTTGAATTTCTTGTAGTGGGATTGGCAGAGCAAAGCCACACAAAGTCAAGATGTTGTCACTCTGCAGAGCTCTATAGTGACACCAACCCTCCTGCCTCTGTCATCAGCCCAAGTTGCCCAATGAGAGACAGTCACGGAGCCAGGAAGCCCACCCCTTGCAGGTTGATGAAAGCATTTCCAGGCCAAAGGAAAAACTCTAGCATTTTATCTTCTGCGGAGACTTGACAGCAACTGAAGGTACGGAAAGAGGAACTTGCACAATAGAGAGGGAAGTGATCGCTGTTGGCACTCCCATGAATTCAATGAAAATGCATGAATCATTTTCCCATGAACCAAAAGCCCTGAAATTTCCTTAGGGTTGCGTATGAGAGCAAATGCTGCATTTTGATTCTGGCTAGATTCTACCTTGAGCCCCCATAGCAGTGGTCTTTGGTCTCTACCACAGATTCACCTGCATTTGCAGGGGGTTCACATTAGAATCCATAGAAGACCATAGAATCTGGTCTTCTTTTGAACAGGGACCTTAGGACATCCAGGTGACCCTGCAGGGCCTCAGCAACCTCATCTTTCTAGGAAACCAGAAACAGAACTGTTTCCCTTTTAATTGGGTAAACTGGGAAAAGTGACACCAGTGGCATTGTTGGGAAGTACAGGGTGGGGGTGCAGACCACACCGAGTAATTGGGGGAGGGGGCGTGACTCAATCACAGGCCAAAATTGTGAAAATCTTGGCATTTTCGAATAATACCATCATATCCAAGGTGTAATATCCATATTACACATCCAAGGTGTAATTTAATGCAGAATGCAATGAAAGAGACTAAATTGAAATTACTGTATTCTATCAAATAGGCAGTAAAAGAGAACATAACTGTAACAAAAAGTGGATTTCCTTAACTCAAAACTGTCCAGTGAGACTGATTGTTCTGAGAGCCAATGAGGTGTTACTATGACACAGCAGGGAATAAGTATGAATTGGCTCTTATTTCCATGTGTCAGAGCTAATACAAGAACTATTATTTAGTTGTGTGCCATCTAGTTGGCTGCTGGGTTTTTGTTGGCTACTGATTTGTTGGGTGACAAGTACCGTTCTGTCTTGAAATAAAGTTAATGGGGGTGACACCAACCCTAGTGATGCCTCTGTATTTAGGCTGTGCCTATGATATTGTAATTTATTCTATATGGTCTGGTACAGGAGGAGGTCCACCATGGGGGTGACACAGTGAGCTCTTGTTTGTGACACATTGTTTGTGATAAAAGCTGTAGGTGCCAAAGGCTTCCTTCCATCACCCCTTTGCCCATGGTGGGTGGCAGGGCTATGACCCACAGGCTGTCATTGGGCAGAAGGAAAAGACAGGTCCCAGAAATGTCTCTGCCTGGCCCTTCCTTTGCCTCTTCTCTCCCCTGCCCATATTCCCAAATGGTGGTTTTGCTTATCAAAATGTAAAACGCATAGATTGACTTGAAGGTAGGATCTAAATTACTACAGAAAGTAGATACATGTTTTTGAAGGGAACTGTTGGAATGAAAAGCCAATAACCTCCGTGCTAGCTTACTTTTTCAGGAATTTTGTGAATGAGACAGGCTACTATTTATAACAGCAGTTCCCAAACCGCGAGTTCGTGGCCCACCAGTGGGTTACAACCCAGTTTTTGGCAGGTCATAAAACTGACAGGGCAGATTAAGTTAACCGCATGGTACTTGGGTGGGTGGGTGGGGACTGCTGTCCAATCATTGTTAAAGCCATAGAGGCTTGAACAGCTGGTAAAGTGAAAAAAAATTTTTGGGTGCATCCTGATGCTAAAAATTCTACACCACTCCTGTATCAAATGCCCCAGCATTATGTATAATGGGCAATACTTAAATAAATGTATCAATGACATACCAAAATCTGTTGTGCAAAATCTGCAGAACACAGCAAAGGACGAATAGGTTGCTAATGGAAAGAGCCATTTCTCCTTGAAACTGTAGTGGATCTGAGGGGGGGCAAGGAGTGCAAATGCCCCTGGCACTGGACTGGGGGATTGCGATGCTGGCCACCACCATCCTGCCTGTTACCACTCTGCCACCACTGAGCGCAAAGCCGCTCTGGGGAGTGGCCGCAGACAGGCGCTTCCCAGATTGGCCTCTGTGTGGCTTTCAAGTGCCACCCACCCTCTGAGGGGCAGCCCCTCTGAGGGCAGGTGGTGCTTTGCTACCACATAAGTCCAGGAAATGCACACAGGGCTTGTTTAAGCCATGAATGGTTACTTCCGAAAGCAGCTTTGCTGCGGCCGCCTCAGCAAAGTTGATCTGGAAAGCGGCCGTGCACGGGACAGCTTCCCAGAATGACACAGCAACCAAGCGCTGCCCGCAGGTGGCGATGCTTGTTTGCCATGTCATTCTGGGCAGCTACTGCATGCATGTGCAACTGCTTTTCCGATTGGCTTTGCTGGGGCGGCTGCAGCCCAAGGGGGCCATTGCTGATACCACTCCCTCTCCTCCGGGTATCTCCTGTCTTTTCCAATACAAGGGGCATCTGGAACCCAGTTGGAGGGGGGTTAGATGATGAAACGAGAAGGCCCCACCACCCCACAATTAACTGTGGGTATAAATATAAGCATATTTCAGGCAGACTTCTGGTGGAATACCATCCAGCTCAGCACGGATAAATATTTGTGCAAAACAGAGACATGTCTGGGAGACAGATGAAGGGGGAGGATTAGGGAACTGATATGGTGTGGTGGTGAAGAGACTGAGGGCCCAATCCTAACCAGTTTTCCAGTACTGATGCAGCCATGACACTGGGGTGCTCACTGCATCCTGCAGTGGAGGGGCAGTCACGGAGTCTCTTCAAGATAAGGGAAGATTTGTTCTCTCACCTCAGGATTACATTGTGGCTGCATTGGCACTGGAATGTTGGATAGGATTGGGTCCTGATTAGCAAAGCAGCACTTCCCTGGTTCAGATCTTGCATTTGCCACAAACTCACGATGTGGCCTTAGGCAAGCAGCTTCCTCTCAGCCTTAGTTCCCCGGCTGCAATACTTCCACATTTGTTGTAAGGACCACATCACATGAATAGCTATACAGCACTGTATACGCTCAACAAATGCCAAGTATGATGGCCCCTGGATCACCTCCATGCCCTCAAATGTGGTGTGCAGAACAAAGGCGGAACAAACCTTATTGAGGCCAACTCGGATAGGAAGGGCTCCAGGAATGGCACTTTGCACTGGAATCTCCTTAAAAGCCCTGTTTGGTTGTTCAATTATAGTCATTTTTAAAAGGGGATCAATTGGCCAGGATTTCAGCAGCCTCCTGCTTCTCTTCCAACCCTGCAATTGCTTGCTTGCAGCTGTGGCATTGCAGGCAGTTGCTCTCATCCTTCTATTCCCCCTCTTGCACTTGGATATTCCAGAACAGCCCAATCAAACAAGAAAGGTCTAGTTGATTCCCTTTCTGTCCTCCCAATCTTGACCGTTCTTCCCACCACCACCACCACCACACACACCCATCAACATAATACCTGACATTCTGATTGCTACCTTTGCGTCTAGCATGTGTATTTCCATTCTCTGATAGGTCCATTTGGATCCTGATGAGTCCTTTTCAAAAGCTATCCTTACACTGGGCTGTGGTTTGGGTAGGTTTCTTGAAGTAGGGCTACAGAGCCAAGCAATATTAAATCACTCCAGAGCACGATAATGACACCAACCCTCCTGCTTCTGTCAACAGCCCAAGGAGCCCAATGAGAGACAGTCATGGAACCAGGAAGTCCACCCCTCACACATCGATGAAGGCATTTCAAGGCCAAAGGAAAAACCCTTGGGTGCTACCATCTGCAAAGACGTGACAGCAGCTGAAGAGCATGGAAAGAGGAACTTGCACAATAGAAAATGAAGTGATCACTGTTGGCCCTCCCATGACCTCAGTGAAAATGCATGAGACATTGCCTACACACCACGAAACCCACAAATTCCTTAGAAGTTACTAGCTGGGTGGGCGGGGGGGGGGAGGTCACAAGACTGTAGGTAACCCAGGCCATAGAAGGCATTGTGCACAGCCTCCCTTGGCCTCAGAAAACCTGCCAGATGCAACTGGAGCACAGGGGTAAGGTCAGTAGGTGGCCCAGGTAAGCGAGCAGCACTCTTTCCCCCTTAGGCATGTGTATGACAGCATGCCTAAGAAACTGCATTTTGATCGAAGACCCTTCCATTCTGTCTCGTTTCTACCTTGAATCCCCATAGCAGCGGTCTTTGGTCTCCCCTAGAGACTCACCTGCACTTGCAGACCAGACCAAACCATCTGGACTTCTCTTCTACATTCCAGTGTTAATATTTTGAATGTTCAAGTGAGGGTTTTTAAAAATTTTGTTTTTAGTTCAGCGTTTTTACATAATATTTTTTTCCTAATCATGTTTCATGGTTGTGCAATTGCTGCGGTCCAAGAATGCCAGTTTACATTCCAGGATTGTCACGTGATTATGTCACAATGATGGCACTTCCTACTTGATGACATCACTTCCAGGTTAATGGCATCACTTCTGGTGGGTCCCAACACGGGGACCATTATAAAACATGGGTCCCGGTCTACCTGGCTTGAGAACCATAGCTGTATTTGAATCATTAGCATTGCCCCGTCTGGTGGTAAAAAACTGCAAAAAGTACTGTTGTGAGTTCAGTAACTTTCTGGTATCTTGGTATCAAGGCAGTGGTGGGAACAGCCCCCTTCCAAACTGGAGAGCAATTAGGAACTGGATGGTTACCTCCAGTTTCGCCACCATGACTGTCAGCAACAGCACTGGAAGAGGAGGTAAGCCACATCTATTAGCATAGCATATGCGCTCTATGCCTGCATGTTGCCATTGCTGCCACGAATGGCTCCGATGGCGAGTAGGAGGAGCCACCTACACTTTGCACTTTCCAACCACAGCCTGATCAGTTTAGAACCAGCAGCAAAGGGAGATAAGGTGAGGTGTCCTACTGGTATGGGGGTGCATGGCAGCGGGGCAGCTGATTGACTTGGACCACCTCTGCCCACTCCCACCTGCAGCATGGGAATGAGGACTGATGTGCAGATTCTATCCGCGATGAATCAGGGGAGCAATCTTGGCATGGTGGTGGACAGATTGCTGAAAGCATCAGCTCGGGGTGCAGCAGCAATGAAGAAGGCCAACCCCTTGCTTGGGATCAATAATAAAGGGATTGAGAATAAACCAATATTATTACGCCATTGTACAAATTGATAGTAAGGCCACATCTGGAGTGTTGTGTCCAGTTCTGGACGCCACATCTCAAAAAGAACTGGAAAAGGTAGAGGCGCAAGCAACCAAAATGATTATTGAGCTGGGGCATCACCCGTATGAGGAAAAGCTACAGTGTTTGGGACTGTTCATGGCCCTATCCTATCATCCTTCCCCACTGTGGGGATCATCCTTCCCCACTGAACCATTGTGCTAAGGGAGGCTGCTCTATGGCTGTTGTAAAGCGGCCTCTGTTGACATGTGCTATTGAACATCGCAGAGACTATATATAAAGACTTAGCAAGGAATCTAGATGTTGGCGCTGTATGAATTTAGATGCTTCTCTTTCACATATGTTATGGTCATGCCCAGCTTTTGTAAACTTTTGGGGAGAAGTTCTTAACTTCATTCAATTAGTGTTACAGCAACCAGTGACATTTACAGATATATATGTAATCCTAAATTATTTACCAGCAACTTGGAGATTAACATCGAGTCCACAAAAATTGACTCTCTCTGCCCTTCTGATGGCTAAGAGATACACAGCCCAATCTGAACCCCATGCTGGAGTAGGGAGTCCAGCTGGCAGGACTCCCTATCCAGCATGGGGTTGGGGCTGCTGGCGGCACAACTTGGAGTAAGGGGAATGAGTAATGGCCCAGCAGCCCCAATAGGGCTACTCAGAGCTGTTCCAATGAAATCACTGGTGCAACTCTGAGCGTCCTGTGTCAGGCTGACTGGGCTGGGGACAGGGGTTATGATCCAGGCTAAGTGCCAGATCCTGGCTCCATCCCCCACCGTTCTGCCTTCTCCCCACCCTTCTTAACATCCTGCATTGGTCTCCTTAGGCTGGCCTTACCTGGTTGTCACGAGGTCAGCTCCTGGCACAGAGAGGGAGGACAGTGCATATCCATGTGCCCAGACATGTCATGTAGCAGGTATGCGGGGGTACGCGAGTACCCATTCCTAGGATTAGGGCTGGCCCTGCCCATTCGCCCGCCCACTCGTTGACTCTGTCTGCATTCTGCTCCGCCCCCTGCAACGTTTGAATTGCCTTCACGTTTGAGTTGCCTGCACATTCTCAGAGCCAGGCAGGCAGGCAGGCAGGCAGGCAGCGGAGCGAGGGAGACCGACGGCAGCAGCAGCGTGAGCAGGTAGGCTGCCTGGGGCTCCCTCCCGAGGAGGCGCGGCGGTTCCTGGGGGGGAATCGGTAGCCCACGCGGCGGCCCCGGGGAAGGCCCAGGACTCCCGGACCTTCTCCCAGGCCACCGCGCAGCCTACCGGGGAGACGTGGCAGTTCCTGAGGGCGGTTCCTGGGTTCCGGCTATGACCTTACTTCCGGTGGGCGGGCCCCGACACAAATGCCAATCAAAAGTGAGTACCTGTTGCTAAATCATTTAGATGCCATTACTGCATGTGCCAGCTTGCCCTACTCCTGATTCATTGCAAATGCACTTTACAGTGCCACCCAGGTAATTAGGATTGCGCCTTCATAGTACTTAAACAGAAAGAACACAGCCCACCAACGTGTGCTCAATGGATTGATGATATTTTGTGCCTATCAGTCTTTGAGCGAACGGCTTATCAACATCAGTTGCATATGGGCTTAGTTGAAACTATCTGGAGGTGACTCCTCGACAAAACACTTCAGGCCGTGTGACGCATGTAGATATATTTATTCAATATTTTAGACTGCGGATATATTCATTTTTTAACTGACTAATTAATAATGATCATATTTACAGTATGTATACTTTTTTCTTTTCTCTCTCTTGCATAATATAAAATAAAGTATTAAAAAATGAATGCATGCCAGGTGGCACTTGAAGTCATGTTATCATGTCAGTGCTCAAAAGCGCTCAAAAGAATTCTAGAGATAAATAGCAGGCGTAGTTCCAAGGAGCCCCCTGGGGCAACAGGTGCCTACCCTGGGGTAAGGGCACAAATGTGCCCTTGCCCTAGGGAGGCTCCTGCCTTCTCCCAACTTGCTCCGGATATGGTGCAGGCCCACCAGCCTGCCCATTCCAGCGCAAGTTAGGATTGCGCCCTTAATCACTCTTCTTCCCTGCAAGATTTCTTTAATAAAAACCAATCATGGGCACGGTTTCACAAATGTAATAGCATCGTGTGGTACATCTCCTATCATTCCAGTTCCCCTGGTGATCAGTGGGGTTTCCTTTGATTATGTGCATGGCAACACAGTACTCTTCCTTTCTACTGGGTGCTCCTTGACTCCAGAACCTGTAAGAGAGAAATTTGTGAGACAACAATGCAGAGCAAGGATTTTGTGGCCAAAAGAGGCCATAGCTATTAAAGGTGAACAGAGGAGAGACAGAGAGACACAGTAGACATATCTGGAAAACAGAAAGAAGTATAATGCTCCCTATAATTCACAGATTCCTCTTTGATAAAGAGGAGAAAATCGATTTGATAAAGGAGATTTGCTGAAATGGAGCCTTCAACAAATGATTCTCACATATCTTACTAAGAAAATTTATACGCCACTTTTCCACACAAAGAAGTTCACAAAGTGGTTTTCATAGCAAAACAGGGGGCCCTGGATATCTAACAGGGGGCACTATCCCATGGATAGTGAATTCAGAGGATAATTAAATCCACAGGGAGCCCACACCAGTAACCAAAGTGCCTCTCTGAAGTGTCTGAGAGGTCTTCTAAGGTGCAGGGAAGTCACACATGACTTCACTGCACCTCAGAGGGCTCCTGGAGGCTAAATAGGTCTGGTGGGAAGATAGTGCTCTATTATCACTCAAGTGTTTGTAAAAATTAATTTACAAAGTTAATACAATATATATACTGTACATCCTTTGACACTGTAACTATACTACAGAAGCATAATGGATGGCCATCATTAGGTACTCACGCAGCATTGTTGTTAAAAGGAGTCTTATCCACCCACTGCCATTGGCCTATTTCTTCTTGATCAGAGAGGCCAATAAAAAAAGATGCTCCTTGACTTTTACGAGCTTCTACTTGATTCGTCAAGAAATCCTGCAGAAAGATGTAGATCAACTTTCAGTGAATCACAGAATATTCGATAAGACCATGGTGCTTCTACAAGGTAGATGGACTTGGAAGCCTGTAACAAAGTTCCCAGTTCATTATATTTGGCCCGGATTCTCCATGCCCAGGGATTGACCTTTGGATCACTGCCTGCAAAGCATCAACACAAGCATCAACACAATCCTCCCCCTCTGCCATGTAAACTCAGTGACTGATCACTAAAGTACTGCCACTTAGCTCTTCCCTCACTCCAAAGGCTAGCTTTCTGCTTGCAGGGCAGATGAATCCCACAGCCACTTGCCTGCTCCGCTTCTGAGTTGATCACCACCAAGTCAGAGCCCATTCCTGTGCAGTTTTGCCTACTGTTAACCCAGTTCGCTTCCTCCTGCGAGAAATAGTAGCAGCTGGATCCACTTTGCACCCAGCCCTTCATACAACATGATAACTCTTCTGTCAAGGGAGGAAAGAGGAAAAGAGAAGAAGCAAGACATTTTGTTGCAACTGAAAAGATACATCATTTCTTCTTCCTTCTTCACGCTGTTTTAAAATCACACCTTACAGTTGTGTGGTGTTGTGTGTGTCATGTTACGTATTACACTTGTGGTGTTACACTTTTGTTTTAAAAATGTGTGGAAGGAAGTGTCAGAAAACAAATGTACATGCATTTTATACTGTTGGGTGCTGATCAGATATGATTCATATGATATGTGAATCAGATATATGAATCTGGGACCTCCAGGGTTTGGGACCTCTTCAATGAGTCCTCTCCTTCCTCCCATTGTCAGTGAGCTCCCTGCTGAGGTGTGTGTCTGGGCAGAGTTAGGTCCAAAACAGGTCCAGGTCCAATATGAATATACTCTGGGAGAAGAAGGGAGGAGGGCTGACTGGGTCCTCCCACTGACACCCAGAAGCAACAAGGAGAATGGGGAATCGTATCCACTCTCAGGGAAAGATTCACCCCAGAACAGCAATACCGATTAAAACCAAATGTATGGATTGCGACAAGTCATGCACCATTCTGAACTAAGAAAACAATCCTATTTTTCTCTACTTCCCCGATGCAACAGCATCAAAATAGCTACTGCTACATCCTATGGGCATGGTAGAGGGGTATGAAAACACAAGGAGAGAAGGAACCACATACATCACCCTGAGTTCCTTGGAGGAAGGGGGCAGTGGTGGGATTCAGGGGGTTCGCCCATGTTCTATAGAACTGGTTGTTAAATGGCTGGGCCCCGCCCAATCGCTTGCCTTGGCTGGCTTTGGGGTTTTTTTTGGCTCTGGCTATGATGTCATAGAACCGGTTGTTAGTTTATTTGAATCCCACCACTGGAAGGGGCGTATTAAAATGTGAAAAATAAATCAATATCCAATTAAAAACCAGCCACAGATAGATGGGTGGGTTCCCCTCCCAAGAGTAGGAGGCAGGTTGAAAAAGAAATAGTTGTTTGTTACATATACAATCCCTCCAGTTTCACCTTTGATGAATAGGATTGTTGATTTTTCCAGTAATACATCTCACTTTGATTGCAGGATAATAAAACAATTACTATTATTAAGATTCATATTTTCAGCCCGCCCGCCCCCCAAATTCTATCAAGTCCATTTTTCTATATGAATTTGTCTTTTGTTTCTTCACCCCTACTAAACATAATACAGCTGGTCCCGACTTATCTGCAGTCTTAGCATCCATGGATCCATGGACATCTCGTGGATGTCGAGCCTCCGGACCACCCTCCAAGAAGCCTGCAATCCATTCTACTGGCCTTGGCACACTCCAAAATGCATTGTGGAAGCATTTGGAAATGTACATTCCATTCTGGGATGTGCAACTGGCCAAGGGAGGGGGTCGCAGAACTTGGCATGACCCAGATGTGACTTCCAGGAGCACCAGAAACTGCTGTGCGACACTGCAGCAAATTGCGACCAGGTAGGAAATGCTACTTTATTCTTTTTTTTCCCATGTGGATTTAATCATTTGCGGATTTTGGTATCTGCAGATGGGAACTGAACCAAACCCCACAGATTCCAAGCGACCACAGTATGTTAATTTTGATGTAGCTACTAGAGTTTATGATGTTAACAGCCCTTTTCCCTTGGCAAGCAGCATACCTCTAGCTCTGCCACCTGGGTAACTGGTGGGATGTTAGCAGTCTTGAAAGGGCTCTTGTAGGATAAGTCTGGCTGCTTTAATGGATATGAGCATTTCTATTTATTCCAGGTTTTCTTTTTCTTTTTCCATATAAAACCCATTATTTCTTTTTGTCCTTTCAATGTCCTATTGATATGTTTTAGCATTCTGTGAAAGAGGAAATTTGTTTTGGGTGAAAGGCGCATCTTAATTTTCAACATGTTACCAGGAAATGTTCTGAAAAGCAGCCATTCATTTCTAAGGTTTTGCTTGAAAATAAAGATTTTAAGTCCAAGCAAATAAGAACAGGACCAAATGTATGAGGTACATTGATGGTACTCAAAAATGGTTACAAACGTTTTTCGTCCAGGCTCTTCAGAAGGCAGTGCCAGGATGTGGCATTCTGGGGTTGGTGACTGAGGGGTTCTTTTTCTGGATTTCCCTGGAAGAGAACTGGAAAAGGAGAGTTAGCAGCAACCTGTTATCTGGTATCACAGAACTCCAAAATAACATCCACTTCCTTTTCTTCCCCATAGTCCTGTTAAGCCCTTTTAATTTTTTTTAACACAAAAGGAGATTTTCTGTATTTATTGCCCATCTCTGTGCTTTCAAGCCTGTCTTTTTCTTGTAAATTATAGTAAAAAAGGTAAAGGTTTCTCCATGACCGAATGGTCTAGTAGTGACTGACTGTAGTGACTGACTGACTGTGCTCATCTCCATTTCTAATCCAAAGAGCCAGTGTTTGTCCTATACTAGGGCAAGCTTCCATGGTCATGTGGCCGGCATGACTATACACCAAGGTGCATGGGAACACCATTACTTTCCCACCAAAGTGGTACCTATTTATCTACTTGCCTTTTTAGGTGCTTTCGAACTGCTAGATTGGCAGGAGCTGGGACAAGCAACAGGAGCTCACTCCGTTGCGTGGTCTCGAACTCACAACCTTCTGGTCAACAGCTCTTCGCCTTGCTTTGTCCTCTTAGAAGAATCTCTATCTCAGAGGTGTCAAAAAATTTAAGGCCTGGGGGCTGGATGTGGCCTATGGAAGCTCTTTATCGGGCCCTCGGGCTCTCACAGCACCACCATCAGCTGATCTCTGCTGCTGACCTGTGCTGAGGTGTCACAGCTGAAAGGCAACCCGCGTTATAATTGGGCTCTCACGTATCCTGAAAAGATGGTCAAAATATGCATATTTTTTCTTCTATTTGCAGTTAATGAGTTCCTAAAAAGTGTTTGTTTCTGGTCATGACCTGCTTTATGACATCATTTTCTGCTTTATGACATCACTTCCGGCCCTCAGCTGAAATAATAAATGCAATTCGGCCTGCTGTATGAAGTGAGTTTGACACCCCTGCTCTATCTGCTATCTTCTTTCTTTGCAGGACTCTGTTGCCCAGAAGGTCATCTTTATTGGGTGATGGGAAGACAAACTCCCATTGACCCACTAGGCAATATACTTGGTTTACATGGGGAAAGTCTCCGTTGAGCTACAATATCATACTGTCATATCAATATCATATTGGAGTGGGTAGGGGTGGGTGGGTTTCAGCAGAGACAGCTCCAATAATATCTTAATCCCCATTTTGTCCCTGTGCTCTGTTTGCTCTACTCCAACTGAATAGCTGACACAGGTTCTAATAGACCCCTTGGGACTATGCATCAGTACAGGAGGGAAAATAGAACATGCTTTTACCAAGGGAGGATACCCTTGGGATGGTCTCCAGCTGCCTACAGGATGTCTGGCTTCCCTGCATCTCACAAAATCTCCTAGACCAGTGGTTCCCAAACTGTGGATCAGGACCCAACAATGGGTCACGAGCCAATTTCAGGTGGGTCACAAAGCACAGAGCAGTCATATTGAAAATATGGGAAGATGGGATGCTGGAAAGGGGAAGGACTGTGTGGTAGTTTTGCTTGTGTCAAGATTGTAAAACTTTTTTTTCCTTTCTGATTCACTTTGCTATTGTATTGGAAAATGACTGAGGAATAACCCACCTTATTGCTGCATTCTCAGGAAAGCAGTATGCTCTGGCTTCAGACTGACAGCACTTCTAGCCATGACATCAATTCTGATGCTAAAAGGTTTGAGAAGTGTCCTAGACGCTTCTGAGAGGCATTCCAATTTGCTGGCAGCCACGCCCCCCCCCAATTTGATTATCCACAGAAATTGGTATCTGCAGGGGTTCTGGAAAAGATTGTCCGCAGATCCTAATGTCCCACTGAAATGTAATTCCTCCATACCATGAAATATGATGCTAAGACCCATTCTAATCCTAAGTAAGTTCTGTCATAAATTCCTTAATTCTAAGTACGTATATTTTAACCACTAGAGCAGTGTTATTCAAACTGTGGGTCAGGACCCACTTGGTGCGACCTGATGTCAGATGGGTCGCTGAAAGCAGGGAGCAGCCATCTTGGAAGCTGCAGACCTTACTCGTGCTACCTGTTGTGAGTGTTAACAGTTTGAATTTTCAAGTGAGGGTTTTTTAAAAAAATGTTTTTAGTTCAGTGTTTTAACATAATACTTTGACCCAATCTTGCTTTCTGCCAGAGATGTTTCATGGTTGTGCAATTGCTGCAGTCTAAGAATGCCAGTCTGCTTTCCAGGGGTGTCATTGGATTACATCACAATGACAGCACTTTCTGTGTGATGATGTCACTTCCGGATATGACATCACAGAAGATATTTTTCTTCTCTATAATTCATGTCTGACTTGTTCATATTTCTAAATCATCCAGATTGATTTTGAGGCCTGTATCCAAACATACTGCTAACATACTGATGCTAACATACTGTTCTAATAATTCAAAAATAACCTCAAAAGGAAGCTTGTTTATGAGTTAAAATCAGAGTGGCATCTGCATCTACAGAAATATTCAGTTCTTGGTTCCCAAAGGGGACCATTTTTTCCCCATTTTGTCACTGTAATTCAAGCTGGCATCTGTGATGAAACAGTGATGAAAGGAAAGAGGGCACTTGTTGAAGCAGTTTACTCACTCTGAGCTCTTTGCGGTTCTAGATTTTAATTAATGCATCTATATTGGGCAGAAGATTTAGTCGAGAGGGTTAATGCCTCCGTTTGCCTGAAGATAAGAGCTGAAGATCTGAAGGTCGCCAGTTCGGGACAGCCGGAAGTCTCTGTGAGCGGCAGACCTCGTTAATTGCGACTGATTAACAGCTGAGCTTCGGCTGCCTTGTGTGAGGGGGAGTTGTGCCGAAGTTCAGCCGCTTCTCTGGTGGGAGCAGGGAAGCTGTTTATCAGCCAGCAAGAAGACAAACGGGTGGCCAGAAAGAAGGACTAAATCCAGAAAGATCCATCTGTATGTGTGTAGTTCTTGAAAGATAGAACATTTCTGTAAAAATTGTAAAAACCTTCGGGTTTCTGAATACAGTCTGCCTATGTAAACCGCCTTGAGTTATAGTCATTAGAGAAATCTGGTGACCTAAGAAAGGCGGTATATAAATCCAAGTATTATTATTATTATTATTATTATTATTATTATTATTATTATTATTATTGGCAAGAATTCCAAGGAGGTTACAGACCAGTGACTACACACAAACCTGTCTTCTTCAGACACAGTTGTGAATACTCCTGCTGCCATGCCCACTTATTTACTGATCCACTTTACTGCACAATCCTATTCATATCTACTCAAATGTATGTCACATTTAATTCAATGGGGCTTACTCAATGGGGCTTACTCTGTAAGTGTGTTTAGGATTGCAGCCTTAATGGATCAATTATGAGTTGACAAGGCTTCAAGAGTGTCTCATGATCTCTATTAGGGCTTCCTGGCTCCTATCCCAGAACTAAGAGTCTTAAACTTCCAGAGATAGGAAATGATAGCTATAACCGTTTGTTTCTGTAGCACAGATAGGCCTTTGGCTCACAAGAGGGATGTCATGTAATTATCCACAGCAATCCCTCTTTCTCCTGGTTTTATCCACTTTGTTTTCTCAAAGAATTTTATACTTACCACTGAGGACAACTCCAAGCACAACAGATCGCAAGACCAAAACTCCTATCGTGATCCATAGAAAGAAGGTGAGGGGCTTCTGGAACCCAGCTGCAAGTTGTTTAGTGCCTGATGATGCAGAAAGAGAAGGCCCCAGCACCACAATTAATTGTGGGTATAAACTCAAGTGTACTTCATGCAGGCATCTAGTGGGATATTCTCCAGTTTGGCACAGATAAGTATTCATGCAAAACAGAGAGAGATCTGGGAGATATATGGGGTGGGGAAGAGGCTGATCAGGGAACTGATGTGGTGTGGGGGTGAAGACACAGAGTTGCAAACCAGGACTTCCCCTGGTTCAGATCTTGCATTTGCCACAACGCATGATGTGACCTTAGGCAAGTCGCTTTCTTTTAGCCTCAGCTCCCCAGCAGCAAAACCTCCAGATTCACTGTAAAGACCACATCATAAAGCTCTTTACAGGCTCAGAAACTGCTATACAATAAAGTAAGATTATCCCTGGATCACCCCCATGCTAACAGCCTTTGCGTGCAGAAGAAAAGTAGAACCACATTCTTGAGGCTGACTCAGGTGGGAAGGGTCCCCTGGGAGGACACTATTCACAGAGATGTTCTTAATGAGCCCTGTTAGGACTTGTGAGAACTGGCTCGTGATTTGTTTTGGTCATTTTTAAAATGGGTCAATTGGACCACAGCAGACTCCTGCTTCTCCCCCAGTGCTGCTATGCGGCTGCGACACTGGAGGAAGAGACAGGTTTCGCCACCACTTTGCCCTCCCTCTCCTGCTCTCAGATATTTCAGAACAGCCCAATCTAACAAGAAAGATCCAGTCAATTCCCTTTCTGTCCCCCCAATCTTGAACGTTCTTTGCACTGATGTGGGACAAGTCAAGTGTTTATTTTTTTGGAACATCTTGTTTAATAATGGACAGTATGAGCTTCTAAAGCTGAAAGCTTTAGGCAAGAACACCACCCTTGTAGTGTAGCATAGTAACCAGCAAAGAGTGAAAAGTTTTGGTCACAGTAAAAGGTGGCCAGCAGCAATGCTTGGTGGGAAAACACTTCTTGGCTAAAGTCCAACTGTTGAGAACCTCCTAAATGTGGCTCTGTACCCCACTGTGGTTATTTTGGCCCTATAGGTAATACTTGTGATTGCTATGCTCATACTAGTCAGATGGAGGTGTAACCAGATACACCTAAAGCAGGACTTGTGAAGGGCTAAGACCAGGATGTGATGGGAACAGGTACGGACCCCATTGAGGGGGAGCAGTGTTAAGAACACCCTCTCCTTCCCTTACACGTGTACGGGTCTAACTCCATTTTGGATTTCATCCTGGGAGTTATGAGCTGCTATCCTGCAAAAAGGAGGTCACACAGGTGATCCACAGGAGATAAGGCAAGACAGTGCTAACTCCAGAGCCATTAAGAATTGGTGCTAGTATAGGGACATCCAAACGTCTCCCTTCCCTCAGGGTTTTTGATGCAAATCTGGGTGTCTGACAAAAGGCATATGCAAGGGCCAGTCCGGCCTGAAATCTCTCAATTTAGATTCCAATCTGCCCAGGAACTAAACTCACCTGGAAAGTCTTTTTGGGCTAAGCCAACAGAAGTCTCCCCACTAAAGTTTAAAGCAGCAACAGAAGAAAGCTAGAGTAATTTTTGTGAAGAAAACAGAGTGGTGTTGTGTTGGTTTCTAAGTAAAGGTTTGTTAAAGGAATAAAATGCTCTCCAAGCAGGGAGAGAAAGGGGGGGGAAGCAAAGTATGTTAAGGATGTTTTGTGTTGGGGATGTTGTAACAAGAGGGCGGGAAGACAAAGCACCATTGAGGCAATTGAGTGGGTTAAACTTTTGACCCTTCCCTCCTTGTCTATTGTCTCCCCTCACTATTGATATTAAATGATGCTCATTCTGTCTCAGCCATTCACACCTGGGACTTCTCCCTTCAGTCTCTGGACCTATGGGGAGGAGGGATGATTGGGTCAGGAAGAGAAAAGAAGATGCATCCCTGTGCCCATTGTCTCCACCCAGCCCTAATCAATAACCGGGCATCCTGGCACCACAACAATCACCCTGGTCCTTGTTCTAATTTTGTAAATAGTATTCTTGTTTAAATGTCTCCTTTCTACTCTGATACCTCCTTCCTGTTAACCCGAGTGTCCTTTCTAAATATGTAAATACCCCTTGCTGTTTAAATGTGCCAACCCTATTGTAATCTTGTCTCAACCTTGGTATACCACTGTTGCTGTTAAATGTATGTTTTGTTCCCAGTAGATTATATTGTTAGAAAGATATAAAACGTGAACCCTAATGCCTGATCTTTAGACAAGTTCTGTGGGGTCCACAGAAGCATATTGCTCTTGTGTCCTCTTTATTAATGCCTACATTAATAAAGTGCATTTCTCTTTCTGCAACATCAAGGTCCAGCTGGCATTCTTTTGTTGACTTCCATTTTCTTTTTGGTAAGCTCTTAGGAGGGAACTGCTTGCCTTGGGAAGGTTTGAATTGGGAAGGTCTCTGCTTCAACTTTCACAGGTAAGGAGACAATGCACACAGGGAACAAAACCTCAATTAGGCAGGTTTCTGTCTCTTTGCTTAAAGAGATAGGAGCACTAGGGAGTCTCTCTCTTTGCAGGGTGATTTCCCCCGGACAACAACACCACCACCATCACCACACATACCCATCAACACAACCCCTGACCTTCGGATCTTTACCTTTGCGTCCAATAAGTGAATGTCCATTCTCTGATAGGTCCATTTGGATCCTGATGAGTCCTTTTCAAAAAAACTATCCTTAAACTGGGCTGTGGTTTGGGTGAGTTTCTTGAAGAAGGGTTTCCAGAGCAAAACCACATCAAGTCAAGATGTTGTCACTCTCCAGGGATTTATAAGGACCTTTGTCATCAGTCTGAGGAGCCCAAGGACAGACAGCCCACCCCTGCTAAGTTGATGAAAGCATTTCCAGAGGAAAATCTTGTGGGCTATAAAATAGCCTGCAAAGACTTGACAGCAGATGAATAGAAAGCGGAACATACACAATATAAAAAGGGAAGTGGTCCTCCCTCCTCAATGAAAATGCATATTCCAGTCTTTTTACCACACCTCATAAGCCCCACAACCTCCTTAAACATGCTTATGAGAGCAAACATTGGATTTTGATCCAAGACCCTTCCATTCTGTCTCGTTTCTACAGTGAGTCCCCATAGCAGTGGTCTTTGGTCTTTCCTGCAAACCTGCATTTGCAGGCCAGACCAAACCATCTGCACTTCTCTTCTACATCCCAGTGACCTTGCAGTGCCTCAGCAACCTCATCTTTCTAGGAAACCAGACACAGAGCTGTTTTTCTTTTAACGGGGTAAACTGGGAAACAAGAAGATTTGTGTTTTCCGTGAATTCCCCTTCTCAGCGTTCTATGGCAGAGTCAGTATTCTTTGGTGCTGGGAGCTCCTCCTCCAATAGGCAAGTTAGGAAACAGAGATCTGCTGAGGGGGAGGGGCTCCCTCACATGCCCAGACTGTAACAAGCCTCGAATGGCCCCTCCGCTTGCAAAACAAACTTCTGTGTGTCACTCTTTGGGGACCAACAACGTGAGACAATGGCTCTGAAATATAAGAAGAAACAGAACCCCTTGGCCCGTCCCCTATACCTAGAGGACAACACTGAGCCAACAAACAAATTCTTACAACAACATAAGCATGATATATGCAACTAACTATGCAAGAAAGAACAGAAAAAGGTGCTTCAGGTTCTCCATAGGGGGGAATACTGCCATAGAGCACTGAGAAGGGGAATTCACGGTAAGTACAAATCTTCCCCTTCTCCAGTGTTCATGGCACAGTCAGTGTTCTTTGGTGCTGGGATATACCCAAGCAATGCCCTCAAGGGTGGGACGTCCCTGAAGCACCGGATACCACTGACTGCAAGACACACCTAGCGAAGGCAGCATCTCTAGAGGCAAAGGTATCTATTTTGTAGTGCTTAACAAAAGCGTGCGGGGAGCTCCAGGTAGCAGCCCGACACACAGACTCCAAGGAAGGAAACACACAGAAAGCAGCTGAGGTAGCAGCACTCCTCAAGGAATGGGCCAGAATACCCGCAGGAGGCTGAGCCCCACATGCCTTGTAAGCCTCCGCAATAGCATCTTGCATCCACCAAGAAATGGTAGAAGGTGAAACCTTGGACTCCGACCTGGACCCCTTATAGGCCATGAACAAAGCTTCTGACGAGCGAAAGGAACATGTGTGAGAGATATAAAAGCTCAGTGCCCTTCGCACATCAAGGTTGTGCCAATCCCTTTCCCTGGGGTGAGAAGATTTAGGGCAAAAAGATGGTAGCACTATCTCTTCCGATCTATGGAAGACCGAGTTCACCTTGAGTAAGAATGGAGGATCTAAACTTAAGGTCACACAATCTTCAGAAAACCTGCATAAATCCTTAGCCACAGAAAGAGCTGCAATCTCAGAGACTCTTCTGGCTGAGGTAATCCCAACCAAAAATACAGTTTTGATAGTCAGTAACCTCAAAGGGCAAGTGGCCATAGGTTCAAAAGGTGGCCTAGATAAGGTCTTAAGGACCAAGGGGAGATCCCAGGAATGGGAACTATGAGGAACCGGTGGGTCGATAAGCACAATGCCCTTGAGAAATTTCCTAACATGGGGGTGAGATGACAAAGCTCTACCCTTAGAGTAACCCAGAACCGATGTTATAGCAGAGACCTGTCATTTAAGAGTGGCTGTACTCAGTCCCTTATCTAAGCCAGATTGAAGGAACTCCAATAACTTAGCAACCTTAGGATTGGAGGGAGCAACCCGGTGACGTGAGCACCACTCTGAGAAGACCTTCCATGTATAGGAGTATTAGTGGAACGCCTCCTATCTGATAAAAGAGTCTTAATAACAGCCTCTGAATATCCTAAAACAGACAAGCCCTCCCACAGTCTCCAGGCAGGCGGCTGAAGAAGTTCTGGTTGTGGATGCAATATCGGACCCTGGCTGAGGAGATCCTGGCTGAAGGGGAGGCGAAAATGCGGGAGAACTGAGAGCTCCAGTAAGTCCAGAAACCAGGGGTGACATGGCCAGTGGGGAGCGACGAGAACTACCTCGGCTCTTTCCATTTTTAGCTGATACCCTTGGTATCAGATGAATGGGGGGAAAGGCATCCAACAGACCCTTTGGCCACTCCAGATGGAGAGCCGTCATGTTGCCCGTGCCCCGGACATGCTCCGCCCTCAGGGAGGCCAGATTCCTTTCTGCCCAGATGAAAATTTGGTGAGCCAAGGCTTGCAGTGACACCGACCTCGTGCCCCCTGTCTGTTTAGGTAAGCCCTTGCTGACATGTTGTCGGTGAAAACCAGCACGGACTCTCCCTGAAGAACAGGACTGAACCTCTGAAGTGCCAGGAATACAGTCTTCAGTTCTAGTCAGTTTATGCTTTCCTTGGACTCCAGATCAGACCAATGCCCCGGAACCATCTGCGAATTGATGTGAGCCGCCCAACCCCTCAGGCTTGCATCCGTAAAAATGATTCTCTCCCCCACCACCCGAATGGGAGAGCCCTGGGAGAGCCTGAGAGGGTGCTTCCACCAAATGAGATCCCTCCTGGTGGCACTGTTCAGAGGGATTGTCTGAGTCCTGCCCTTGGCTACAAGAGTCTGAAATGGCAGAAGAAGATGCTGGAGGGACCTGGCTCGGAACTGTGCCCAAGGCACAATGTCCTGGCATGATGTGAGTATCCCCAGGAGATGTGCCAGGGTCAAAACATCCGAGGAGGGAGATTGGAGGATTTGGGATAACATGTCCCAGATTCTCTCCCTTTGATCCTGTGATAGAAACACCATGTGAGACGGAGTGCAAATGAGAGCCCCCAGATGTTCCAAGAGTGCCCTCTTGGGCAGGTTTATAAGGAACCCGTGATTAGTAAGGCAATGAATCAGTTGCGCCAAGTGATGGGTGGCCTCAGCTTGAGACCTCCCTTTCACCAGGATGTCATCCAAATAAGCAAAGGTGGCTATATCCTGAGTTCACAGGTGGGCTAGGATGACCACCGATACCTTGGTGAACACCCTGGGGGCCGATGACAGGCCGAATGGCAAGGCCCGAAATTGAAAGTGCTGATGCAGGAAGGAAAACCTCAGAAACCTTCGGTGACAGGGGCGGATTGCCAGGTGGAGATAAGCATCCTGTAAATTCAGGGACGCTAGATAATCCCCCTTGTCGATAGCCAGGAGGATAGATTTTAGAGTCTCCTTCTTGAATCTTTGGTGTCTCACCCACCTGTTCAGCTACTTTAGGTCCAAGATGGCTCTCGTCCCCCCGACCTTAGATTAGACCCCACCTCCCACTGTTCCAGCGGAACTGGTTCAATGGTACCAAGGTCTAGGAGGTGTTGGATGGCTTGCCATTTCTCTGCCCTCTTCTGAGAGGAAGAGGGCACTCAAGGTTGGAGGAACCTGTCTGGAGGAACACGATGGAACTCTATGGAGTACCCGGCCCTCACAGTTTCCAGAACCCATCTGCCTGAGGTGGTCAAGTCCCCAAAGTCTGCAAAGAGTTGAAGGCGACCACCCACCTGCTGACGAGGGATGCCTCTGGCGTCACTGCTGTTTGGGCTTTTTGTTAGTATTTGATCCAGCAGCTTGGGACTGGCGTGGCTTGAAGGACTTACGGAACTGCGAGGAGGATCGGGAGCCATATGAAGAGGTACCGGCAGAGGAGGCTCCCCCCTGTTGCCAAAAGGGGCAAAAGGGCCGCTGATGTTGCTTGAGCCCTTGTCTCTGATCCTTTTCCTTCTCCCTGGTGGGCAAAACCTCCTTTTTGCCTTTGGTTTTGACCAGTAAGGGGTCTAAAGCTTCTCCAAATAATTTTCCCCCTTGAAAGGGAACACCCACCACTTTGGTATGAGAGGCCGAGTTGACATCCCTGTTGCGAAGCCAGACAGTGCGTCTCACAGCCACATCAGCAGCCATAGCTCTGGCCGACCACTGAGTGGCATCAGAGACAAAGGCAGCAGCAGGGAAAAGCTTCCGGAGGTTATGCTTAGCCTGAGGAAGAGACAAGAGTGTAGAATATGGTCTGTGTGGATCCTTATTTTTTGCAGGATTTGACCATTCCTTGTCCACAACCATTTTAAACAGCTCCGGGATAGGGAACCCGGAAAGAGACTGATGTTGTGAAGGAAAGGCAGCTGAGGCCCCCCCCCCCCCAGTTTTTCTGTGGGAGGGTCCTTCGGCTCCTGTTGCTTCTGCAGCTCAAGGACCCTAACAACCTTAGCTGCCATTTTGTTAAACATCTCAGGAGAAAACAGAATTTGTTGAGCCCAGCAAGAGTACGCATCGGTTACTTATGGAAACACAGCCATTTCTTCTTCAAATTAAAGGCTGAACATTTGGCTTCTGTAATCCCACACACACAGAGCCTGGTAGAAGAAAAGAGACAAATCACTTCCCAAAACCTGTTTATTTGGAAACAAAATGGACAGAACGGTCTCAATGGACAGTTGAGATACTGCAGTAGAAGATGTTATACAAAATGTGACTTGGTTGGGGCATGCCTGTGCTACCTGTGTTAGCTGGTAAATGCAGCAGCAGCAGAGATTTCCCATAGGAGTGTCCAACGTATGCTGCTCTGCAAGCCACCCACTTCATAAATTGCTAGAGAGACTGAGAAGTCATAAAGAATAACAGGATACATTGTGTGTGTGTGTGTGTGTGTGTTTGTTTGTGTTTGTGTGCTGAATTTGGTCTTTTCCCTCCCATCTTGGGAAAAGGAATCACATTTCTTCCCAGTAAGACAGCGGAAGAAGGAGAGAGTTGTGTGCGAGAAACTGGGATGCCCAGCCTCAGTCCAGGATGAGATCCGTTCCTCCAGTTAAACCTCTCCTGAACTGTACTAAACGACATTAGGCCTCTCGCTGTCTTGCTGTCTTTCCTCTCCCTCTGATAGTTTCCTTTATTGAAAAATAAGAGACATGGCTTCACAAATGCGATGAGTGAGTACGGGACATTTGATGTCATTCCAGTTGTTCTTTGTCCTGGTGTATTTGCCTTTAAGGGTGTTCATGACAACACAACTCTCATCACGGTTGCTGGGTTCTTGATCTCTCCAGAACCTGTAAGAGAGAAATTTGAGAGACAAGGATGCAGAGCTTGGATGTCACAGCCAAAAAGGCATGGCCAGAGAGGGTGACTGGAGCAGAGAAGGAATGGCGCAGACGTCTCTGGAAAACCAGAAGGCGCACATTCCTCCCTGGCCCGCTTTGCCCTCTTCACCAAAGAGAAATGCTGGGATGGAGCCTGGATCTGCTGATTTATTCTCACATACGTACATTGTTTTCAGGTGCTCACCCTCTCTCCAGTTTTGGTGTCCTCAGGCTGATGCTTGTCCCCGGTTCCTGGGCTGCACAAGGACCAATGCCCTGACCTGGCACCGGGATTTCTTCTAGGATCCTAGGACTTTTTGAGGCTGGACAAAATGCAAGGTGTGCTGCTGCTCACACCTGAAGAACTGCTTAGACATTTCTAGTTGCTTCAAACACTAATAGAACGTAAGTTGTTGTTCAATCAGCTGTTGTAAAGTGGAACTCAACTCTCCATTTCTTCTTCTTCTTCTTCTTCTAGGTAGGATATGATAAACTTCCCTTGCTAACAGAACCCCTTCTGAGACCATATAGTAGGCTCTCTTTATCCATGGGCTTGGCATCCTCCAATCTGAACAACTGCGAATGCCTCCCCACACCCAGAATGCCTCCAGGAAGTGATTGGAAGTGACTTCCGCTTTGTGTCTGTGATTTCTGGTTGTGTCTGGAAGGTGTTCTGAGGCACAGGGAGGCCATGGCCCACTCCATTGGCCTCCCTGTGCCTCAGAACACCTCCCAGACATGACCAAAAACTGCAGACACAAACCGGAAGTTGCTTCCAGTTGCTTCCTGGAGGCAGGTGTTCTGAGGCGCAGGGAGGTCAAAGGATGGGCCTCAGGCATGGTGTGACCTCAAAATAAGATACTAGAGCATTGCAACTCTGCCCCCTTTATCCAGGTCTTCAGCATCTGCAGATTTTGGTATTCACAAGGGTGGCCCATTTTATAGCGAATGCAGTGATAGGTGATGCTGGAGGATGACTGACAGTCATTTTGGGCCATGACAACTGCAGATTTAAGCCACAATAATAGGAGCTCAGACAGACCATATACTACTAAGTAGGAAAGGAACCACTTGGCGCAGAACTTAGCCAGGGTGGCTAACAAGGGGTGTCAAGGAAGCTATAAAAGCATGGATGTCTTACTCAAATGAGGCAAAGAAGAGGTAACACAAACTCTAGCAAAAGAAAGCATATGCTGACCGGGGTGTCGCTAAAGAAGTGCAGGGGGGTGCAATTGCCCTGTACTGGGCAACAAGCTTGACACTAGTGACCAAAATTGTGAAAAACTTGGTATGTATGAATACCATCATGTTATATACCATTCGATGAGGAATTTAAGGCAGAATGCAATGAAACAAATGGAAATGTAATATCTTTATTCTATCAAATATTATGGCCAAAAAACCATTAAACAAAAATGCAATAGTCATGTAAAAATTGTGGTTTGTTAAAATAAAGGTTTTTAGGAATAATACTGTCATGTTCTATATCGTTTGATTCTTAATTCCATGCAGAATGCAATGCAACAAATTAGAGCATAATATATTCATTCTTTTGATGCTTTTGAATTATGGTGTTGGAGAAGACTCTTGAGAGTCCCCTGGACTGCAAGGAGATCCAATAGGTCAATCCTATAGGCAGTCAAGCCTGATTGCTCCCTGGAAGGACAAATCCTGAAGCTGAAGCTCAAATACTCTCACCTCATGAGAAGAGAGGACTCTGTAGAAAAGACCCTCATGCTGGGAAAGATTGAAGGCAAAAGGAGAAGGGGGTGGCAGAGGATGAGATGGTTAGATAGTGTCACTGAAGCGATGAACGTGAAATTGGGCAAACTCTGGAAGCTAGTGGAGGACAGGGAGGCCTGGCGTGCTGTGGTCCATGGGGTCACGAAGAGTTGGACAGGACTTAGCGACTGAACAACAACAACAACATATTCATTCTATCAAAAGTTATGGCCATAAAAAGAAAATAAAATGAAAATATAACTGTGATGTCACTTCCTGTTGTGATGTCACTTCCGGGGCATCATTTTGCCCTTTGCACCGGGCTACACTTTCATTAGCTATGCCAGTGGTGCTGACGATAAGCAATGCTGGAAAAAGAATCTGAGGCAGTGGCATCACTAGGGTTTGTGTCACCCAGTGTGGGAGGTCAGCGCATCATGATGGACCCACATGATGGACATCCTCCTGTACCAAACCATACAGTATAAATTAAAATATATGCACAACCTAAATGCATTATCACTAATGTTGGTGTCACCCCTATTAAATGTATGTATTTAAAGGCATGCCTTGGCATCCACTTATTTGGTATCTGCAGTTTCAGTTATCCATGAATACCATGGATACTGGGACACCTATTAAAAGGATAGGGGAACAAATCTCGTTTTTGTACCTTGTTTCCCACTGATGTTTCCCTATCTTTAAAAAGGCATTCCCAGTATCCACAGGGGAAGGGGGACGGGGTGAGTCTGAAACAGAACCCCAGCAAATACCAGGGCATGCCTGTATTTTATTATAGTACAGGTCACCCAACAAGTCAATAACCACCAAAAATCCATGGCCAATTTGATGACACTCAGGGTGCAATCCTAACATGCTCAGGAACAGGCAGGCTGACTGGCCTGCTCTGCATCCTAACGCAGGTTAGGAGGTAAGTCCTTGCCCCGGGGTAAGTCCCAGCTGGGCCGGCTGAGCTCCTCAGACCTCCGCCTGCCGTTTAGCAGGTGCACATCTGATGAGCCTTCAGTGGCCTGGGGGTGGGGGTTTGGATCCAGCATCACTGTTGGCTCCTGGCTCCTCCTCACTCCCCATTCTGTCCTGCCCACAGGAACCCCTTCCTCTGCCTCGTTTCACCTCCCTCCCACCTTCTCCCAACCAGAGAAGCCCCTGTGTTGGCTGAACTCAGCCAGTACATGAACGGCTTACTGTCCTTCATCTTGGGCGCTAATGGGCCAACGCAGGTGCCTATGTTGGCCCTGCTCCATTTGTGCTGCCTCAAAAGTGTGGGAGGTCAGCGCATCATGATGGACCCGCATGATGGACATCCTCCTGTACCAAACCATACAGTATAAATTAAAATATCATATGCACAACCTAAATGCATTATCACTAGTGTTGGTGTCACCCCTATTAAATGTATGTATTTAAAGGCATGCCTTGGCATCCACTGATTTGGTATCTGCAGTTTCAGTTATCCACAGATACCATGGATACTGGGACACCTATTAAAAGGACAGGGGAACAAATCTCATTTTTGTACCTTGTTTCCCACTTATGTTTCCCTATCTTTACGCCTGTGATTGAGCTGGCATAGGTCTATCCCATAGCAGCTGCTGGGGCTTACCACAGGGCAAGGGTGGTCAAATGTCCATTTACCCCAAGGAGACCTTCAGCAGCCAAAAATCCTCTGCGGGTCAGAGTGGGAGCTGAGCCAGTGCCACTGCATTGCTGAGGGGATTTCAGGTAGGACTGGGCTGAAAAGGTTCCTGAGGTGGGTACATGACAGAGAGGTACACAGTTACGCATGGGACAGGCAACTAGAAGGGTTTTCTTTTCCCTCTCAAGCAACACCAGAACTTTGCTTTGCACACTGAAAAAGCACTATAGAAACATTAAGGATGATGATTGTTATTTACTCACATTGAATTGCTGTTAAGAGGAGTCTTATCCACCCACTGCCATTTGTTTAGTCTGTTTTCATCACTGAGGCCAATCCAATAACTTGTGTCTTTATCAGTAAGAGCTTCTGCATGTGCCTTCAGGAAATCCTGCATCAAAGTTTAAACCAACTTTCAGTGAATTAAAATCACGGAATGGTCAGGACGAGGATGGCCCTTCTGCATGATCACTGGGCAGTCTGTTACGGGGTCCTCTGTCATATTTGGCCCAGAGCAGTGATGTCTCGGTAGCATTCTAACAGCCATACCCCTAAGATCTGAAAGCAGAAGCAGTCTGAAAGTGTCCCTGTTCCAAATGCCTCTCACAGTAGGGAGGTTCTACTGCTGTGCAGGTGATCCCATTCCTTCTAAGCAAATCTAGGTAGCGAGAGAATCTAGAACCTGCCTTCAAAAGCTAGCTTTCTGTTTGCAGGGCAGATGAACCTACAGCCACTTGCCTGCTCCGCTTCTGAGTCGATCACCACCAAGTCAGAGCCCATTGCTGTGCAATTTTGCCTGCTCTTAATCCAGTCCGCTTTGTCCCCATTTTGAGAGAAATAGTAGCAGCTGGATCCATTTTGCACCCAGCCCTTCATACAACACGAAAACTCCTCTGTTAAGGGAAGAAAGAGGAAAATAAAAGAAACACCATAATTTTTTCCCTCTAGATCAGGTGTCTCCAGACTATTGTCCAGGGGCCAAATCCAGCCCTCCGCAAGATTTTATCTGATCTGTAGCAGCAACTTAAAACATTTGACATTTGCACTCATTATATATCTTTTTTCAGTTTAAGAGCAGCATTTTTTTTGTAAATGTCACATTTCTCTTTTGTTCGTAATCATATCATGCTGATTCAAAAAAAGATCCATATAAAATTCATTCGTTTAAATTTCATTCGTTCATTCATGAAAATGATTTTTTTTTGGCCCACATAACTATGCAAATTATACGATGTGGCCCTCAAACTGAAATGTTTGGAGATCCCTGCTCTAGATCTTTATTGCTGTTTTTAATCACACTCAGATAAGGTATGTAGTGTTGTGTGTACGTTTGAAGTTGCATATAACATTAAGGTGTGTGATGATGCGTGTGTGTACGCACATGTTTCATATATTACACTTGTGATGTTACACTTTCTGCCTTTTGCTTTGAAAATATGTGGAAGGGACTGTAAGAAAATAAATGTACATGCACTTTATATTATTGTGTGCTAATGGATTGTGAATGTCTAAGAAGGGTCAATACTGGCTCAGGGTTTGGGGATCCTCCATGAAGAATGAGCTCAGTGGCAGCTCTTGTTCTGTAAAGGGGAAAGAGAAAAAACAAGAAGAAGCAAAACAAAAACTGCAGCTGGAAATAGACATCACTTTCATCTCTCCTGGTTTTGTGTGGTTTTTAATCACACTCAAGGTGGGACTGTGTGTGTGTGTGTGTGTGTGTGTGTTTCAAGCTGAAATTACATTTGTGATATACACTTTCCTTCTTTTGTTTCAAACATGTGTGCAAGGAAGTGCAGAAAATAATTCACATTGGATGCTAATCTCTATGTTTTTTGGGGGGAGGGTATGATTCAAGGAGATGCCCCCAGAGACTCCTGTCCTTCTCCCCACAGTAAATCTCATGCTGTGGGCCGTGAAAAGTGTCAGATGATGTTGAACCTGGTTGCAGGCCCTGAGGAGAGCTGTATTTGATTGTTGTCTCAAAGATGCATATCGTCAATGTATTTTTTCTACTCTCCTACACAGCATTTCCGCAGCAGTGATTTTCAGTTTTTCTTCACACAGCACGCTGACTTCTATGGTCCCTTCCAGCTTCCAGGAGACTCTTCCTGATTCTGCAGCTCTGTTTCTAGGGCAACTGCCTATAGTAACAGATTGTCTGTCCCTCTTTCTCAACAGGCTCTGACAATTTGTTCCTATAGACAGTTCACCTAGAAACAGAGCCACAGAACCCAGAAGAATTTTTCAGCTATTTTCAACGCTGTACTCCAAATTCCTACAGCACACTTGCAGACCTTTTGTGACTCACCAGATCAACCAGGTTAATGGTCACACTTTGTTTTATCTAGACTAAACAGACTATGAATTTATCTTTTGTTTTCTTTCTCCTACCAGACATAGGGCACAATCTTAAACTGGAGTTGGCCGGCATAAACTAAGCCAGCAAAGTTTGGTCGGCACAAAGGACACCGTGAAGTTCGTTTGGACCACTCTTGGAGTCAGACAGGCCAGCACCCAGACATGAGCCATCCTCCCTGACTTCGAGAGTAATCCAAACATATTTTATGATGGCCCTTGTGCTGGCCAAACTTTGCTGGTTTAGCTTATGCCGTCCTAACTCCAGTTTAAGGATTGAGCTCATAATATGTTAATGTAGATGTGCTACTAGAGCCTATAATTTTAAAATAGTCCTTCCATAGAAGGTGCCCTGCCACACAGCCAACTGGTGGGATGGCTGCTTTTATGAAGAGAACATTTCTGTTTATGCCAGGTTCTTGTTTTTTCCCCCATATAAAACCTATTCATTCTTTTTGCCTTTTCAGCAAACTTTTCATTCAGTACATTTGAAAAGGAGAATTTGTTTTTTGGTAAGACACATTTTACTTCTCAATGTGTGCCTAAAAAACATTTTAATGTTGATCAGTCATCTATTTCCTACCATTTTCATTCAAAAACAAGAGTTTCAAGTCCAATCACTTGGGAATGTGGGCTGGTGTGTTGACTACCTGATTCTCTCATCAGTGCTACTAACCTTTCCCCCCAGATCTCTTCAGGAGGCAGTTCCAGTCAGTGGCGTTCTGAATTTGGCGTTTGGCGTACATGTGGTTTGGATTTCCCCAGAGGAAAACTGGAAAAGGAGAATGGGCAGTAACCTGTTACAATATCACAGAGCTCCAAAACCATGTACACAAGCCTTTCTTCTGTACAGTCAAGGCCATTTTCAGCATTTGTTGGCCAGCTAAGCACATTCTACTTTGCTTAGTGGAACTTGATTTTCTGTATCTTGCAGCCTCCTGACCAGCGTACCTTTCTCTTTGCTTTGTTTCTCTTACAATATGCTTCATGTGGCTTGTGGGTGCTACCAAGATCCACCCCATTCTGCCTCTTGGCCACTTTCTCCCTGTCACCAAACTCCTCTGTTCCTTCTTCTCTGTGCACCATTCTGCCCACCTCCTGCAACCCCCACTCCCACTGCTGGCTTACCCTTGTATTTTGAGGTAGCCGACAACAGCAGCAGACCTCCAGCATCACGGCCATTTTCAGCAGCAGATCCAAGATGGCCTCTGATGACATGCAGTACATACCACCATATGACCATTTACAACATGGAACTATGCTCCACTGTTAAGGGCAGCGCAATCCTACTTTGGGTTGGGCTGTTACATGAGGAAGGTTAAGGTGGAGCTGAGGGAAACCAAGCAGCCAATCTACAATATTCCTCTCAGGGTTTCTCAACCATTTTTGTTCATGGCCTTACTTGGCATCGTTTCCCTCTCTGGCCCTCCTCATAGCCAGTTAGTTAGGAAAAAGGCACTTTACCATCTGCCCCATATATTTTAATAACTGGTACTTTATATCTACGTAACAAAGGAAATTCTTAAAGATATAAAATGTCTAGTAGCAGCAGCAGGTCTGCTAACAAAAACTTTTCTGATAATTGGCACTTTATTCAGTGTGATCCTTGTGACAAATTCAGTGTGATCCTTGCGACAAATTTTGATAAGGCAATGTCATTATTGAATTGGATCCAAACCCTCTCTTGCATAGGCTATGAAAGGTTGCCTTGACCTCCAACGAGGTTTGGTTGAAGAACACTGGTCTAACAGACTTTGTTTTTCCCCGTTAAATGTCATGCAACTATGCAGAATAACCTTCCTTTATTCTCTTGGTTTCATCCATTTTTTCATAGAACTCCTAACCCTCACCACACTCACCAAATTTATACTCACCAAAAATGACAACAAGAAGCACAATGGACAGCAGCAGCAACAAGCCTGAGGCCACCCATGGAACCCAGGGTGGGAGCTTCTGGAATGCAGTTGGAGGTGTTTTATTTTCTGAAGGTGCTGAAAAGAGAAGACCCACCGTCCCCAAAATGAAACCAAGTGCACATGCTCATGCACTGAGTGCAAAGCGCTTGCCCTTGGAGCATTTTTAACCAGCCCGTTGCACTGACAATTCAGGTAGCTAAAGCATGATGAAAGCACGAATCTTTCCATTCCATTTCTGCACATGCTTATGAAGCAGGCATATGCGGTGTAGGAGGTGGCAGGTGAGACAGAAGTACCCCACCAGAGTCCTTTGAAATGGGAGTTTTCATGAGGATCGTCGCATGGCAGGAAAGTGCCACGGCCCCATTTCTGATGGGACTCTTCAGCTGCTTAAAAGAAACGCACATGCACAAAGTCAAACAGGCATGTAAAATCATGTGTCTGACCCTCAGTGGCAATGGTCAGGCACTGAGTCTTTCACCCACTCTGAATGGAATGGCACCCCCCTTCAAGAACAGGTGCGCAGTCTGGCAGTGCTCCTGGATTCTCAGCTGTCTCTGGAGAACCAGGAAGCAGCTGTGGCTAGGAGTGCATTTGGCCAGCTTCCATTGGTGCGCCAACTATGACCATACTTGAACTGTTCTGACCTGGCCACAGTGGTCCATGTGTTAGTGATTTCAAGGCTGGACTGTAATTCGTTGTATGTAGGGCTTCCCTCGAGAACAGTTCAGAAGCTACAGTTAGTACAAAATGCAGCAGCCCGGGTGGTTATAGGGGCTAGATGGTTTGACTCAGTAGGACCACTCCTTCAGCAGCTGCACTGGCTGCCCATTCACTTCTGATCTCAACATAAGAAGACGGTACTGACCTTTAAGGCCCTTCATGACTTAGGCCCAGCCTACCTAAAGGACCGCCTTCTCCCATACATACCAGTTCGTCCTCTTAGATCATCTAAAGGGGCTCTCCTTCAAGTGCCCCCTCTGTCCCAAGTTAAAGGGATAGCAGCTCGGGGGTGAGCTTGTAGTGGCTCCACAAATATGGAATTCCCTTCCAAAAGAATTAAGAAATACACACTCCCTCATGCCTTTCGGAGAGGGTTCAAATCATACCTATTTCGTCTGGCCTTTGGATGATGGTTGGCTGACTGCCCTCTGTCCCTCTATAATACTGTCATAGTTCGTTCGCTCCCCTGCTCAATTGTTTCCCACCCTCCAAAGGACCTGATGAAGAGAATTGGGTCTCGCTTTATTTTTGAATGTTCTCTGTGTTCATGTTAAATGTTTAATGTTTTAAAATATTTTTTTTATTTTGTCTTACTTATTTGGTTACATTGTACTTTTATGGTCTCTGTAAGTCACCTTGGGCATTTGCTTCGGCATGGGACAGGAGGGGTATACATTCTTCAAATAAACAATGACTCACCAACTTCTGGCTATTAATCATATTTCCAAAAGGAAACTGCCACCAGCTGATTTTTGCTGAGGGCTTTAATTTTTGAAAGACCAGTTATACACATCTGTTTGAAACTGGCAGCACTTCCCCTTAATATAAGATCATAGTTATAATGCTATTGTGCCTTTGCAAGGCATGCAGAAATGTGGGCAACCTGCTTCTCTTTGGCAACTCGATAATTACAGAATTCCAGCAGTCAAAGAACTTGCATGCATAAGAACACAGAAGAGCCCCGCTGGATCAGGCCAAAAAGGCCCATCTAGTCCAGCTTCCTGTGTCTCATAGTGGCCCACCAGATGCTTCAGGGAGCACACAGGACAACAAGACATACTTGCGTCTCATTGCCACTCCCCTGCATCTGGCATTCTAAGGAAGCCTATTTACCCTCGCAACCCCTAATGAAGACACCAGACTGTGGCTTGGGTTTAACTTGGATCATTCTATATACAAGTTGCCAATTTTTAAAACATGAAACCTACATTACCTGGACGTGAGTATCTGTATAAGGCAAAGGCAGGACTGGGGGAAAGATGCAAGAAGTTGGGGAACAAAGAGACTGAGCATCTGTAGCGGAGCATTTTTTGCTGGGAAACGGCAACCTGTTCCCCAAGCTCTTAGAATTAAGACACAGTCTGGCTCTGAGCATGTGCAAAGTGTTCTCCAAAGTAATAATAGGCAACTGTCATCTATTCTTTCCTCCCATGCATTTGATAATAAGGAGCAGAGCTTACAGGGTGATTAAATATCCCTCAGCCAGATAAGCCTGAACACTTTTGTCTTAAAAATGGAACACTAGCCCAGGGGTGGCCAACCCACAGCAAACATGCCACTAGTGGCACACAGACACTTTCTGAGTGGCATGTACAAAGTCACCATATGTTTCTGAAAAACATTTAAATAGCAACAAAGGAAACCCTGCAGCAGTTTATGGTTTGCTTGATATCGTTGCTACTCCTTGCACAGCATGTCCCCAAATTTCAGTAGGCCCACTCAGGGCAACCATACTTACTCTGCTTGATTTGCTCTGGTTGGAGGATGGGGCGAAAAGCAGGAAAAGAATCATGGATAGGAGAGAGTGTCAATAGGGCATGTTTGTACCATCTAGCATTTTGAGATATACTGCCCTTGAACTTGGAGGCTCTATTTAGCTATCATGGCAATCGTGAACGCTTCTGCTGAGGTGTCACTGTTGACAGGGCAGCCCACATGAAAATTAGGCTTTCCTAGTGTTACCCTTTCAGTAGCACCACTTCTGCCAAGGTGTTGGGAGAGAAAGAAAGACAAAAGGAAGTCTCGACAGATGAGGAACAGGACAGGAGAAGGGGCAGTCCAAGAGGGATGAGAGAGGGAGAAGGAAGATGCCGCCAGGGCATTGGGAGAGGCCAATTATCATGCCGGTTCCCTTTCAGTCATCCCGCTTCTGCTGAGGCATCACTTTTCAGAGCACTTCTCAGCTTCTGAGCTGTGAAGTGATACGTCGGTTTTCAAAATAGAATTCTAATTTTAACTCTGATATATGGAAATGAGAGCTGACACTAACACCTTATTGGTTCCCTGCTGTGGCTAACATCCCCCCATTGGCTCTCAGAACAATCCTAACCTGTGCTGTATCCAACACAGGTTGGAAGCAGGCTGGAGCCTCCATGGGACAAAGGGACAAATGTCCCCTTACCCCAGGGTAGGTGCCAGCCGCCCCAATGGGGCAGTTTGTATCTGCGCCTTCTAAACAACAGGCACAAGTCTAAGCATGCAGTGGCGGTCCGAATGTTGGCTGCATGGCCCGGGGATGGGGGTTTGGATGCGGCATCCAAGCTCCACCTCCCTCCCCAGGGTGCCCTGTCTGCCAGAATACCCTGCTCCGGTCCCATTCCACCCTCCCTCCGGCCTCCCCCCATCTAGAATAGCCCCTGCACCAGCCGAACTTGGCTGACACAGGAGCTGCTTGTCTGGGGCTTGCTCCGGCATTGCTGGGCCAATGCAACTGCCTGCATTGGCCCTGCATAGGAAGTACTGGTGCAAATGTGCTTTACGGCATGTTTGTGACAGCACTCGGCCGACGCAAGTGGCTTGTGTCAGCCAAAGGAGGAGGTTGGATTGCGCTTTCAGTCTCATTGGTCAGTTTTGAGTTAAGGAAATCCACTTTTTGTTACATAATTGTCAGCGCAATCCTAAGCAATGCTGAAGCAGGCAGGCCGGTGGGCACACATATCCAGTGCTGGCA
Organism: Lerista edwardsae; assembly: GCA_029204185.1. Lineage (NCBI taxonomy): Eukaryota > Metazoa > Chordata > Lepidosauria > Squamata > Scincidae > Lerista > Lerista edwardsae. The sequence goes on along the minus strand of JAJKFI010000003.1, from coordinate 1,239,321 downwards.
CACATAGGGACACGCAAGCTTCCCCTATGGGCTCCTTGGATCTGTATCTGCTAAACAGCAGGCGCAGATCTGACGATACCGCACAGCCTGGGGAAATGGCTTAGGATTCGGCCTTATGGGTGAATCTCAAGCCCACCCCCCTACTGGGCCGGCACGTCTGCTGGCCTGCCCACTGCCCACCCACCATTTTGGCCAGTGGTGGTGTTGCACACACCCTGAGTGCATCACCTGGTGCATCACATAGATGGCTACGTCTTCAACAGCTGCCCCAAAACAGACGTTGCACAGGTGAAACATTCCCATTGCTGCATCTTCCTGCCATAGGATCACCTGCTGGATTTCTGCCTGACATGCATCTTTTCAAGGTGTGCAACTGATTAGAAAACAGGGCCAAATTTTTCCTATACTCAGGACACAACATCAACATAAATATTCAGAACTTTTTATCCTTCCCCTGCAAATTATGACCCTTCTCCTCAGCACATACTGTACCCAGTACCCAACACATACTGTACCCAGGTACACATACTGTACCTTTGGGGTGAACAGGTGAAGGTCCATTCTTGAAATTCACTTCCGCATATGTGATCTCTGATCCCATTTGGTTTCTGCCGAAGTCCTTGTCCAAATTGTCTGGTTAACCTGTGGTGTGTTTTTCTGGGAGGGGAATGGAGCGGTTTGCAAAAGAAAGCAACATTAAAGTGAAGTACATCTCCAGAACTGTACAGCTTCACTGGTTCCTTACCGGGCTGAGGAACCTAAAGACTGACCGTGATACAAAGCCCATCCCTCTTGAAAGAGGCCATGGGAAAGTTTTTTCATAGTAATAGCGCAAAAAAAAAAAGAAAAAAAAAGAGGAACTTCATGATGGACAGGGAAGTTCCATTTCTCTGACTAAAATGCACATTGCTTCACCTCCCACCTCCCCCTGGACTTGCTGCCTCTACAAAGAGGAAGTCTTAGCTTCAGGCTTAGCTTCAAACAGGAGGCAAGAAGGAGTGGAATACTGAGCACAAGATGGACAAGAAAACCCTGGCTGCTCCAAATGTGTTGTCTGATTGGAATTCTTAGATCTTAAGAACCTAAGCCCTGATGTACCTCACAGCATTCCACCAGATGCCTCAGGCAGCATGCAAGACAACAGTCTTTCATTGTGACTGCTGTATTGTGCTTTCATTGTAATTATAAGCTGCCTTGAATGGCTTTAGCAAGAAAAGTGAGGTGCAAATGTATTGAAATGCATTTTTAAGATGGACCATACACCTCCGTCGTGGAACAAAGCTTTAAGGAGGAAGAGTTGATGTGGTGCCTGCTGAAGTGCCCAATATGTTGTGTTACAGTGAAGAGAGGCTGTGAAGATTGATAAGTCATTTCAGATGGGCTTCTATTAGGAAATAGGAAGCTATTTCAGATGGATTTGCATGTCTTGTGTATGGGTGCTGAGCAAGCAAGTGGCTCCTGCTGACTTGGGAGGAAGTACAACTGAATTCTGTGAGGCTCCTTCTCACACAAGAGTGCAGAGGACTGTAGGGTTAGGCTCAAAAGCTCATTCAAGTACATTGGGCGTTTAGAGTCACCCACTTTGTTCTGCCTCTTGGACCCTCCTCAGAAACAGCTCCGTTTTATTTTTTGTCTTAAAATGTCGATTCCACTTTTCCCAGACTAAAATGGCCTTTCCAGGTAACTCACAGAGAGAACGAAGATTGAAAATAGTGAATAAAACCCCAACCAGGGTGCGTCACTAGGGCTCACATCAGACCGATGCAAGAACTCATTGCATCTACCCCATGATAGACCTCCTCCCTTACCAAACCATACAGAATAAATTGCAATATCATATGCACAGCCTAAATGCAGTGACATCATTAGTGTTGATGGAACCCTGCTCCCATTAACTTAAAAATAATAAATAATTTTAAAATATAACAGTTCAGTTATACCAGTGGTAAGGGAACAGGGGTAAATTACCCCAAATGGGGTAAAAATGAAATTCCTGGGGGTAATGGACAGCTAGGAGTATGCCCCGCCCCCTTTTCCCTCATCCTTCCTTCAGGACCAACGTTCTCTCTTCTGACCAATGGGAAGTTCCTCTCATGCTTGATGGATTTCCCTTACTTCCAAGGGAAGGGATTAGAAGCGGCAAGGTACTTGGCCCCCAATAGGCAGCATTCCCCTCCCTTTCCAGGCAGCGAAGAAGGCCGTGGTTATCGATCCCGCTGCTGGTAGAGGGAGAAGGAAGCAACAGCAGAGAAAATGGTGGCCATGGCTGCAACTGCGGCGGTGCCAGGTAATGGGGGAGCTGGCGAGGCCAAGCCTATTCTGGGCAGCGAGGCCGGCGCAGACCCGCTCCCAGCTGGCACTCAGGCAGCTGGGGAGTCAGTGGTGCTCGACGTCAGGGAAGAGCCCAAACCAGCTCCGGGTGGGGAGGCCAAGGAGCTGCCGCCGTCACCACACCCAGGAGCCCGGCAGGGACGCGAGATGTGCAGGCGTGGGGGAGGCTCTGGTGAGCGGCTGAGGTGTGTGTGTGCATGTGCCCACAGGCGCGCATGTGTGTGTGTGTGTGTGTGTGTGTGTGTGTGTGTGTGTGTGTTGAGAGGACTTCTGTGGATGTGCCTCTTTGCTTGTGAGCAGCTAGGGCCTGGGTTTGCCTTGTCTTGCTGCCCCAAGGAGTGGGGCGGGCGGGTGAGCGAGCGGGGGGAGGGCTGGGGTGCCTGCGCAAGGAGTCAGGGACACAAAGAGAGGCAGGAGGCAATGAGGCAAGGTGAACAGCAGAAAACAAAAACAAAATCAGAACTGCTGTTGCTGGCCTGTGTGTGTGTGTGTGTGTGTGAGAGAGAGAGAGAGAGAGAGAGAGCGAGCCAGCCAGCCAGCCAGCCAGCCCGCCCGCCCGCCCGCCCCAATCTGAATTCATTATAGAGAGAAATCTTAAGTCCAAGCACCTAAACCTGCTGTCAAAAAGGTAAGCTAGTTGTAACGCAGAAGGGTTGAATTCTATTCTCTCAAGGTCTGCAGGTGTACCCAAACGCTTTACAACTTCATATTTACATAGCATTAATTAAGCTCGTTAATTAATCAAATAAAAAGCAATGGGTTCCAATACGTAATTTTTTTTCTTTTGTTCTGGCGCAGGGGGGGTAACATCAAGGGGGTAACGTCAGCATATTTAAATATATTTTGGGGTAAAAGGTAAAAAGGTCCCTGACCCCTGAGTTACACACAGAATAAGGAACCAATCCTACCAGGCTTCAATGCCAGTGGTATGCTTGTACCACCAGCTGTCATAAAAGTGTCATAAGGTTCACACATACTAACACCTTATTGGTTCCCTAGAGTGTCATAACAACACCTCATTGGCTCTCAGCACAGTCAGTCTCATTGGTCAGTTTTGTTAAGGAAATCCATTTTTGTGTGAAATCCACATTCTGCATGAAATCACCTACCCAATGATATATATCATGATGGAATCATTCCTAACTATTAATTTTCCAAATGATTTTCAAAGGTTTGGCCACTTCCTGAGGGTGTCACCCAATGCGGTTCACAACCCCTAATAATACCACTGACACCAACACACTGAAAATTAATGTCGTGTAACAAACCACCCATAGTGGTAGTTCCCAGAGCCTCAGTGAATACCAGTTGCCTATTTGAACAGTCCAAGTTTTGCAAGCTTTGTAAAAACCAACAAAGAGGAAATTAGGCCAGGCACATTTGCCAGTCGGAAACCTCAGAAGTAACTCTGTCAGAGAGCTACAAATAACAAACTTACTCCGCGGCCATCTTGCCTCCCCCCTCAAGTAACTCTGTCTCTTGTAGATGCTTTGGGTTGTTTCATGGAGAAAGGTGGGATAAAAATACTGTAAGTATAGGAAATAAATACGATGTCATGTGGTCCTTCAATACTGTACACAAAATAGACATGTGCTATTGCACAAGTTTATCTCTATGATGCTGGGACATCACAAAAGCTGCTGGGGAAGAGGAGGTTAAAAATGTCCAAACCTAGGGAGAAAAATAGCAAAAAGGGGGGTGCCGTGTTACCGATTGCGAGGGAGAACACGCAGACCAATATGATCAATAAGGTTCTGATTTATTGCAGCATGGTCACCATTTTTATTACAGTTTTACAGGATGTTTGCTTAGAAATCAATAACCTGGCTTGATTGCCTTGAATACACATCAGAAGGCTGCTTGATTAGCTCAGGAAGTCTCGGCAAACAAGCTAACAAGCTTAACTAGTAACAAGATTAGCGGTCTCGCGGCTCCACTATCTCCCTGTTGCTCAAAGCAGGATGCTTAATTTCCGATCTTTCTCGCTCTGTGTTGCAAGGGGCAAGCCAATTACGCGGTTTCCTATGATGTTGCAAGGGGTCAGCTGGCTACAGCGATCTCCCATCTTGCTCTTGCCCCAATCCCACAATCCTTAGAGAAAAACCATTCTTCCTATAACACAACAGGGGGGGGAGAGAAAATGAGTGATTTTACCACAACCTTGTCCTCTCCACCACCACCAGCCAAGCATGAAATTTGTATCCTCCATTTTTTCTAAGATACCAAACAGCTGTTGTTGAGCTTTGCTCCTAGCCTGCAAAATGATTATGAAATCCTACTGTTTGGTGTTTTTTTTTTAAAACCAGGATCCATAACACTGCTCCATTATTTTGTGGTGTGAGTCAATTTATAATAGCCTCAAATAGTCTCTTAAGTCAAAGTGTTTTGATTCCAGCATTTAAAATCTAAACTCTAAAGGAGTTTGAGAGCTCTTTAATTCACACTACAATGTATGCATTATGGAAAGACAACTAATGTGAATCCATTACATTCTTTACATACAATATAAAGGTAGCATATTTAAAGAGGCCATTTACAGGTGTTACTTCATACAGAATATTAACATCCTTGTTGAAACTTACTATTCATCAAAATATTATGTACTGTTAAATGGAGAAATATTAGAACAGCTACTTCATGTGCTATGTAGAAATAAAACCACTTCCTCTAACTGCCGCTCATGCAAGCATCAACCTTGTTTTTGCAGTTTGGTTATTTATTTGTTTTAAAGATTTATATCCTACCCTCTCTCTCCGCCCACCCAGGTGACATAAGAACATAAGAAAAAGCCTTGCTGGATCAGGCCAAAGGCACATCTAGTCCAGCTTCCTGCATTTCACAGTGGCCCACCAGATGCCTCAGGGAGCACGCAAGACAACCAGATATTTGTGTCCTGCTGCCACTCCCCTGCATCTGGCATTTTAAAGTAGACTATTACCCTTGCACCCCCCCCCCAAGGAAGACACCAGACTGAGGTTGGGGTTTAACTTTATTAAGCACAATGTAAATCATGTAACCTACTGAGCATCCCTCCCTCCCTCCCCAGTCTGAGGTAGGTGGCAAAAAAAACTGCCATCCATACTTGGCCAATTTGGATGACAGAAAAAAATTCCTACCCGGCCCTCATGATGAGCGACCAGCTAATCTCAGACTGGACATACCCATCATAGTTTGTAACCTGCAATGGAGTTTTCCTCCATAAATTTATCCAATCACCTTTTAAAGGCATCTAGGCCCAATGCCATCACCACATTCACAAGGAGTTCCACATTCTAATTACATGCTAGGTAAAAAAAATACTTTCTTTTGTTTGTTCTAACTCTCCTAACACTCAGTTTTAGAGGATGTCCCCTGGTTCTGGTATTGTGTGAGAGGGAAAAGAGATCCACTCCATGCATAATTTTGTATGTCTCAATCATGTCCCCCCTCAGGCGCCTTCTTTCTAGATTGAAGAGCCCCAAACGCTGTAACCTTTCCTCATAAGGGAGGTGCCCCAGCCCAGTAATCATTTTAGTTGCTCTTTTCTGTACTTTTTCTAATTCCACTATGTCCTTTTTGAGATGTGGAGACCAAAACTGTACGCAATACTCTAGGTGGGGCCTTACCATTGCCTTGTACAATGGCAATACAATATTTTTATTGTATTGTTTTATTCTCTGTTTTATTCTCAGTCCCTTTTCTAATTATCCCTAACATGGAATTTGCCTTCTTCACTGCCACTGCACACTGGGTCGACATTTTCATCGAGCTGTCCACTAACACGCCAAAATCTCTCTCCTGGTCTGTCACTGACAGCTCAGAACCCATTAACCTATATGTGAATTTTTGATTTTTTTGCCCCAGTATGCATTACTTTGCACTTATTTGACCAAAGCAGCACCACACACTGGCGTAGCTAATGAAAGTGAAGCCCAGTGCAGAGGGCAAAATGATGCCCCAGAAGTGACATCATAACAGGTGACACAGTAGTATTTTCAGTATTTTCATTTTCTTGGGTTTTTTTGGCCATCAGTTTTAGATATTACACTGCAATTTGTTTCACTGCATGCTGCATGGAATTCTGCATCAAATCTAGTTTTTTGGCCGTAACATTTGATAACGATATAACACTCCAGTTTGTTTCATTGCATTCTGCATTAAATGGCATAAAATCAAATGGTATAGAACACAATAGTTTTATTCATACATAACAAATTTTTCATGATTTTGGCCACTAGTGTCATGCTCAGCGTGTTGCCTCTCTTAAGCTTGTTGCTCGGTGATTGCGCCCGCCCTACACTTCTTCAGCTATGCCTCTGGCCCCATGAGCCTGCCCAGCCACCATATTTGGCTTGCATCAAGTCTTCCATCTCTCTCACACAGTGTCTTGTTGGTGATATATTGGTAGAGATAAGCTGAGTCAGGCAGGCCTCCTCTGCCATCCCCACCCCTTCCCAGACCTGAACTGCCGCTTCTCTGCCCTGCAACAACCTCTCTCTCGCTCTCCTGCCACCCTCCCCTGCACCACTTGATACCATGCTCACGAGCACTGGCAGCCATTCCTTCGGATTCAGCACCGGTTAGACAGCACAGGCTTTCCTGCCACTGCTGCTTACTCACAGGGTGTCAAAAAGCACTTCATGGTACTTTCATGGCACTTAGCGCCAGCACAGTGGCTGCTGCACTGGCACTACTCACCAAGGTTAGGATTGGGCCCTTAGTTCCAGACCTCAGTGTGAGCTGTCATTGGAAGGAGTGCAGTACCACTGACTGCGTTACCAGCTTGAAGGCGGCCCTGGATGAAGTGGAACAGCAAATTATTTGTGCCTGTTGGGAAACGTTTCAGTCACGCATGACTTCATGGGCTTCTCTAAAGTACAGGAGGAAGTCATAAAAATTGTGAACTAGGCTTTTCAGGTCAGAGGTGAAACATTCATGGACGTGGACAGGAGTGATGGTGAGGAGTTACTGGATTCTGATGGTGAACGGCTGCAAGAAGAGCTTGTCAAAAGCACAATGGAGGATGACCTAGAGGAGGAAGATGAGAGGGGGGCAAGCGTCTTGGGACACCCATAAGTGTGCAGAAGTATCTTTTTCAATTCTTGAAAGATTTGACTGACAAGGTGCAGAAATATGATGCTTTGATGGAGAGAAGTCTACTATTTGATGGAGAGAAGTCACCATTGGTTTCTTTCCTCTAGAGCAGGAGTCTCCAGACTTTTCAGTACAAGGCCATCAATTCTATATTTTAGACTTCTGTTTTATAAATGAATGAATGAAAAATTAAATGAATAAGTTTTACTAGGATCTTTTTTGTAATCATCACAATATGATTCAGAACAAAAGAGAAATGTGACATTTACAAAGAAACAATGCCATGCTTAAATTGAGAAATGATTTATAGTGAGTAAACATATAAAATATTTTAAGTTGCTGTGGGCCAGATAAAATCTTGTGGCCGGACGGATTTGGCCCCTGGGCCATTGTTTGGAGACCCCTGTTCTAAGGCAGCCCATTTCAACTGGTGGCATGTATACTACAGTGGCACGTGAGATGTGATTCAGTGGTTTGGGGCCATGACATCACTTCCAGGCTCAGTGAAGGAGCGACTGCTCCGAGCAAAGCTGAAAAGCAGTCACTGGGCCCGGTTCTGCAGCTGCTGCATGTTTTGGCATGTGACTGCACCCTGCAAACTTGAATCTTCATGAGAACAGGGCACAGTGACCACTCTGAACTTTACAAACCCGGAAGTGACACTACAGTCCGAGGTGATAGCATTTTAGGTACTGATGGTAAGACAATTACAAGAGAAGTGATACATCTGGAGAAACAGGTTGAAAAGCACTGCTCTAAGGGAGTTTTTTTCTGTACTGCAGAGGAAACAATCCCCCCTTGCAATGTTCTTCAGCAAAGCCTCTTCAAACCCACAAACTACTTCATCGAGTCCAAAGCAACAACGCTCCTCAGAAACTCCATTCTTTCCACATGAGGTTGCCCAGTTTCTGGTCAAAATTCCTACTCCTGCACCAGCAGAATCCTTTCTTCTACTGCTGTCTCTGAAATCAATCCTGGTTGCCCAGAAGGTCCTGTGGGGTCAGATGGAGATGCCTAACCACAGAGCCCTAAATGTGCCGGGCAGGGCAATCAATCATCATTTCCATCCATCACTGCATCACACAGCAGGGCAGCACAATTGTGTTCAGGTAAGCCTTTTTCATGAAGTATTTAATATTCTCTACATATTTTTCTGTAATTGGGCTATTTGCACACATTTTTACTTTGTTGTGTTGTATTTCTTCATGGACTACAGCAGTGTTTCTCAAACTGTAGATCAGGACCCACTCAGTGGGTTACAGAAAGCTAGGAGCAGCCATTTTGGAAACTGCAGACCTTACTCTTCCTATATTCCTTTTGTTCAAAAACAGCTTGAATTTTCACAAGTGAGGGTATCTTTTAATTTTGATTTTTGTTTGGTGCTTTTACATAACATTTTTGTCCTATTCATGCTTTTTGGTTGTGCGATGGTTTCATGGTTGTGCAATTGCTGTAGTCCAAGAATGCCAGTTGGCATTCCAGGAGTGTCATTTGATTACGCCACAATGACAGCATTTTCTGCTTGATGATGTCACTTCCCGCCATGACATCACTTCCCATAGGCCCCAACACAAATGTCAGTAAAAAGTGGGTCCTGGCGTAAAAAGTTTGAGAACCACTGGACTGCAGGTTACATATATTATAGAACGCGTTTCTTACCTTGCAGTTTCCGACATTTGTGGGCATCCAAAAATGGAACCCTTAAGCACTCAGGAGCATCAGTTTTCTATCAACATGTACACTTCTACCCCCTGAAGACTTTATTCTATTATCTGATGAAGCGGGACAGTAGTCCACAAAAGCTTATGCTGAAATAAATTGTTTGAGCTTCAAGGTGCCACAAGACCCGTTTTTGTCATCATGGATTAACATAGCTATCCCTTTGGTATATATAATTTATAGCACTTGAGAAAATTTTAGCAGGGGAACTGTATTTCATTTGGCCAGAAGAT
>JAJKFI010000003.1:1193874-1229955 GCA_029204185.1 Lerista edwardsae | reverse complement strand
TTTGGAATTGAGTGGGATGGGGAAAGGAAGCTGTTCCTTTTTATCTACAGCAGTGCTTTAACTGGAAAAATGCAATGTTAGTCTTTAGGGGGCCACAAGCCTTCTTGTTGTTTTCAGTAAGTAGCTATCTTCTCTTTTGGAGACTCTTGCTATTGTGGGGTGCATGGGATAGGGATTTCCACAGAGCAGTAACAATTCTTTTATTTCTATTCCACCATGCATCTTCACCAATTTTACCACCAAAAAAAATGGCAGCTCCTTGCCCCAGAGGGCTCATAATCTAAAAACAGCCACAAGACAGGAATACAAAATCAAGTCAGGATGAATATGTAATCACAGTGGGCCCTCCCTATCTGTGGACCCCATGCTCACGGCTCAGAGAGCCTTTTGTATGTGACCAGAGGCCACTTGCAGTTGTGTCTGGGTGGTCTTTTGAGGCTGGGGAAAGTCCATGGAGTGGGCCCTGGGCCTTTCCCAGATTTATAATGCATCCTGGATTTGACTGATATCATTACCGTTACATCCACAACTAGAAGCCACTTCTGGTCCAAGACCACAACTTGTCTGAGAGGTGTTCCAAGGCCAAGAAAGGCCCGCAGCCTATTCCAGGGGTCTTCCTGGCCTCAGAACACCTCCTGGAAGCAACAAGAAATCACAGACGCAAACCACAAGTGTCTTCCAGTTGCATCCAGGAGACCTTCTGAAGAGGCTGGAGGCCAACCTGGGCCTGGGCGCAACCTGGGCCTCACAATGGAGTGAGGCTCTATAGTGCCACAACCCTGGCTCCTGCAGATTCCATTATCTGCCAATGTTGGTATGCGAAGGAGGTCATGAAACCCATCTCCTGTGCATATGGAGGGGCCGCTGTATTTCATATGTGTGTATGTCAGCTTAATTAAAAGAGGGCAAAGAAACCAGGGGTAATGCTAATGAGTTCACAGAAAAGGTTCGAGGAAGTAAGAGAGGAGGCAGCCCACTGGTGAGAGAAGAAGAGGGGGAGTCTTCTGTTCTAAGAACTTGTTAGAGTGGAAGTGGAGGAGTCAGGTGTGCTGGTTTTGGAGAGAAGGGTAACAAGACATGTGAGCAGAGAGGTATGAAGGGGGAAGAGGGAGGGCTTCGAAAGCAAGAACCAGGGGTTTGTGCTGGACCTGGGACCCAACAGAGACTGGTGCTCTTGATTTTTTCTCATTAGTTGCTCTTCTCCCCATAGCCTGATCAAGCAGTCCCTATAAAGACCAGACCAGCAGAGGTCTAAATGCCCTGAAATTGCAAAGAAGCATCTCCAGACTGTTTCATTTAAAAACCCACATGCAATAAACACAAATACATACTTTTTCCAATGTTATCCTTGATTTTAATTGCCATTATTGAACCAGTACATCTTATGCTTTATATACATATAGGCGAAAATTTACTTCCGTTTTTGCTCATACATAATATATTATTTCCGTAATACTACCTTTAAAAAAAACAGAGGGAAAGGCTCCCAATTAGTCTTGGGGACATCAAATTCACTGAGGTTTGGACGCAGTTATTGAAATGACAGGACCCGTCACTGATATGGAATATTCAGTCAGATTCTAGAATCCTCACCCTGACTGAGATCGGGGGCTACCAGGAAAGGAGCTGGATGAAGATGGAAAACAGTTTTACAACCAGTAGTGCGACAAAGAACATGGGAAAAAGCCAGCTAGTTGTTATGTAGGTGCAGCTAAGCTTAGGAATTGGGGTGGGGGGAGAAGGTGAAGACTAGCTAGGCATCTAAAGCACACACATCCTTAGACATCAGAAACTGGTCCCCAATTTCCACAAGTGATATATCTAGAGTTCAGAAATGTGCATTACAGAACTCCTTAAAAGCCCAGAAGTTCCTCAACTTACCCACACCCATCTAAAAAGCACCAAGCCATGGGGCTCAGAATGGAGACTGTGTTTCCACACACAGGACTCCCACTGATATGATAGGGACAGCTATGACTGTCTGTTGGCATCACGCAAAAAAAAAAAAAAAGACCACTGTGCAACTTAACAATCTAGTGTTTAGTAACATAAAGGGGGCCTTGCTGCTAAGGAGAAGCCCAGCAGCTCCAGCTAGTGCCACTGCAAGACCATAGTACGCAAAGAGGGGAAAGCAAAGGTGGGGCTGCGTAACCACCTGAAGAGGGGAAAAACTGCCCAGTAAAGCAGGACCTCTGTGCAGAACATGGGGCAAGAAGAGATTCTGTCCGAAGTGACTTCATAATCCACTAAGTATTCTCCTTAGTAATAGTACTTGATAGGGAGAACTATGGGGAAGACAACAAGGTAAACCACACTGGCCAGAAAACAAAAGCCAAACTGATTAGCAAGTTCATTCCCACAAACCCTGACATGTCGGTTTGGAAGTCTGTGAAGTGCAACATTGGGCCAGGTGATGGCAGCCAGTTTTCCACCGCAATCAACTGCCCCTCCAGAATCTGAAGAGCCAGGACTTTTTTTTCCTATTTAACACAGCCTAGTTGCAGAGGTTATGCCACGCTGGCATCCAAAGTGAACTGCTTTGTCTAGATTCCCAGACATGGAAACCAAGTAGCATCAGGGCCTGGTGCATGGGTGACTTGGTTCTCATTACCCACAAGGGTGAAAGCCAGCAACTAGTGCTGGGTTTTTACGTTTTTGCAGTTTAAAAGGGCTCCAAAGTTTTCTTCAGAGTGCACCAGGTGGGGAGGGGACTGGATTAGTGGGTGCTTCTTCGGAGTAAGATCTATGAGCAAGGGCAACCCAACTCTGAACCTGCAGCCCAGAAACTTACATGCCCCTGCCCTATCACATTCAAGGGGAGAAGGAACAACATAAAGGGCAACATAAATGCTGATATTGCAACCAGGCAGCTTGCCAAGAAGAAGCTCCATAAATTCAGGGTTTTTTTTCCTCGTGTCAAAACATGTTATCAAAAGAGCTATTGCTCTCCTCAGCACTGCCAGTCAACCTGTTCCAGCTAAGATGGCAGCCACTGCGGAAGGGTCTGGAGAAGTGATTGAGGCCTAAGCAAAAAGACCTCAGACACCAAATCTGCTCAGTCTTCACTCTCCTCCTATCTCAGGCAGTATCAGCTTATTTGTCCATCAGAGGGGGAGCCATGACACCAAGCCCTCTGCCCTCCCCCCACTCCCCCCTTCCAGAGTGACCACAGGGCAGAATTCTGAAGCACGTCTCCATAGGATTTTTGCCATTTTGTCATGATAAAAAAAACCAATGATGAACGTCAATGTAAATGGACACTTAAAACAGGAGGATTGTCCAAATGTTTTATGGTTGACCGAAGACCCAAGGACAGCAGTCCACTCCGAGTCCATCGGTGGGGGGGGGGGGGTCCCTCGAGCCTCAGCCGTTGGTCCATTCTCACTTCACCCATTTAAATTCCTTCAGAATTGGACCCAATTGGTTGACTGGGAAGACTGGCTGGGAACGGTGCTGGAAGAAGATGCAGAATGTTAATATGGATAGTGCCTGGTTCATATTCACTAATATGGATAGTGCCTTATGCTGGTTCAGAGCCCTGTTATGGACACCTAAGGGACTCTCTGACATACATAGGTCTCATGGTAGTACCTCTTCTTCTCTTCCCCTATCAAGATCTTCAAATGAGGGTATACCGAGAATCTCAACCCTGAAAGAGGTACATAATTAGAGCCCAATCCTATGCATGTCTACATGACTATTATAGTCAATGGGGCTTACTCCCAGGAAAGTGTGGATAGGACTGTAGCCTTAATCAGCAGGGAGAAGCAGGGCCTTTACTATGGCTGCCCGGAGGCAATGGCATAATTTACTAGAAGAGGTGCAGTTGCAGTCCTGACCCCTGCTTTGTAAAAGAGAAATGCGGAGCCCATTTGGACTGTTCAGGAAAGGGCTTGCTTACCAAACTGAACTCAGCTCCAGTTAACAATTTAAAATATATTTTAATCTGGGTAATGCTCATTAAATACAAGTTGATTATTCCTTATCTGGCATTCTGAAACTGTGTTTCATGCACAAATTAGAAGTATTGTCTAAAATTACCTTCAGGCTATGCGTATTGTATGAAACCTAAATGAATTTTGTGTTTAGACTTGGGTCTCATTATGTTTCTGCAATATTCCAATCTAGAACACTTCTGATAGCATTCTGGATAAGGGATATACCTAACCCGCATAGGGGTTTTTAAAAACTAGATTTTGATTGCTAGGCTACTCTCGGGCCTCTAAGAACACTACTCAGTATTGCCTTGTAACTCATGCACTCTTTGGCATCTGCACCTCTCACAACTGCCCTAAGGACTCATCCTTTTCACTGGGAATTACCTGGATGCGGTGTTGAAGTCTCCCCAGAGGTCCGTAGTGGCTGGCACCACAGCAGGCGCAGGCACCTTTGAGATGGGGGGAGGCGAGTCAAAGTCTAGCAGGATATCTAGGAGAAGGACAAAGTTTATTATGCTCCTACCCCAGCATTTCTCAAACTGTGGGTTGGGAATCTGATGTCAGGTGTGTCATCTGACATCAGAGAATGCTGGAAGCCACCATCTTGAAAGCTGCAGACCTTGCTATATTCCTTTTGTGAGTGTTAACAGATTGAATTTTCAAGTAGGGGTTTTTAAGTTTTGTTTTTAGCTCAGTACTTTTATATACTATTTGGTCCTAATCTTGGTTTCTGTCAGGGATGTTTCATGGTTGTGCAATTGCTGCAGTCCAAGAATGCCGGTTTGCATTCCAGAAGTGTCATTTGATTATGCCACGATGACAGCACTTCCGGCTATGACATCATTCCCAATAGGTCCCAACACAAGTGCCATTCTAAAAAGTTCAAAGGACTTTTTCTTGGAAAAAAAGAAAGAATCACTGTTTTAGATCAGTGTTTTTCAACCAGTGGTACAGATACAACCAATGGTATTTGAGGGGGTGGCTGGTGGTACATATGGGACCTCTGGATACCTGCTGCTGGGCAGTGAGACCAGTAACACAACAAGCCAAACAGCAGTTGGAGGTTTGGCACAGTGAACAGAGCTCCAAGGCATTCTTTTCCACACTCAGAAAAGCCCTCCCATACACCCTGAACCTCTTACTGGTGTTCGTCAAGTTGCATCTGGCCTCCCAACCCGTAAGTTACTGGCAATGATGCCATCACCAGTTTCTTCCGTTAGTACTTCCAATAGGTGGATAATGCAAAGTGGTACAGTGAGGACAAATGTTGAGGAACACTGTTCTAGACAGTTCAAAGCATGTTTCACAGGGCTCCAATTCTGGTCTTCTATCCAGGCCCTGATAAACTTAGCTTTTGGGTGTCAGTCTATCCCTACCCCTTTCAGGAAGAATGCAAGTACTGTGAGCTACTACTGGTGCCTGCCGTTTGAATTCACCAGTCTCACTACACTGATCCAGTTCTCTCGTAACGTCCATTTGATGAAGACGTTTCTTTGGGCTTTCTTGCCAAGCCAAGCTTCCATCAGTCTGCCAGTTAAGTACTGGCAATACCGGGCTAGACAGACCAGATGTCAGCCTCCATGCTTCCTCTAAGTGTGGATTGTTAGTAGCAGCCATATTTGGAGGTGGGCCGGTGTAAGTGTATATTTTTCAGAGGTCACAGCAATAATGTTTGCTAATCTCTGGTTTAGCAACGGCAAAAAATAGCATTTCTGAGTGTTCAACGTGTTTCTCACGCACACAGTGTTTTTCTCACAACTCTGCAATGCGAGAATTGTCCCCTCCCCCAATGTTGCAGACAGGGAGGCAGGAGAGTTGAAAGGAAATGCCTTACCCAAGACCACCTAGCAAGTTCATAGCACAGTTGAGAATCAAAACAAGGACTTTCCGATTTGTAGATCAGTTTCTTAGCTAACCTCGGCTATTTATGTATTCTAGGCTTAGGCTGCCCCCTGGAGTTCATCTCAAGTTGTCTTTCCCATATGTGTTGCTCTTACCTGTGTTGCCCAAGTTGCTGGATTTCAGCACTGGTGGTGGCGTGACATGATTAGAGATGGCAGTCGATGAAGGAGGCGGGACAGGAGGGGGAACAATTTTACCCCCAGGGGGTGGTGGAAGCAGCCCCCCTGCTCCAGCTGGACGTGGCTTAGCTGGTCCACTTTTCTTGCTTGGCATGTTCTGGAAAGAGATCAGTGAGGACTATTAGAATAAAGCTAACACACAAAACCAAAACACTGGGCAGACTAGGACAACGAGACCCTCACCCCAATGTTCAGTTTAATGGTCTGTCCTTCCTTAAACCCTAGATCAAGTTTGGGACGGCTGTCAGTTTCCTGGGACTCCTTGGAGATTTCCGTTTCTTGTTTCACCCACCTAGATTGTAGAAGGAAAGAAAAACAAATTCACAGGCACACAAACGTAAGTCTGACTGCAGAAGGCAAGGAGAAAAGCTCAACATGGATTCTCTAGGAGGTATTTTGGTACGACAGTTTTCACCTCTCAGATTCGCCCCTCCCAATACCACATAACTGACAGTATTATGAACTTCATTCATATCGTACCAGGGTACTCCAATTGTGGCACCACTTCTAAGGACTCACTTCCCTTGAAGATCTCGGGAGGGAGTGGTGAGAAGGGCAGGAGGTGTGCTCTGGAGGTTGAGCCAGTACCCTGCCTGAAGAAGCTAAGCTGGAACATCCTGGTTCTCACCTTGGATGGGAGACCAGAAGTTGCTGACAGGCCTAACAGAAGAAGGCACTGTGGAAAAGCACTGCGAGAGGGTGTGGAATGCGGCAGAGTCAGCTAAAAATGGATACCATCTTAAGGGCCAACAGAGGAAGAAGTGCAGCTATGCAGAAGCTTGAAAGGGCAGAGCACAGCCAGGATGTTGGCTGCACTTGGATGGAAACATCTGGTGAACTGAAAAGTTCTGTGTCTCACAGAATACTTGTAAAAACCTCATTTGAAAAAAAAATATGGTGGTTTAGGACTAGCCTGTCTATGTAAACTACTTTAAAGGTAAAGGTTTCCCCACGACCGAATGGTCTAGTCATGACTGACTGTAGGGGGCGGTGCTCATCTCCGTTTCAAAGCCTGTAGAGCCGGCGTTTTTGTCCGAGGACAAGCTTCCATGGCCATGTGGCTGGCATGACTCTAAGGAACGCCGTTACCTTCCCACCGAAGTGGTCCCTATTTATCTACTTGCATTTTAGGTGCTTTCGAACTGCTAGGTTGGCAGGAGCTGGGACAAGCAACGGGAGCTCACTCCGTCACGCAGTCTCGAACTTCCAACCTTGCAGTCGAAAGCCCAGCAACAGCGGATTAACTCGCTGCGCCACCACGTCCCTTGTAGTCCCTCAAACTACTTTGAGCCCATATAAAAAAAAGAAGGGTGATATAGAAATACTTAAATACAATGGTTAATGTGAGAGAAAAGCACACAGCGGATACACTAGTCACTTAGGACAGTGTAGGTAACTAGCAGCTTGAATTGGGCCCCAAAGCACAATGGAAACCAGGACAAAGCACCAGACACACCCTTGCTTAGGAGACGAGCAACTGAATTCTGCAGTTTGGAAGAGGCCAATGTTCTTATTAAAAGGCCTGTTGCTAATATTTAATATTAAAAGGCTGTTGCTAATGAGCTGGAGAAAGATGTTCCAATAGACATCCTTGAGAACGGGTACCGCACATCACGCCTTTCCTTCAGCATGCCACTAACTCCTCCTACCTCCCAGCCTCTGAACAACAAGCAGAGCTTCGTCTGATGAAGGCATCCCTCTCAAGCAGCAGCTGAAAAAGCACAAATGTGTGCAACGCTCAGAGCTGGGCTACGGTGCAATAGTCGAGCACCTGCAATGTGTGCAGAAAGGCCCGGGTTCAAGCCCAAGAGATTAGAGAGAACATCTAAACAGGCTTAGAGAGAACATCTCTGCCCAAGCTCTGGTGCCAATCAGAGTTCAAGATGGAGCCAGATGAATGAGTGGTCCAACTCCTACATGCAGTGGGAGAGAAATGACCCCAGAGAAATTTTCAATCCATGCGCGTCGGGTGCGTTGCACACCCTCTCTGCTCTGCAGGTACGCCATGAGAACATTGTGGCTGAAAATTGCTGAAGTGTATTTCCAGGTTCTGCAGCTCTTCTGTACAGAGCCGGTGGAGGACGTGGGACAGACAATTAGTTACTACAGCTAGTTACCCTAGAAACAGAATCCTCAAACAGAACCGCAAAACCCAGAAGCCTCTCGTGGAAGCAACATCACAAGAGGCGAAGACTACAGAGGTTGGCATGCTGTGAACAGAAAGACGCTGAAAATTGCTGTGCTAGAGTGAAAGGGAAAACTTACTTGAAATGATCCTGGAGGGCCACGTTGAAGTCAAAAGCATCACCTCGATCCCCAAAGCCAATGCCAATGAAGGCGCTTCGCCCTGCAGAGGGAAGTGGAACAGCCAATCAGGAGAGCGGCTGGTGGCAGCAAGACCCCAAACCCTGAATTCAGTATAAGGAATACATCAGTGCACTGCTGGTGTTTGCACCCATCAATGAAGGTGCAGGCAGCCTTGGCAGTCTGGTATCCATTCAACAGGAATGCTTGTTGCCCTAGTTTATTGCCTTTTGATCTGCCATTTTGCCAGTGCATTCAACTCTCCAGACAGCAAGACTCAGGCTGAACTTCTTGTACATAAACTGGCTGCTAGCCTCTCTGTCAACAGACCCAGATTAAGGCTGACAGCTGTCCCAAGACAAATGTAATTTTGAATGGGATGTGGCACTTGCCCCACCTGCAGTTGTGGAATGCAGACTACCCTAAAATGGACCTTATACTAGATTGGCGGTGGCCAAACTTGTTTACTATAAGAGCTGCATATGATATGCTTCAGATGCCTGGGAGCCACAAGAGAAGTTTGAGAGCCAAGCTATTAAAGAAGCAATCACATCCTTAAACATACAGTATTTACTCACCATGAACATTAAACTTAATGGTTTAACCCAGTGGACTGTCAGTTTACACCCGCTATACCTTGGCAATTTTTTGTTTACTTGCTCTATTATTTATTTATTTAGTGCACTTATATACTGTCTTTTCTCCCCGGAGCTCAGCCAGCATATTTCTGAGCCACACATTACTTGGATTTTGGTATCCATGGGGTGGGGTCTGCTCCTGGACCTCCTGTGGACAATGGAATCCACAATGGGGTCTAATAGATGCTGCTGACACAACTGGAAGGCCTGACACACACGTGACCAGAAGGCGCTTCCAGTCATGTCTGGGATGTCAGGCGAGAGTCTCCAGTGCGGGTCCACCACCTGTACCAAGTCAAATCAGCAGGTGCCAAACCTGTGGATAAAGAGGCCACAGCTATAAACCAGCAGCCATGATGTCCTACGGTGTTAGATATGGAAAGGAACTGTGGGCACCTGAACAGTGGAAGTGTTGCCTCAGGCCAGCCTTATCCTCACAAAAACAAAACAGCAAAGAAAACTGAAATGCTCACTGATGGAACAAAGCCAAGGTCTGGGAGTTACAGGACAGACCCAAGTTCCACAAAGTGAAAATGAAATGCAGGAGGTACAGCATAAACATTTATATTTGAGAAATTACCACCTTGGTTCTTCATTTACAAAACAAGTGTTATCTGGTAGAGAACACCGAATCAGCTTAGAGTTTTACTTTAGACCCACATCTTTATGTAATGGGAACCAAGTTATATTTTAAAGGCGCACGAATACCTCTTACAACGAGGAAAATCCATTCCAGAATGCTGAGAGCACCATGAGACAGCACAATATAGAATACATACTTTAACAACAGGCAGAGGAGCAGCCTGGTAGCTCCCAGTCACCTGCCAGGAAAAAGTGCTGTAACAAATCAATGCTAAACAAAGCAGCATTGTGGAGCGTATTACTGTGTTTACATGTTAAAAAAAATAAAACATTACAGTTTTTTAAATTCAATTTTTAAAATTGATTTTTTTATCCACACTGCTCTAAAGGTGCTCTTACAAGGTTTGGGTCTCCTTGTAACCACTCCAATAATTCCATTTCAGCCAATTATCAATAAATCCCGTCTTCTCACCATTCCCATCCTGAATCCGGATGACGAAGTACCGGCTGGAATCAGTCACAGTCTCCACCGCAATGCCGGGATACTGATCGATCGGGGCCTGTGCAAATAACTCCCCTGAGAACATACAAGAAAGCACAGTGCTCAAGACCCAAATAGATTGCTGGGAGACTAGGGTGGTTCATACTGGTTGTTCCCAAGCATCAGGAACCACCAACTTCTCTAGTATCAAGGGCAACTAGAGCATTTGCAGGAGATAATTTGCCCTTTTTCATAGAGGGATAAGAGAGTGTATGGCTGGGTTGTCAGTGACAATGTCCCTGAAGACATCAGCCATTTGGGGTATGAATATCATAAACATCCCAGTTACACTAGCTTTCATTGCTAAACCCAAGCTTAAAATCATTATTACAGGTGTGCTCCAGTATCCACTGATTCAGTATCCATGGTTTTAGTTATCCATGGATACCATGGCTACTGGGATGCCTATTAAGAAGATGGGAACATTAAGCAAATCTCTTTTTTTAACCTTGTTGCAGCAAACCACAGATGGTCCCCTATCTTTACAAAGGCATCTCCAGTGGGGTCAGGAATGGAATCCCAGCATATACAGGGGCATGGCTGTATTGCTACATTTTACTTTTCTGCAACTCAGTCTGCTCAAATACCAAAAAGCTTCTAACAGCATAGATTCACGTTTTGCTCCATCAGCACACCTTGCTCTCAAAATACTAATGGCTACATGCAAGGATTATTACTCAAGTAACATAGCAAGAGGGATAAGTCAGTAAAGCATGGGTGAATATACCTTTTTTAAAAAAAATCTGAAAAAGGCTTACTGAATAGCTAGAGCTGCAGGTTTTTGTGCAAGTCAGCACTGTGCAGCATTTCACTTTCAGCAAATAATTCCCTAGGGTGGAAAGTCTTCCCTTGTGAGCAAACATAGAAGCAGTCATGGTGTTACTTCACCTATGTCCCAGCATCGAGATTCATTGTGATGAACTTCCAGTGCTGCGGCGTAAAACGTACAGACACCACACAACATGGCATCATCATGTACCAAGTCACCACACGCTTGGCCAACAACAGCCATTGAAGCAGAACTCACTGTGCAACAATGGCAAGTCACACAGTATACACAGACATCACACCAGAGACATGAAAACTGATCGTGAGCAGGATACCAGCACACAGATAAGCAACACCTAGGCTGCCCATATCTGTAGCAGTTGGGGTGAACCGAGAAGCCTTAATACTGCTAATCTAAAATCTGCAAACTTGAGACACAGGTTTGGAAATGGAAGCCCCAGATTTTCAACTACTAGAGCAAACCTCCGTGTTATGGGGAAGCTTTGGAGCATGGTTTCGCAAAAAGAGTCGACCAAGTCAATATTTAAGCACACCTGAATCACACTTTTGCACACTCACAGTGCTTCACATATATTATCCTGATATCACAGACTTATACACATAACAGACTTGTTGGAAGGATCCTGTATAGGTGAGGATTATCCTCCACAGCCACTCACAAAACTGTGTAGAAATTAACCATGTTGCAACACCCGTTTATATTCATGTTTTAAGCAAGCCCTTAAGCTGGCCACCCAACAAATATCCATGGATGGTTAAAAGCACATCTAAAAATGGCTCCTAAAACGGCACTGTCCAGTTGTCAAATGCACCACAGCCGGGCAAATTTCAAGCCTGGGTTTTTCCAATGGCTTACATATGGAATCCAGTGTCTCTATGAAGAGCAGGCTGCCACTATTCTCTGATCCATGAATCACGGCCATTTTTAACTAAGAAGAGAACCAAGGATTCCAGTGGCATATTTGCCACATTGATCTAATGCCCATCTGGTTGATACCAACTCAGTGACAGTTCTGTGCTACAGCAGCTTTACTTCATAGTGAAAAATTCAGCACCGATCACAATGATTTTGGTTGGAGAGAGGACTGCTCATCATTGGCCAACTGCCATTCAAACTCTCCTGTGCTGGATCAATTCCTTCTGCCCTACCAGTGCAGAGACATTGTTCATGGGGCACACATGCATTCGTTCCCATCTACACTTCGCCCCATGAAATCTATTGTCCATATGCCACAGAACAGAGAGGAATGAAGAAGAGGAGCACATTATGTCTTCTGTTGACTCACACTCAATATTTTATGGTTGTACCCATGTGAATCACTACCAAATGGGATGCAATCCAACACAGCGTGAAGGGAAGACTAAGCCACATCACTCTTCATTGCAGACATATTCAAGCAGTTAGCGTACTGCAATCAAAGCACTTAGCACTAATATTACAGCAGGAGTTCAACTGTCTTGAGCGTTCCTTTTGGTATGAAAAGGTGGGGGTATACATGCTTTTAAATTCAAAATTATATATTTGAATGCACCCCAAGGAGACTCCTTGATCTGGACAACACATTGCCCACCTTATCCTAGGATGCAAACTTCCAATGGTCTCACCTGAAACTCTGTCCTCTAGTTTTATGTACGCAATTTTGCCTTTGGAGGTAATGCGGAGGCGTCCTGTCCAGTCTGGCTGGTCTAGTTTCCAGTCAGAAGCCCTGCAGAGGAAACAAACATGGGAACTTCACTGAAAAGAACACACACACACCCCTCAGCTTCCATCACAATTGGTGGGCTTTTTAAATAGCTCTGCTTGTGTTGTCACAATCTTGGGTGACGGTTCACTTAGCTCTCCAGCCAGGGGCCAAGGCCTTGCCTGCAGATGGTGCCGTCCGTTTTAGATGGCCCAACAAACTAATACAGTTGATGAGGTTGTTGGTGAAGAAACAAGATGGCGCACTCACCAAATAAAATCTTCTTTCCAACCAGCTATGAAACAGGAATTCAAGACAAGCATAAAAGGAGATGTTGATAGCGGACATTAGAGGTTGCTCCCATATCAATGCATGGCATAATCATCAACACAATATATCTATGGTACCTAGACTACACAACTGTTAGGAGACCAACGCAGCCCTCAGGCTCACAATGCAATATCCAGAAAGTTACCAGCTTCATTTCTATACAAGTCACCATCAAGCAGGCTGTCCCCACACCAATAATTGCCAACATATGTATAAATGACTCAAGAACAAAGCAAGTGTGGCACCCTCAGAACATACCTAGGCATGGGCAGACTGTCCCTTATACAATGCCCTACTAGTGTGACCAACCCAATGCTTCATTTTTGTGTAGGGTTATCACCAAACGTGTTGCCAATATTTCCATATACAACAATGCACTGATGTTCACTGGTTTGCTCTTTCAGCAGTTTTCAACTATATTTCAAATTTCATCCATGTGCTTGCCCCTTCCATTCAATTTCATCCAACTTTCCATGATATTTATTGATGTTTTTATGCTTATTTTTCTTTTCTTTTTTCTGTTTTATAGCACAGTTTTATATGCACTTACATGTGTTATGTAGTTATTTATTTTTATTTCACTGTACTGGCCAAAAATAAATTTAGCAACTCCTTTGTTAAATGAGGCTATACTTTGAAATTCAGTCTTTTTTTTAAATTTTCAACCAACCTTAACCAGAGGAGCGTGCAAGATATTGCTGTATATAAAATACTAAACACACAAAAAATATTAAACACACAGAAGTACGTGTATAAACAAATAATGCCACAGGCTGTGGTGATGGCAAATGCCTTAAAAAGGGGACTGAGCAGATTTTTGGAAGAAACATCCATCACAAGTTACAAGCCATGATAGGTATGTGCAACCTTCTGGCTTTAGACTACCTCAGCAGGCCAGGTGCAAGGGAGTGGCCTCAGCGAGGTAGGGCAGAGGCCGGGTTTTGCTTCCCTTCCTCACATGCTTCTTTGGGTTTAAAAAGTACACTCCCCACACATCCCCGGCTTACCGGTTAAGCGGGGGTTGCATATGCTTCACAAACATACAGTTGCTGCCTTTGAATCTCAGCTCTAGTTTGCAGCAATACTTTGGATTTTCCCCCTCCCCCGGACTTCTTCAGTGGAAAATTTGGAAATCTGGGAGAAAACATTTTAAACCCCCTCTTATGAAGTATTTTCTTTGAGAAAGGTATATTACAGACAAGGTTTTTTTTTCCTTTTTTTTTTTTTCTTTCCATTTTCCACAAATGCGTCATTCTTCCAGTGTGTGTGTATTGGGGGGGGGGGAGAATGCTCAATGTAATGACACAAACCCCATTCTCATTCTTTCCTATCCTTCACATCTCTAGTAGCATTTGCAAAAACCACCTCCCACTGAATAGAGAGACCATCAGGAGTGTTTCAGCCTTGAACTCCAGAAGGCACAGAACCTCATAGAAACCAATGACAGCTGCAATTGTTGCTCAGTCCCCTGAACAAAAGGCAGGGCTCAACCCCGCTTCAGATTGTGTGTGGGGTGTGCGTGCGGCAGGAAGTCAAGCAGTACAGAGTGCTTTAGAAACATCCACCCTTCTAGCCCTCCCTGTTCATTGAACAAGGCTGGCCTGTGCTGATGCACCAAAGAGAAGATCTTGAGGCTCACTTCGTGACTGTTAGTGACAAGATAAAAGGCGAAAGAGTGGATTTGTCACCAATGAAAACTGTGAGAGGATGAGTCAGAGCACAAACAGCAAAGGAACAGAGATGCAGTGGAGGGGAGAGTGTTTCAGAAAACAAAAGGATGTTTTCTCTCTATCCCTGCTGGCCAAGAACACAGAAGGAAAAGGAGGTGTTATCAAGGGCAACAGGGAGGCTGATTAGTAGACAGTCTTCATTTGCTGACACCACAAGCGGGGGACAGAAGACACAGAGACTAGGCAGGGTCAAGAACTGCCTTTTGCTCTCCTAATGCTGGTGCCCGGCAGAAACTCCTGGTCACCATGGCAAAATTAGAAATCCAGAGCCACGAGGTACTCAGCATTTCTCAGCATTTCTCGTTAACGCAAAAAGTTGCACTCACTCACACTCACACACAAGACTGCAACACTGCTGGACTACGGAAACCCAAATCCAGGTCCTGCCCAAACACAAAGCTTACTCAAGTCACTGGTCCTCAGTCCAATGACCTCATAGGGCTGCTGTGAGAGGAAAAGTGGGATAACTCCCATAGCTACCCTGAGAGTAAGGGTGGGCAGAAACATACACATTGAAATAAATTCAGGAGGAGGGGGAGATAAAGCCAGATGAGCAAGTAGCATAAAAAAGAAAGGAGGGCACAAACACGCCAAGGTACAAACTAGTCCCGTTCCTCTCTCTCTCTGTGTGTGTGTGTGTTGCTCTGTGGCTTGGGAAATGCCCCAAATAAGGCAACAACCACAGTGTCACAATCCTCTCTGTTCAAGAGCAGGGCTGTGGGGTCCTCTGCACAAACAGAAAGCCTCCTCAAAACAAGCAGTATAGCAGTGGCACTTTAGAAATAAGCAACCATAAATGAGGTTCTTGGGCTGGTTCCTGATATTTTTTTATCTTAATATTTTAAATATTGTTTGAATTTTATGTTGTAAGATATCTTGAGTGCCCTTAAGCATGGGCAGGGTGACCAGATACAATATAGGGCACAGTATCCATTGCATAGAAGAGGACATTTTGGTAGATACAGCTCAATATGGGAGGATTTGAAAAGCTGCACCCGCCAAAATTCCTTTTTCTATACAATGGGTACAGGTATAGATACTCTGTCCCTCCATTGTATCTGGTCACCCTATGGGAGAAAAGCGGGATACAAAGTCTTAAGATACTGCAAGTCGTTCACGGCTTTCAAACACTCTGCGAGAGCACAGAGCACTTCGCTGCATCGGGTTTCATTCATTGCGACTTTTGCTTCCCACCCCCCTTTCCCCATCAACATGGAGATTATCAATCTCTTCGGGGCAGGGAACCGATCTCCCCCGTTCCTGGTATTTTGCAATGGACGAATGCGCAGCGTAAACAAGAAACGCTGACGACTATCACAACAACCCTGCAAGGAAGCCCACCATCGCCAGCCCCGCGTTTTCCTGCGGAGGCGCCCTCGGTACCTGTATCCCCGGTTCGAGGCCCGCGGGGGGATCCGGAAGACGCTGACATCGGGCTTCACGCACAGCACCGACTCGTACTCCACCTCAGCGGACGCCGCTGCCGCCATGATCTCACTCCGAGCTCGGGAGACCGGCAAGGTGGAAGCAACACAAGAGGCCGGCTTCTACTACCCGGGCGCGCTTCCGACCGCCACGTTTGTTGGGGGCAAAAGAGCAAGGGTGGCTCCGGCCCGCTGAAGCCGTCACGAGCACCATCTTGGGTCCTGGCACGCTCTTTACGCAGGCGCTCGGCCATATTGCGCAGTCACCAAGAGTCACCAGCAGCCGCTGCCGCCTCCATCTTGGATTTTCCTAGTTGTTCGACCTCGGTGACGACACGGAGCCGGTGAACCAAACAGGTTAGATTCACTGGAGTCAGCATGACGTCATTTTCTTGACGCCGAGGATAAACAAATATGGCTGAGGCAGATCTTTCCTGCCAAGGAGGAGGATTGCCGCGAATTCACGAATAAAAATCTCCCTGCACGTGTGTAAAAGTTAATCTCAACGTCTTTAAGCATGCCTGCGTGTTCTGCATACGGGTGTGCGAATAGCTGTACGAAAAATGGGATTTAATTTCCACGGAAAGATTCATGTATTCACATTACATCGGTTCAATAAAACTACCATTAATTGAAACAGTGAGTGCATTATTTTTGAAGCTGTGTAATTTCTTGTTGTTCCTAGCAGTCTTATTCACCATTTTCTGACACCCACTGTTAATGGTCTAGAAGGAAAAAAATATATTTCCCCCCTCCTTTTTCCCCCCTTCCCGTTTACACTTTTTTTCCCGCCTTCCATTTTCTACGGTAATATTTTCGAAATTCAGAACGTTAACAGAATTTGGTTTTTTTTGGGGGGGGTGAGTGTAGACGTTTAAACAAAACTCTTAGTAGTCTAGAAGTAAAAAAGAATTACTCTCATATTGACAACCACTTATGTTATGAAGAGATTTTAATATAATTTTCCTACATATTTATCTACTTTTTGCCCATCCTCCCCTTTTTTTCTTTCCTTCCCGTTCACGCTTTATTTCTGCTTGTGTAGATTTCAAAAAATAAGTCTGTCAAAACAATGCAATCTGAGTTTAAATAGTCAGCAAGTAGCATTTCGTCAGGTATGTTCAGTAATATAATTATGCGGAATTAAACCTTGTAAGTGCATATTAAATCATAATAAGGTTACCAATAATGTTTCTACACGATCACATGTTTTTATTTTCGTAAGTTTTTATTTTTATTCAGTCCTAAACAGTACGAGCAAAGCAATCTGAAATGCTTGGAATGAGGATTGTTTTGAGTCAACCAACATGGCTGCTAAGCCCGCCCCCTGGCTTCAATTCGTTCCTATTAATTCTACAGGCATGCGGACTCCAGTGAATCTAACCTTTTTGCGGTGAACTCATATAGGCGGCCATGTTTGGCCCTGGCAACGGCTATGGGAGACTCGTCATCGGCGCCAGCTCCATGATGGAAACGGGCATGTTGAAGTCGAATTGATTTGCCAGAGGGACGGAAATGCTGTGCTGAGCCAGAGGAAGCGGAAGGTCCGGATGGTCCAGAATCGGGAACCGGAAATTGGTTCTGACAGTACCAATTGTCCCCGTACCAAAACTGGTGCTCAGAGGGTTACTCCCTCGAGATGTGGCCATTATGACTTTATCCCTCTCTCTTATCCTCACCTACCTCACAGGGTTGTTGTGAGGACAACAGGAGGGAAAAAAGGGAATTTACACTCCGTCTTTCTACCACACATTGGGGCACCCAGAGCAGCTTACAAAATAAAAAACGATGCAAGAGAAAATATTATGATACAAGAAAAAAGATTAAAGCATCAACATAACAGAATTAAAACAAAGCAGGCCCCAGTGGATCACACAATTCTTAAAATTCAGTTATTGCAAATGGCAGCCCATCATGTCAACAAAGCCTCCTTGAATTAAAAAGTCTTAAAGCCCTGCCTACCTGGAGCTGACTGTGGCTCAGATCATGAGCTTCTTATTGCAAAATTCAGGCTTAAACTTTAAAAAATAGGGAACACCACTAGGCCCTCCAAGTATGACCTCAATCAGATCCCATACGAATATACAGTGGAGGTGACAAATAGATTTAGGGGCTTAGATTTGGTAGACAGAATGCCTGAAGAACTTTGGACGGAGGTCTGTAACATTGTACAGGAAGCAGCACTAGAACCATCCCAAAGAGAAAGAAATGCAAGAAGGCAAAGTGGCTATCTGACGAGGCTTTACAAATAGCTGAGGAAAGAAGGGAAGCCAAAAGCAAGGGAGAAAGGGAAAGATATACCCAACTGAATGCAGATTTCCAGAGAACAGCAAGGAGAGATAGGAAGGCCTTCCTAAATGAGCAATGCAAAGAAATAGAGGAAAACAATAGATTGGGAAAGACTAGAGATCTTTTCAAGAAAATTGGAGATGTCAAAGGACAATTTCGTGCTAAGATAGGCACAATAAAGGACAAGAATGGCAAGGACCTAACAGAAGCAGATGAGATTAAGAAGAGGTGGCAAGAATACACAGAGGAACTATATAAGGCCGAGCTAAATGTTCCTGATGACCACAATGGTGCGGTCACTGAGCTCAAACCTGACATCCTGGAGTGTGAAGTCAAGTGGGCTTTAGAAAGCATCACTAACAACAAAGCTAGTGGAGGTGACAGCATTCCAGCTGAGTTACTCAAAATCTTAAAAGATGATGCTGTCAAAGTGCTGCACTCCATATGCTAGCAAATTTGGAAAACCCAGCAGTGGCCACAAGACTGGAAAAGATCAGTTTACATTCCAATCCCAAAGAAGGGCAATGCCAAAGATTGTTCAAACTACCGCACCATTGCACTCATTTCACATGCTAGCAAGGTGATGCTCAAAATCCTACAAGCTAGGCTTCAGCAGTATGTGAATCGAGAACTACCAGATGTACAAGCTGGTTTCCGAAGAAGCAGAGGAACTGGAGATCAAACTGCCAACATTTGCTGGATCATGGAGAAAGCAAGAGAGTTTCAGAAAAACATCTACTTCTGCTTCATTGACTATGCCAAAGCCTTTGATTGTGTGGATCACAACAAACTGTGGCAAATTCTTGAAGAGATGGGAGTACCAGACCATCTTATCTGTCTTCTGAGAAACCTGTATGCGGGCCAGGAAGCAACAGTTAGAACTGGACATGGAACAACTGATTGGTTTAAAATTGGGAAAGGAGTATGACAAGGCTGTATACTGTCACCCTGCTTATTTAACTTATATGCAGAGTACATCATGAGAAAGGCTGGGCTGGATGATTCACAAGCTGGAGTCAAGATTGCTGGGAGAAAGATCAACAACCTCAGATATGCAGACGATACCACTCTAATGGCAGAAAGTAAGGAAGACCTCAAGAACCTTCTGATGAGGGTGAAAGAGGAAAGTGCAAAAATGGGCTTGAAGCTCAACATTAAAAAAAACTAAGATCATGGCCACCACTCCCATCACTTCCTGGCAAATAGAAGGGGAAGAAATGGAAGCAGTGACAGACTTTATTTTCCTGGGCTCCAAGATCACCACGGATGGTGACTGCAGCCATGAAATTAAAAGATGTTTACTTCTTGGGAGGAAAGCTATGGCCAACCTAGACAACTTAATAAAAAGCCGAGACATCATGCTGCCAACAAAGGTTTGCATAGTCAAAGCTATGGTTTTCCCAGTCACAATGTATGGCTGTGAGAGCTGGACCATAAGAAAGGCAGAGCGCCGAAGAATAGATGCTTTCGAATTATGGTGTTAGATAGATAGATACCTTTATTGGCATAACAAACACAAACAAACATACACAAGGTGCAAAATACAATTTTAGGAACGTCCCCTAAAGCACTAAAACTTTAAATTGGATTCTCGGGCTGTATTAATCTTAATTATATCCAACAAAAATTTGCCAAGAGCAATCAAAGAAATCTCATCTGTCCACTGTAAAATAGAACTAAGGTAGGCTTCATCAAAAAGCCAGGGCTTTTGTTGTGGGAGAGAGGCAAAAAATTTATCCCTCGCGGCCGGATGGAATGGGCAGTGGAAAAAGATATGGGGTAGCGTCTCTACAGCATTCATCGGGCAAGGACATAATCTGTCATTAAAGGGAATATTGTTGAATCGGCCTGTTAGCACCGCCGAGGGGATTGAATTAGAGCGGGCCAAAGAAATCGCCCTTCTAACTTCAGGATTATACAATAGAGAAATGTAAACCGGTGGCCTGCCTACTACCAAAGGAAGATTCCAGAACAAAGGTGAGCAAGATCTATTAGCGGCTCTTAATAGGTCTTGTGAGTTGATGTCAGCCAGCCTTTGTCTAACAGTTCTTAGGGCAGCCTGGAACAGGAGAGTCCCTAGGATGTCCGGGTCTAGGCCGATCTGTTTGATCTTCCTAAGCCAACCATCAGCAGGGAGGCAGCGATCTTTTTTTAGGTAATATAGTAGGCTTGTTTGAGAGGTATCAAAATACACTCTTAGCCAGTATTTACAAGTTCTGTACCAAGCAACATTCTCGACTGGGAGTTGTCCCGTCTCGAGACATAAAGCCTCATAGGGGACGCAGTTTGGCATGGCCATGATTCTTCTCAAAAAGACTGATTGAAAAATTTCTAATGATTTATGATATGCATTGATCCAGATAGGGATTCCGTAAAGGGCTTGGGAAATAGATTTGGAATTGAATATTTTGAGGGCAGCCGGAATTAGGCGTAATTATGGTGTTGGAGAAGACTCTTGCAAGTCCCCTGGACTGCAAGGAGATCCAATCGATCAATCCTCCAGGAAGTCAAGCCTGATTACTCCCTGGAAGGACAAATCCTGAAGCTGAAGCTCCAATACTTTGGCCACCTCATGAGAAGAGAAGACTCTTTAGAAAAGACCCTCATGCTGGGAAGGATCGAAGGCAGAAGGAGAAGGGGCGGCAGAGGATGAGATGGTTAGATAGTGTCACCGAAGTGATGAACATGAAATTGGGCGAACTCCGGAAGCTAGTGGAGGACAGGGAAGCCTGGCGTGCTGTGGTCCATGGGGTCGCGAAGAGTTGGACAGGACTTAGTGACTGAACAACAACAACAAGGCCCTGCCAAACGTTCTTCAGAGAAGGAGCTGTTCTTAATTCTAGGGGAAGAAAATTCCACAACCAAGGAGCCACCACTGAGAAGGCCCTATTTCTGGCTGTCATCCCCCTCACCTCACCTGGTGGCAGCAGAGTCATAAGCGCCTCCTCTGATGACCCGAGACTCATCACCCTGAGCACTTTGGAGGAATAAAACTGAAAAATAAAGTCCCTTATCTAGTTGCGGTAGTTTGATAAATTATAATGTAAAAAGAGCACATCCGTATTTCTGGAAAAGCAACATTCTTTAGTTTGGGGTGGGGAACTCTTTTATTATCATTTAAGTAATCTTTTTTAAAGGTAATTTTAAAAAACGTTAATAAAACCAATGGCTTGTTGCCAGATCAGAAAAAACCTTCACCACAGTGTAGCATCCGCATATTAAACCTACTCAGAGACGCTGCAGAAAAATGGTTGATGAATTCAGGAGTCTGTGGTCATTGGACCAAAACACATGAGGCCAACCAGCAGAATGTCTTGCTAGGTTCACATGGTTGTGAGAAAATGATTTGTTATTATTAACATAATAACTGTAAGAATATTAATGTTAAATATCAAGCTTCAATTTAAAGCCATTAAAAGAACAGGCAGACCAAGGCTGCTGCTTCAACAGAAAAAAACATTCAAAGCTGCGACAAGCAAAGCTTAAGATACAGAATTGGCTAAATGCCTAAATTAAATGAATACTTTTTGCTTAGAGTCATTATGGACAGCTCTGCTAATAGAATGTAACTGTAATAAATATTTATCTATTTATTTAATTTTTATCTCACCTTTCTGCCCCATGGGCACCCAAGGTGGCTTACAACATTAAAAATCACTTTAAAAACCACGATTAAAACAATGTTAAAAACAATATTTAAACAGTTAAAAATTTAAAACAAGCAAACCCCGTGGATCCTTAAAAATATAAGATGGAAAATATAAAATGCCAGCCAGCCTGTCAACAATTGAAGGCTTGTTTAAATAAAGAAGTCTTCAACCCCCGCCGGAATATTGCCAAAGAGGGAGCAGTTCTTAATTCTAAGGGGAGGGTATTCCAAAGTCGTGGGGCCACCACCGAGAAGGCCCTGTTCCTGGCCGCCATCCCCCTCACCTCTCCTGGTGGCACAGTCAGAAGGACCCCCCCAGTTGACCTAAGAATATGGGTAGGATTATATGGAAAGATGCGGTCCCTCAAATACCCTGGATCCGAGCCGTAAAGGGCTTTAAAAGTCAAAACTAGCACTTTGGATCTGGCCCGGAAAGGAACCGGCAGCCAATGTAGCCGCTGAAGCAACGGCCCGACAGGGTCGAACCGACGAGCCCCAGCAACCACATGAGCAGCCGCGTTCTGCACTAGTTGCAATTTCCAGACCATCTTTAGAGGCAGCCCCATGTAGAGTGCATTGCAGTAATCTAATCTGGATGTCACTAGGGCATGGATCACCGTGGTCAGGTCTGCGCAGCTCAGGTATGGCCGCAGCTGGCGAATCAGCCGAAGCTGAGCAAAGGCTCTCCTGGCCACCGCCGCCACCTGGGATTCCAGGAGCAGCTGTGAATCCAGGAGAACCCCCAGACTGCGGACCTGCTCCTTCAGAGGAAGTGCAACCCCATTCAGAGCAGGGCGGTAGTCCAATACCCGAGCTGTGGATTTTCGGACCAGGAGCACCTCTGACTTATCCGGATTTAATTTCAGCTTGTTCGCCCGCATCCAGCCCCCAACTGCCTCCAGACAACGATCCAGGACCTTGACCGCCTCCTCAGAATCAGGGGGAAAGGAGAGATAGAGCTGGTGTCATCAGCACATTGGTGGCACCCCACCCCAAACCCCTGGATGACCTCTCCCAGCGGCTTCATGTAGATGTTAAATAGCATGGGGGATAAGATGGACCCTTGCGGCACCCCAAACCTAAGAGGCCGGGGTGCCGAACAAGCATCCCCCAGCTCCACCTTCTGGGATCTGTCAGCCAGGAAGGAGTGGAACCACTGCAGAACAGTGCCTCCAAGCCCCATCTCAGCCAGCCGACCCAGAAGGACACCATGATCGATGGTGTCGAAAGCCGCCGAGAGGTCCAGCAGGACTAAGAGGGACGCACTCCCCCTGTCCATTCCCCGGCGTAGGTCATCCACCAAGGCGACCAAGGCAGTCTCCGTCTGAAGCGAGATTGGAATGTGTCCAGATAATCGGTTTCCTCCAGTACCTTCTGAAGCTGGGATGCCACCACCCGCTCAATCTCCTTGCCCAGAAATGGGATATTCAAGACTGGCCAAAAGTTGTTC
This sequence comes from Lerista edwardsae, assembly GCA_029204185.1. Classification (NCBI taxonomy): domain Eukaryota; kingdom Metazoa; phylum Chordata; class Lepidosauria; order Squamata; family Scincidae; genus Lerista; species Lerista edwardsae. The sequence goes on along the minus strand of JAJKFI010000003.1, from coordinate 1,206,528 downwards.
AAGTTAGTGGGATCCAGGGAGGGTTTCTTCAGGAGGGGGCGAACCATCGCCTGCTTCAAAGCAGGCAGGAGCACCCCCTCCCTCAGAGATGAGTTCACCACCCTCCCCGTCCACTCGGCCAGCCCTTCCCAGGCAGATCTAATTAGCCATGCCGGGCAAGGTTCGAGCGGGCAAGCAGCAGGTCTCACACTCCAGAGAATCCTGTCCACATCCTCAGGTTCTACAAGCTGGAAAGAATCCCAAATGGTAGGACAGACAGGTTCCCCGGGGACATCACTAGATATGCCCACAGCAGCGTCCAAGTCATGCCGAATCTGATCAACCTTCTCTGCAAAGTGTTTTGTGAACTTGTCGTGTGCTCCTCCCCTCCAGTGGGGGGGGCAGATGTAGAAGGCTACGGACCACACGAAAGAGCTCAGCTGGACGGTTCTCTGTGGACGCGATGGTGGCAGAGAAGTGTGCCCTCTTAGCTGCCACCACCACCACCCTAGAATAAGATCTTAACTGGGCTCTAGCCCATGCACGGTCAGGTTCAGCACAAGTCTTTTGCCACTGTCGCTCTAGGCGTCTGCCCCGCTGCTTCATCATTCGCAGCTCCTCAGAAAACCAAGGAGCCACTCTTACTCTGCGACTGGGCAGAGGACGCTCAGGTACGATCTCATCCAGGGCCCTGGTCCTCTCCCTATTCTAGAGATCGACCAGGGCGCTGGGTGAGTGTCCACCTCTGGCAATCAGAAAATCCCCCAGAGCCCTCAGGAATATAGTAACTTGTAAAACATTTAACAATAAAAGCTTGTAAAGAACTCAAAAAACGATGCTGACAAACCCAGTGCTTGGCAGGCATAAGCAAAACTTACTCTTCATAACAAGATAACAAGGCAACATCTTGTAGCCAGCAGGACATAGCTTTAACAAGAGCAAACTGAGCATGTGTAAATAGTTTCATGAATATTACCGACACGCCCCCAAGCTCATTACAATTCATTTGCATAATCATACATTGCATTAGAAATATGTAGAGAAATAAAGTTACATGTTTAAAATTTTGTGTAAAGTGGGTGTATCTTTAAATGTTTTAATTAACTTGCTTTAAACCAATAAGCATAAAATAAGGGCAACCCTTTTAAAGGGTATAAATTACTAAACTCTGTTGTTAAAAGGTTGCTTGCTTCCTGCTTGCTGCAAGTTCGCCTGCCCTTTTCAAACAATATTAATTAAAAAACGTTATCTTGCATCGCCACAATCGAAATTAAGTGTCTATTTCTTACATGGTGAATTTGCTGAAAAAAATGTTATATCTTGCTACTTCCTAAGCAGGATAACCAAGGTTGAGTATCCATTCAGTATAAGTGAATGACGAAGTGAAGCAATGAGATTTCATGGAACCCAAAAATTTCAGCTCTGGACAACTATTGAAAACCGCAAGAAACCTGGAGAGCAATTTCAAGTTTATACCAAAATAAACAAGTTAGCTTTCAAGGTGCTACAAGGCTCCTGTTGTTTTTGTTGCAACAGACCAATCCTAGGCACATTTTCTTGGATTAGGTCCCACTGGGGTTGATGGGTTTACTCTCAGGTCAGTTACCCCTGTGGAGAGCAGTTAGCACTTTGCATCATGGCATGTTTCTTTGAGCTTGCATTTGAGCCTTTCATATTGTAGAAATAGGAGTGTTTTTTGGCACAATCCTATGCATGTCTAAAAGTAAAGGTTTCCCCACGACCGAATGGTCTAGTCATGACCAACTGTAGGCGGTGCTCATCTCCGTTTCAAAGCCTGTAGAGCTGGCGTTTTTGTCCGATCACGTGGCCAGCAAGTGGTCCCTATTTATCTACTTGCATTTTAGGTGCTTTTGAACTGCTAGGTTGGCAGGAGCTGGGACAAGCAACGGGAGCTCACTCCATCATGCAGTCTCGAACTCCCAACCTTGCGGTTGAAAGCCCAGCAACAGCGGATTAACTCGTTGTGCCACCACGTCCCTCATGTCTACTCAGAAGTTAATTCCATTGTGTTCAGTAGTGTGCATGAGAGTGCAGCCTAAATATAGAATCATAGAATTATAGTGTCGAAAGGGACCTACAAGGTCATCTACAACCCCGACAACCTCCTGCCCGGAGGAGGAAATCCTTCTAGAGTATCTTCAGCACATGCATAAGCATTCACTGAAATCTGTATTTGAACCCAAAGTGCTTGCTATAACCAACAACACACTCACCTTTTGAATGACTAGATTGCTGGCACCTGCCATTTGCCTGCTGGCACCTGCCTTGGCATAGGGGTCATAATTCTGCCCTCCTGCTCCCACCATAGCTGTCAACCTTAAATATCATGATGGCAGAGAACATATGGCTTCCCCCGCCGTTGAAGCCAAGGAGCCAGATGCTGCTGCAGACACTGAGTTCTGGTAGCTGCAAGGCCCCTCCTCCTTCCCCTGCAGGAGCCCCCACCCGTGCCAGGACAGGTAAGAAGAATAGGGAGAAGGGATGCCTCGCTGCTAAAAATGCATCAGTGCCCAACTGGAGCGGGAGCATGCTGCCATGTTCATCCTTGGGTAGGGGCTGCTGTGCAACTCTGTGAGGGGCAACTGGTCTGTCCCAGGTGGCAATGCTGCAGTCTTGAAAAACCAAAGTGCCCAGGTGAGCATTTAGCCAGCAGTGACTGAAAAGCCTGGCAGGCACCAAAAGAGAACAGATGCAGAGTTTCATTCTCCCCAGCCAAGGAGAGAAAGGAGAACTGGCTAAAGAGTGCAGTCTGCATCCTACCCCTACCCCCCAATAGGAAAGTGGGCAGGTCAGAGAGGGTGGCAAAAATTGAGATTTAATTATGTTTTCCCCTCCTCCATTAAGAACATCAGACACCCCTTCCTGCCTGATCAATCTTCCAACCAAGAATGGGAAGTTGGACTGACCACTCACACGGTTCTGCTAGGACGGTTCCACCAGACACTGTGCAACTGGGGGCTCCACCCAATGCCACACTACTCCAAATACATGGTTGCCGCCTCTGCCACAGCACATTAAAAACAGAAGCCCCTTCCTGTGCTCAGTTGTGTGGTTTTTCCACAACGAAAAAGTGTAGGACTTTCACAGAAAGGGTTTGAGCTCCTTCATTCCTGCAGCTCTTTTCAATAAATCTGGAAGTCCTACACTTTCTGGCTTGGAAAAACAGAGTGCGGCAAGGGGACGGGTGATCCACTTTCAGCACACTTTTAGCTAGTGAAGCAGATCAATACTACTCATGTCTGTGGTGGGCTGGAGGGAGGCAGTGGCAGACTCAGGGGGGAGGGAATATCGAATTTGCCCCCCACACATCCCCTGCTGACACAACTAGCATCAGTCAGCTTCATGGCTGGCCTAGCCTTGTGGCTCTGGGTGGCTGACATGAGGACAGTGGGAAAACCTATACTAGATTGTTTTTAATTCTTCATCATCATGGGGGAGTTAATTGCGTTTGTGCAATTCCTCCTCTCCGCTGAAGCATTGTCAGTGGCCCCGCTAGGGAAATCCATTTAATCCTGTTCTTTGATAGCTAGCTTTTCCAGGGAACCACAGTAACATTATCCATTTAGTTGTTTTCATTGGAATGTCATGGTCCATCTCAGGGGTGGCCAACCCGCAGCACACCATGTGCCGCTTTTTATGTAGATAATCTTGAACATGCCACTCCACCTTAATGTCACTATTAACAATTCCTATGACAGCTAAATAGAACCTCCAGGTTTAAGGGCAGTATATCTCAGAATGCCAGAAGGTACGACGCAAGAAACGTGGGAGTGCCGTTGCCTATTTGAGGCTTTCCAAAGACACTTGGCTGATGAGGCCTGAAAGGCGGCCTGCGTGGACCTTTAGTCCAGCCCTGAAGGACCCATTCCGAAGTCCATATAACCAGAACAAATCAAGCAGAGTAGGTGTGGCTGCCCTGAGTGTGCCCACTGCAGCTTTAGAAACTTGAGGCCGTACTGTGCAAGAAGTAGCAAGAAATCAAGCAACCCAAAAATAGCTGGGGTGTTTTATTATTTAAATGTGTTTATCAGAAATATATGGCAACTTTGTGCATGCCGCTCAGAAAGTGTCTGTGTGCCATTAGTGGCATGCATGGTACACATGCCTTGGGTTGGCCACCCCCGGGCACCTATTCGTTAATGTTGCTGAAGTCATGCCCGGAACTTCAGAAACGTGTGTCAATCTTCTTGCTGCCTCTGCATTTGACAAATGATTACCCCTTTCCTGCCTGCCAACCAGGATGGAACCTCAAAATGCATCCAGGGACGTACCATTTTCCAGTCGAAAAGGGTTTCAAAGTTTAAAAAAAACTCGATGTGGAACTAGCCTATCCTGAGCCTTCCTGAGAATGTGAGCATGTTCGTGCATTAGCAGTGCTTAGGGGTGCAGCTTGCAATTTCCTGCCTCCTCCCCTTTCCCTATTCACAGTGGGTCAGAAGGAACTGGTAAAAATAGAGATTGCAGCAGCAACAACTGGGTTGTCCCAGCCAAAGAGATGCACAGTAAAGGTAGGGGAGCTCTGGGGTAATTGGTAAGAGGAGAGAAGGGTGCTGGGACAACCTAAGCAGAGGTTGTGGGCGGAGGGCAGCTTGGAATGCCTATGCAAAGAGTACATAGAGAGCAGGATGTGATGACTGTATGATATTTCTTTGGATTGTTCATAGTGTTGTGTCTGATAGCCAGTCATTTCCATTGTTTTGCAGACAACTGGCTAAATTGTCCAGGATGACCAGTTAATGTTCCTTAATGATCTGTGGATGTGGGCTCTGGAACTTCTCAGCACTTGGGGAGGGGGAGCCCATGTAATAACGTCTGGAGGGTTCTGTCCCAGGTAGAAAGAAGAGAGACAGACTTTCCCTAGCAGAGAGCGTACAGTACAAGAGATGGCAGATTGGTCAACAGATGTGGCTGAGAAATACTTAGAAAGACCAACAGTTTGGATGTTATTGATCCCAGATGATCTCATATTCAATAGAATATGAATGATGGTAGCCAGGGGGAGCAGAGTCTGAGGGTAAGGATTTGACCCGGGATGTGCAGCTGAGAAAACCTGGACTGTCTGCGTTTCCAGATTCTAATCCAGTGGTCTCCAAACTACAGCCTGGGGGCCACATCTAGCCTGCCACAAGGTTTCATCCGGCCCGCAGCAACTTGGTTATTTTGCTCAGAGCATTTGCTAACGTTTGACATTTTTACCCATTATATATCGTTTATGAAATTCACGGGTGTCAAACCCGCGCACAAATAATGAGGGCGGACCTGTATACTGCTTTAAGCCAGAAGGAGGGCCTTTCCTTACAGCCTGATGTATCATTGTTGGTCTTCCTACTCCAGCTACCCATTTTATAGTACAAGCCCATGCATGTCTACTGAACCATAAGTCCCATTGTGTTCAATGAGACTTACTCCCAGGAAAGTGGGTATACAATTATTATTATTATTATTATTATTATTATTATTATTAATTGAATTTTTACCCCGCCTTTCCGCCCGAAGGCACTCAAGGCGGCATTACAAAAAACAGGTTAAAACAAATAAAAACAACAGAATTAAAAACAGTAATTAAAAACAATATAAAAATACAATATAAAAAATACAATAATCATCCCATGGACATAAAAAGTATAGAAATCTAAAAAGAATACAAAGACCAGCCAGCCTGTCAGCAACTAAAAGCCTGCTGAAATAAAAAGGTCTTCAGCCCCCGCCGAAATACCGCCAAAGAGGGAGCAGTTCTTAGCTCTAAGGGGAGGGTATTCCAAAGTTGGGGTGCCATCACCGAGAAGGCCCTATATCTGGCCACCACCCCTCTCACCTCTCCTAGTGGCGGCACAGTCAAAAGGGCCCCTCCCTCGTAATGTCAGACACATATTCCGGCAGGGACGACCTACAGCCAAACTACAGCAGCACACACAATCTAAAAAACAAAAACACAGGCACTCACACACACACAACGACCCCACTGCAGCAACACCTCACCCCCCTCACACCGAGGTTTGGGTTGCTGCAGATCTCTGCCTCTCTCTCACAGAGGCAGAGGTCCTCTAACAACTGTCTGTACCTGCCCCCCTCTCACCGAGGCAGGTAGCACTATCAGCCCTCCTGGCCTGACTCCCACTCAGGCCAGGATCCCTCCCATTCACACTATCACTCACTCAATTAAAAGGCTGGTAGAAGGCTTGCTGACAGGCTGCTAGGCTCTCAAAATATAAGAGCTAGGGTGTGGCTGGTCATTGAAGATCCATGGGTGAGCAAGCAGGTTGGCTGATGGCAGCAGATGGGCTCCGGCTCCGTCCCACAGGTGAAGAGCCACGGGCAAAGAACCCTTTGGCTCGCGCCTCTGGCGAGCCAGAGGGTCTTCAGTACTGCTGCACGTCACCTGCAAATGGACGGAGAGGGAAGGAAGCTCAGTTCAGGCAGAATCCCACCAGGTGTTGCAAATCAAGCTCTCTCCCAGCCCCGGCCAGCAGCAACTCTCTAGTAGCCCTAGTGAGTACACATTACAACCTATAAAGGTAGAAGGAGGTCACCCCAGGAAAACCTCTTTCCCAGGTTTACAGGAATGTCAAATTCAAGGAGTCCCCTGTTGTTTATTTGGAGTGTTTATAGCAGAGTTGGGGGCTTGTGGACCCATTCAGCGCTTGCCTAGCGCGATCGGAGCGGAGGAACGAAGCGATCGCTACATTTCAATAACAAAGTCTTTTATTGGTTACAGTAGCGATAGTTAGAAAGTGAGAAGTTCTATTTGCCGGTCAGCGAAAGCCGGCGAAGGCTTGCCGCGTACAAGCGGCTTTTCAACGCATGTTGTTACATTCTCAGTTACAGTCTCAGTCTCAGTGCGCACACAGTAAAAATATAAGTTATATAGGAACAAAGGGGTGTAGCCAGAGCATATCTGGTAGGTGGATACCTGAAGACCCTTGTGCCCCATGTTAACCAATGGGGTGACCCTTTGAACATCATGATCTCATGAGAAAGTGGATGTTTGCTAGCCAGCGCTTCCCGTGAGAAACATTGCCTGCTTATGTTACACTATCTAAAGGGAGTTCAGCTACTGTGTAGCAGGTTGCACTAACAAGCTGGGAAGCTGACCACCTCAAGGACACGCAGGTGCTCTATCTGATCTGGAGACGGAGAGACGGAATGCCAGTTTCCACCAGTTCTGGAGTGTGTGGTGTGAAACTGCAACATCCCCTTCTTAGAATGAGAGAGCGGTAAAACAAGGGCAGGCTGGGGGATTTGGGGAGCCAGCTACTCTTTCCTTCTTGAATGGACAGAAGCCAGCCGGGTCAGACAGTAAAAATGCTGTAAGAGGAAGTTTATTAAAGGGCTGTAGACATCAAAGGAATGGGGAGAATGATGGCAGGATTTAAAAAAAAAAAAAAGCACTGGTAATCCAACAAAATGAACAAGGGGGTCAGGTGACAGCCAGGGTTGGCCAGGTATTAAAATGCAAGCAAATAAAACTTGACATGAGTTATCTGGGTACTTTCCCTACCCAACTTACTCACACTGTTTCTGGTCCTTATATTTATTCTTTGGCAAGATAGGTAGACAAATCCCAGGTAAGCATCAGCTGGGCTGCACACACATTCGCATTAATTCGAGCCTCTGGGCAAATGCACAAAGGCACAAGTGTCTGACCCCACATTTTATAACTTGTGGCATTATCTCTGCTTTCCCTGTGGGACTGCATGCCTGATTACCTGAGCTGTTTGAATTTCCCACTCTTGGGGGGCAAGAGCAGGTGGGCTTCAGAGTCCAGAAGCTGGCTGATAGCCAGGTATTTGTTTATGGGTCAGTTTGGAGGGGAAGAAGATGCTCACTCAATCACCACTTGGCTGCTGTCTTCGAATGATTCAGTGGCCCCTTCAGACCACCGAGGCAATGGAGGAGTCTCTGATATGATGCAAATGTCCTGAATAAGCAAAAATCAGGGGGAAAGCAGGGAATCTCACCCCACAGTCTTAATGTACTCCTTAAGATTGTAAAAAGTTTGATTGTGTGTGGTGACATATACAGAGAGCAGAGGCTGGCCATAACTGATTATCTTGCAGGTATCAGTGCCTGCAATAATTGCCTTCTCTTCTTTGGTTTATCCCAGTTGCCATTTCCCACCCTTCATAACTCATCATGCACATTGATGGTGTACTAGTAATAGATACCACATACATCCATAGATGTACACAGTTTTATGTTGTTTTGTTTTAATGTGTATCACTTCAAATATTACAGTTTTAGCAGGTAATGCAACCTGGGATGGCAACTTATACCTGCAAAACAACAACAAACTTGTGAAATTGTCCTCTGATCCATAAGACAAAGAAATGCTACATGTTTAGATATTCGGTTTCTAGTCCTCATGCTTGCAGACAAACAACTCTGAAAATAATGACAATTGCATTCCAGTGAAAACTCAAAACTAACTCAAGAAAAACTGTATGTATTTTTATTATCATATTTGAGGGAGCTCTTGCGATTGCTGTGCATAAAATTGGTTGTGCCAAATCGCTGATGAAGCAGTTATGACTGGAACGTCTCACAAGGCATAAAAATATACAAGTGACAAAAATGCTTTGTACTAATAAATTTTCCTATTACAGTATAAGGGAAGCCCCATAATACATGTCATTGGCAAAGGAAAGAGGAACTAAGCAGAAGCTGGAAAAGAAATAGACTTGCAGGCGTAAACAAAAAAAAAAGGCTTATTTTAAGGAACAAAAAAAAAATTACAATAAACTGGGTGGCATTAATTGTTAGGAAAAGTATGTCAGAGTGAATGGCCCAGTCAGACTGTAGCATTGTCTTTTCAGGTCTCTAAAATTCCCACTATGTCAGTGTGTGGTGATGGGTATACTTTCCTTAGGCTGCAATCCACGGAGTGCCCTTGGGCCGATCCAAGCCTTGCCTGCCCACAAAGTGCTGGTGCAAGAGCTCCATCCTGGGCCCCCGCACAAGTGCTCCATCTGCAGGGCTGATGCTGTCAGCAGCGTCGGCCCAGCAATGCCGGCTGAAGCCAGTGGCGCAACACTCCTGCACCAGCCAAGTTCGATTGGTGCAGGGGCGTTTCTGGGCGGGGCTGGGCGGGCTCGGAGGCATGCCAGCCCAGGGAGGGGGGTGGAGTTGGGATGCAGCCATTAGGCGACATCTAAGCTCCCATCCCGAGGCTGCGCAGCCCCGATTCAGGCCCCGCAGTGGCTCTGCACCTACTAAACAGCAGGTGCAGATCCGAGGAGCCCATGGGGCAGTTCGCACCTGTTGAGGTTCCAACTGCTCCCAAGCTGCACTGGATACAGTGAAGGCCCGCTGGCCAGCCTGTTCCAGTGCAGTCTAGGATTGCGCCCTTAACATGGTCACTCTGGGCATGTGTCAAGTTAGGGGGGATTTAAATAGCACCTAACTAACATGCAGTAGGCCCTTCTTCTCCAGGGACTTGGCATCCACAGATTGCAGTATCCATGGATACCGAGCTCATGGCTTGAGTGCCTCCGAGGATCTCCAGGATGCAACCAGAAGTCACTTCCAGTTTTTGCTGGCAACATCCAGTCACATCTGAAGATATTCTGAGGAAGGCACTTCCAGTCATGGACAGGAGGTCCTCTGAGGCCTTCCAACCGTGGATTTAGTTATCCACAGAATTTGGTATCTGTGGGGATGGTGGTCCTGGAACAGATTCCCCAGGGATACCGAGGGCCCACTGTACTGGTAATCTGGACCAATATGAACAAGCTGCAGTATGTGGTATAGGATGATGGGTCTAGGTAGCTGCCTGAATTTGAATGGAAATTGGTCAACTTTTTAAAAGTTTTCTTGTGGGTGTGTGGCTTCCGTGTGGGAGAGAGATCACTTGGATGTTTTACTTCAGGGGCCAAATTTTCCTGGCTTCTGATGAAGTGTATCCCTCTCATGTTCTTTACTCCCATACCAGGAATAAGGGGAAAGGAAGAAACTCTCACACCACCAAAGAATGGCCATATAATATGTTTCTCTAGGGATGAACTCATGACATGGATGTCAAAGAGGCAGGGTGCAATCCTGACCAGCTTTCCAGCACTGACTTAGTTGTGCCAGTGGTGCATGTGCAGTTAGGGGGCACTCACGGAGGCCTTCGCAAGGTAAGGGGATGCTTGTTTTCTTAACTTGGAGCTGCAGTGCCCTTACCCTGGTTGTGAAAAGTTGGCTAGGATTTAATTGCACCCTTAGGTGGATCGCCCTATATAAGCAGTCCTATACAAATGGTGACCTCTCCAGCCACACACAACCCAAGGATTGAGTCTTGCCAAAGGATTGAGTCTCCCTGCTTTTTGCAGTTCAGCCAACAGCCAAGCAAGGTGTTCTTGGAACCCTGCTGACAATGCGCAGGGCTTGGTGAACCACAGGTTGCACAGTCGGGTCCCAGGGGGATGCAGGGAGGAGCTGGGGGAACTTCCTCCCTGGCCTTATCGGTAATTAATATTGCTGTTTGTATCTTGAATGAGACGGCAGAATTTCTTTCTCAAGAAATGCAGAAGGTGAAGCTTCTCTTCTCCCATTGCTGTTTTAGGAACTGACTGATATTGGGACTAAAACTGCAACAACCTCTCATTTCAGCAGTCCTTAGATCCTTCATCCTTGCAATCTCTCCCCCCCTTTAAAAGGTAAGTAGTTTACAGTACTTGGACAACAATAGCACCAGCTGAGTTGGGCATCTTGCTTGGTCTCTATTAGACGTACCAAACAGGAGAAGGTTTGATTTTGACTTATACTAGATATTTAAAAGCCTGCCCAGTGACTATGAGATAGTGATGCGGTCACAAATGCTCCAGGGGGTTGAGGATCCTAAGTTCTAAGACAAGCTATAGCAAATGGGAGGGAGCTGTAACTCCACAAAAGACTTATGCTTGATATGCAAAAGTAAATAGTAGAACAGAGAAAACCTCCTTCCTGAAACCTTGGATCACCCATCAGTATCAACAATACCAAGCTCAATAGTTAGACGGTTGGACTTGGGCAGCATACGGCAGCTTGTAGGACCCATCCTAAGTGCTTGTTCCCAGAATGCAAGTTCTAGAGGTGTAATATGCTTTCTGGCTGTTGCAAATGTGATATGTTGGTGGAATATCTCAGTGGCGTACCTAGACCATTTGACACATACATTTTTGACACTCCCCACAATACAGCAAAATTGCTTGTATTTTTCACATTTTATACACCCTTCCTCCAAGGAGCTCAGAGTGGTGTGCGTGGTTCCTCCTCTTCTTTTGTCCTCACAATAATCCTGTGAGAGAGGTGAGGCTGTGGGCACAATCCTAACCTGGAATTAGGCTGGCGCAGTTAGGCCAGCAAAGTTTGACCACTCTTGGAATCAGGGAGGATGTCTGTGTACTGGCCTCTCTTACTCTGAGAGAGGTCCAAAATACTTTATGGCAGTGGTTCCTAAACTATGGGTCGGGACTCCTCAGCGGGTCACAAGCCAATTTCAGGTGGGTCACGAAGCACCTAGAGCAGCCATATTGAAAATATGGGAGATGCTGGAAAAGGAGGGCTGAGTGGTTGTTTTGCTTGTGTCAAGGTTGTAAATAGGCTTTTTTTCCTTTCTGATTCACTTTGCTATTGGAAAATGGCTGAGAAATAACCCAATTTATTGCTGCATTCTCTGGAAAGCAGCAGGCTCTGGCACTCCATCTTAACTGAAAGAACCTATCCCTGCACATTGAACATAGGAAGCTGCCTTATTCTGAGTTAAATCTCTGCATTTGAGGAAAAAGGGCTCCACTTAGCTTTCTTTCCAAGATATTTCCAATGAGAAGCTTTTAATTTATGGAAGAACATTTAGGCAGCAAAATGCTTCCACCTGTACCCTGAAGTGGTACAATCCACTTACCTCTTGCTTACGCTAGACATATAAATTGTCCTTAGAAGAGTCTTCCCTAGCAGAATCCATTGCGAAACCTTTCTGTGCAATCCTTATCGAACTGCATTTTGCATTTGTTATGGCCCATCAGGGTTAACACAGAAATGAAACTGAAGAACTGAATGGGAGCCAGGCAAGAGCACGATAGTCTGCGTGTGCAGCTCCCACTCATTTCAGTGTGCAACATCTCACTGGCCCAGAATCCACTATAAGCTAAGTCCGCCGTCTCTGATCTTTAGCACAACTCTTGGGCTATGTGCATTTACTTTTTCCTTCTGCAGATCAAAAAAAAGAAAAAGATGGCTCATTTCCCGGCTAATGACAGCATGTCTGAATACAATGAGCGTTCCATGCTACAAAATGCCCAGAAGTCTGCTGGCTCTCTGGCGATCTTCTCCATCACCTTCCTCTTGGGACTCCCTGGAAACAGCTTGGTCATCTGGATAGTCGGCCGGAAGATGAAGCGAACCGTGACCACCACTTGGTTTCTGCATCTTGCAGTGGCGGACTTGGTGTGCTGCCTCTCCTTGCCTTTCTCCATGGTTCACCTGGTCATCCAGTACTGGCCCTACGGTTGGTTCCTCTGCAAGGTCATCCCATCTGTCATTATCTTCAACATGTTTGCCAGCGTGTTCCTTCTCACCACCATCAGCATTGACAGGTGTCTAGTAGTGCTGAAGCCTGTCTGGTGTCAGAATCACCGCACACTAAGGCTGTTGCCGAAGCGAGGGAGAACTCACACAGACCAATATGATCAATAA
>JAJKFI010000003.1:1160609-1193864 GCA_029204185.1 Lerista edwardsae | reverse complement strand
CTCCCCCAATCCCATAGTCCCCAGCGAAAACCAATCTTTCCACAACAAAGGCTCTCATCCACAGTCTGTGGCATCGTCTGGCTCCTGGCCTTCATCATGTGCTGCCCTGCCTTCATCTATCGCCAGACCTTTGTCAATGAATTCAACAATACCGAATGTGCCTACAACTGGCTCACTGATGAATATGTGGACGGCGATTGGTTTGATGATCCATTTTCCATCTATGACACGGATACGTTTTCTATTGAACATCCTGCGTCGATGCCCAGTGGAAGTGGTGAGGACTTTGTCACAGTTGGAATGTTGGATAAATACCAGATTCCTAACAATGACTCAATGAGCATGCACTTTTATGGGGACTTCCCTGAGAACCAGCCACCAAGTGCTCTTGTCTCTGTGACCATCACCAGAAGCGTTTTTGGTTTCCTCCTCCCCTTTGGGATCATGGCCACCTGCTATGCCCTTATTGCCCACAGAATGTTCACAAACCAATTTGGCAAGCCACGTAGAAAGGCTTTGCGTCTGATCCTAGTGGTGATAGCCATTTTCTTCCTGTCTTGGGCTCCTTACCATGTAATTGGTGTGCTGTATCTCTTGCCGATGCCAGAAATGGAGTCTCATGAAACGCTGGCTCTGTGGGACCACATTTCCACTGCCCTGGCCTATGCCAATAGCTGCATCAACCCACTTCTATATGTGTTTATGGGGCAAAATTTCCAAGAAAAGGCACGCCAGACCATGCAGGGGATTTTGGAAGGGGCCTTCAGCGAGGAGGCGACTTGCTCCACCGCCTATTCTCAAGAGAGAAACAAGACAACCAGTGACCAAGATATGGACTCTTCCCACTTCTAAAACAGATCATCCAGGCAACATAAATTTTCCTTTCTCCTGAGAACTCTGTGGCACTTGATTTCTTAGAGGAATTTGGATTACAATGTTCTCCTGCCTCCATCAAGCTTTTAAAACAAAAGCTTGGAATTACACTTAGAACCTGGAGTTAGGACGGCATAACATCCTAACCTGGAGTTAGGCGGGCACAGTTAGGCCAGCAAAGTTTGGCTGGCACAAGGGACACCATAAAGTATGTTTGAACCACTCTTGGAGTCAGAGATGGCACATCATCCCTGACTCCAAGAGTGGTCCAAATGCGATTTATGATGGTGCTTGTGCCGGCCAAACTGTGCTGGCCTAACTGTGCTGGCGTAACTCCAGGTCAGGAATGCACCCTTAGAGTGCAATCCTAACCTGGACTTAGGCCAGTACAGTTAGGCCAGCAAAGTTTGGCCAGCACAAGGACTACTATAAAGCGCTTTTGGACCACTCTTTGATCCAGGAAGGATGGCACATGTTTGTGTGCTCTGAGTCCAAAAGTGGTTGAAACATTGTTTATGGTGTCCCATGTGCTGGCCAAAGTCTGCTGGCCTAATTTGGGCCTGCCTAACTTCAGGTTAAGGGACATGGTGGCGCTGCAAGTTAAACTGCTGTTGCTTAACTTGCTGACCAGAAGGTTGGCAGTTCAAGACCGTGTGATAGAGTGAGCTCCTGTCGCTTGTTCCAGCTCCTGCCAACCTAGCAGTTCGAAAGCATGTAAAAATGTGAGTAGATAAATAGGTACCACTTCAGTGGGAAGGTAACAGTGTTCTGTGTGCCTTGGTGTATAATCAGGCTGGCCATGTGACCACAGAAACTTGTCCTCAGGACAGCTCTCCGGCTTAGAAACGGAGACGAGCATCGTCCCCTACAGTTAGTCACGACTAGACCATTCGGTCGTGGGGAAACCGTTACCTTTAACTCCAGGTTAGGATTGTGCCCTTAGGCTACAACTTTATGCCCAGTTTCTGGGAGTAGGTCCCACTGAATAGAAGAGAACATATTTCTGAGTAGACCTAGTAAATACCAACCGATTGGGCTGTTGAGAAATTAGAGAGTCAAATCATTGAAAATGTGGATTCAGTACTTCCAGGTTCATCAGCATTTTAAACTCTCCAGATTAATAGAACCTTAAAAAGGAGATTGGTAATCTGCTCAGATACTTTGACCCAGGTTAGATACAGTTCATGCAAAATAAAACAAAGTCATAGTAATTTCAGTAATCTGAAATTACTGTTGGTGTTTTTATGCCTCCCGTCTCCTTAGCACATGGGTACCACATAAATCTCATTGCTTTTCCAATGTGTAGCATGTTGAAAAGTGATACAGTATATTAAATATTCCTAAATAAATAATGATTACATGAAAGAATATTTTGGGAGGAAAATCTGCTCAGCTAATAGCCAAAGGCAAAAAGATTTAGGCTCAACCACCCAGGAGGGCTCAGGCCAAGGGATTATTTAATTAATCAGATTAAATCTGCTAAACAGCTCTTTAATTTGAGCTTCCTTTTAAGTTTCCTGTTCAGGCTCACAGACTTCCTTTCTTTTAAAATATAATCTCCATTATGTCAAACTCCCCAAGGCGCCCTCTTTTCTTGTTAGAAGCCATAGTAATAAAACAAAAGCGAAGAATTTACCCTTTTGGGGCTGAATGGTAGAAAGGCAGCCGAAAGGAATGGTTGGACCAAGCAAAAAGAAACACTTCCTGACACGGTTCAGCGATTCTTGATCTTATGTAGGTCCTATTGATGGCCAACTGCCTGTGGACAGGAACATCTGTGAGCACTGGGAAGACTACCAGTTTGAGGCCTTTCCTACAAATCTCTCCTACTCTTTCTTTTTAGATATGTCAGATTGGAATAACAGTTTCTCCAAGTAGAGAAGGGGCAGAGAGCATCCTTCACTACACCGCAAAATAATCTTCCCAGTGCTTGATTATTTTCCTGTGCTTATTATTGAGCGGATTAGCCATTTTTATGTGTGTTCAGGAATTTCATTTCAGGTCCAAGCAGTAGCATCACTAGGGAGTGCGGTCCACTACTAGCCAAAATGGTGAACCTCTTGGTATTTTCGAACTACAATAATGGTATTCAATTGGTAATTTAATGTAGAATGCAATGAAACAAACCGCATTGAAATATCTGTATTCTGTGTTATAACCAAATAACCAGAAAAGGAAAACACAACTGCCTTATGTAACAAAAAGTGGATTTACTCAACCCAAACTACCCAATGATTGTTCCAAAAGCCAATGAGGAATTTTTATTATACAGCAGCAAGGAACCCATAAGCGTCAGTGTGAATCAGCTCTCATTTCCATGTATCAGAGCTAATACTACTGTAGAACAGTTATTTAGTTGTGTGAGTTTCATCAAGCTGGCCACTGGTTTTTGTTTTAACTGATTCATTGGGTGACCCTGTTCTATGTTAAAATAAGGGCGCAATCCAACCCAGCATAGGACTGGCGAGGCCGATGGGCCAGCGCCAAATCCCACACTGGGCTGGGGAGGCTGGAGCCTCCCCATGGCAAGGGAACATTTGTTCCCTTCCTATAGGGGAGGCTCCAGCCTCCCCTATGGTCTCCTCAGATCTGCGCCTACTAAAAAAATCCGAGGAGACTGTGTGACCCAAATTGGGGCCGCGCGGCCTCCTGGACAGGCGTAGGATTTGGCCTTATGGCTGAATCCAGCACCTGCCCACATCCCGCCCTCCCCCCACCCACAATCTTCCTCCCGCCGCCAATTCCCATCCCGTCCCGTCTCGGAGTCTCCCTCGCGCCGACCAGCTTCGGTCGGCGCGAGGAAGCCTTGCTATTGGTGCTCTCATGCCAATGCTACTTGTAGCATTGGCCTGAGAGCACTAGTGTCGAGGCAGGGGTGCTGCTTGGCACTCCCACGTCAGCGCTATGGGGTGCACAGGATTGCTCTGTAAATAAAGTTAATGGGGGTCACATCAATCATAGTGATGCCACTGCATTTAGATTGTACATGTGCTTTTATAATTTATTCTGTACTAGCTGGTCCTTACCCGGCGTTGCCCAGGTAATTATTTATCCCAAGCTTCTATTAGACAGGAAAAGGAATGAATTCTATCTATAGTGTAAAATTGAAGTAATTTTATGTACAGGTAATTAAAAGTATAAGTACAGTATAAAATTATAATGTAAAATCTTTTACAAATTCACTATAATATTAATTTAACTCAGAACTTGATTATAAATCACATTTGTAGTTTCACCTCCAGGAGCAAGAATAAATAAATGCTTGGGTGAACCCATCCTTGAGCAAGCAACATAAAGTTGTTCGTGGGAGAAACATGGCAATCTCTAATCCACTCCGCAGTACTTAATAGTCTGCCCCTGTGACTTGTTGATCGTGATCGAGAATGTAAGTCTCACTGGAAATTGCAATCTCTTAATGTTAAAAGGGAGATCTGTCGGAATGAGTGGTATCCATGGGATAAAAACTGTTTCACCCTCTCCCTGTCTTGTTAAGATAGTCGCTTCAATTACAGTACCCAGCATCTTCTTGACACACAGCCTTGTGCCGTTACAAAGTTTTGGTGGGTTGAGGTTCCGTAGTAAAATAATTGGAGATCCCACTGTAAGTAAAAGACTATGTGGTGGCAATGCAGCCAGATCAAGTGAGTTTAGGAAGTCTGATGGGAAATTGACGACCTCATAGGCATCTACTACGGTATCGATAGACTTGTATTCAGTGACTATGCCTGGTAACATGGCAAGTATTTGACTGGAGTCCAAGACCGGGGCACAATGATTTCTAAAAATTTCCAGAAGGTTCTACAGAGTTCTACTCATTATATTTGACTAAACCTGGGCTTAAATGTCATTGGGACTGTCACCAATCAGCTTAGCAACCCCTAAAACTATGGATTTGACACTAAGGTCGGTCATTTTGGAAATTTTATTGTTCACCCCTTCTCACCCCCCATGCTGATGGGGGGCTGAACGTAGACTTAAACGGCATTGGGAGTGTCACTATTCATCTCAGCAACCCCGAAAACCATGGATTCGACACTAATATCGGCCGTTTTTGATTATTTTTACATGTCACCCCCTTCCCTCCCCCAAATGTTGTTTATTTGGAGTGTTTATAGCAGAGTTGGGGGCTTGTGGACTCATTCAGCGCTTGCTTAGCGCGATCGGAGCGGAGGAATGAAGCGATCGCTACATTTCAATAACAAAGTCTTTTATTGGTTACGGTAGCGATAGTTAGAAAGTGAGAAGTTCTATTTGCCGGTCAGCGAAAGCCGGCGAAGGCTTGCCGCGTACAAGCGGCTTTTCAACGCATGTTGTTACATTCTCAGTCTCAGTCTCAGTCTCAGTCTCAGTGCGCACACAGTAAAAAATATAAGTTATATAGGAACAAAGGGGTGTAGCCAGAGCATATCTGGTAGGTGGATACCTGAAGACCCTTGTGCCCCATGTTAACCAATGGGGTGCCCCTTTGAACATCATGATCTCATGTGAAAGTGGATGTTTGCTAGCCAGCGCTTCCCGTGAGAAACATTGCCTGCTTATGTTACACTATCTAAAGGGAGTTCAGCTACTGTGTAGCAGGTTGCACTAACAAGCTGGGAAGCTGACCACCTCAAGGACACGCAGGTGCTCTATCTGATCTGGAGACGGAGAGACGGAATGCCAGTTTCCACTAGTTCTGGAGTGTGTGGTGTGAAACTGCAACACCCCTAGGGGTGCTAGGGGTGTCTTACCCCCACAGTATTTCTAGAAGTGGGATGAGTTGTGAAATCTGAAATCAAATGGGGTCCTCTATGCCACCATCAGTGTGCTGCAGATATTCTATTTCCAAGCATTGTATCTTGCACCCCTTCTCACCTCCATGCTGAGGGGGGCTGAACTCGGACTTAAACGGCATCAGGAGCATCACCGTTGATCTCATCGACCCTGAAAACTATGGATTCGACACTAATATCAGCCGTTTTCGATCATTTTTACAGGGCACCCCCTTCGCATCCCCACCCCTAGGGGTGCCTTACCCCTGCAGTATTTCTTTCCAGATCACAAGGCATATGTGTACCAAGTTTGGTGTAAATCGCTCCAGGCGTTCCAGAGTTATGCTGGAACGTACATACAAACATACACACACATGTTCACTTTTTATTTATATATATAGATGGTCTGGTAACAGAGGAGGTTAATTATGGGGCTGATGCAAACCCTAGTGACACCTCTGGGTCCAAGGCAACCAAAATAGTTTAGAGTTGTGTTCACTTCCAAGTCACCTGAAACACTGTGGACACCTCTTTAAGTTCAGGTTTGCTTGCATTTATGGCCATTTGTGAACGGAGAGCAGGAACAACTACATATGGGGTTCTGGAATAAGGAGGCATGATGGTGCAAGAAGGCTGAACGAAGTGTTCACAGTTTCAGACCACTGGACTGGTGGTGCTGAGGAAAGCTGAGTCGGGGCTTGATTTCCAAATCAAAGGAAGCCGGACTTGGGCCTATGTGGGAATACTGCCTGCTGGCTTTGTAAGGAAACCCGTTCCCAAATTCCAAGCATGCGACAAGAGGCCATGGTTGCCCGAGATGCAGGAAAAGAAACACATGCTTGGAGATTCTGTTACAGGATAGTATAATTTCATACCTGTGGTCTTTAAATAACAGCATGGCTAGATAGTGCAAAATGGGAATGGTGGCACATAAATACACATGAAGCCACACAAGAAGTTGAATGCTCTTGAAGAATTTTTTTTCCTATTCACAGCACTGCGTACAGCTTGGCAAATTCAAAGACACATGATTGAATATGAAAGCAGTTGTATTAGGCTAGGGCAATGGTTCTCAAGCGTGTTAGCACCGGGACCCACTTTTTAGAATAACAATCTGTTGGGGCCCATCAGAAGTGATGTCATTCATCTGGAAGTGATGTCATGACCGGAAGGGAAATCATCAAGCAGGAAGTGCTGTCATTGTGATGCCATAACCGGAATATGGTTACGTGCAGTGGTGTCATTCAAATGATTTAGGAACAGGAACTCACTTTTGATTGGCACTTGTTGGGAACCCGGAACCAGCCACGGAGCTCGTTAGGATCCGGAACGCCCGTTCTGGTCCATTCCCCAGGATGGATGGCTGCCTTGCACTTCAGAGACAATTCCTGACATATCAACAGATGCCCCTTCTCCCCTCCATCTCTATGTGACCCACCTGAAATTGGCTTGTGACCCACAGTTTGAGAAACACTAATCTAGGGAAACCGTGAGCATCATGCAAGTTCACCTTACTGAAAACACTATTTGCCATCTGAGTGGACGTCTCTTAGGGGCTGGCCAATTGCTGCCCCTTTTTCAAAGTCCAATTCTGAGAACTTATTGGGAGAGTTGCAAGATCTATCTGCAAACTGCAAGCCTTGGCACAGAGAGTTAATGTATGGGGAAATGTTTTACTGAATTAAGCAACATTTTATTCTGTTCTTGGGTGAAGGGTGGTTGTTTTTGTCCTCCATCCTAACCTTTTGGGATGGGATAAGTTATAAATGTAAATTTTAAAAGTCACTTTTAACTCAGGGAATGATAGATTGTTGTCTTCCATGTGCATTTGTCATTGAGCTACTTCCCCTTTGGGGATGGTTTTGATTTGGAACACACCCCATGGACACAAGAAAAGACTGGAGTTGGGCACAGCCTAAACTAGCGGTCTCCAGACTTTTCAGTTCGAGGACCCCATGGTATATTTTACAGATTTTTGCAGGCGAAAAAAAAAGAATCAGTTTTATAAATGAATGAATGAATGAATGATGTTTAAATGAATAAATAAGTTTTACTTGGATCTTTTTTGTAATCAGCATGATATGACTCAGAACAAAAGAGAAATGCGACATTTACAAAGAAACAACGCCACGCTTCAGCTGAGGGCACAATCCTAACCTGGAGTTAGGCGGGCCCAGTTAGGCCAGCAAAGTTTGTCTGACACAAGGGCCACTCTTGGAGTCAGGAAGGATGGTGCACATCTGTGTGCTGGCCTCTCTGACTCCAAGAGTGGTCCAAACATACTTTACAGTGTCCCTTACACCAGCCCAACTTTGCTGGCCTAACTCCAGGTTAGGATTGTGCTCTAAGAAACTATATATAATGAGTAAAAATGTCAAATATTTTTAGTTGCTGTGGGCCAGAGAAAATCTTATGGCGGGCCAGATTTGGCCCCTGGGCTGTAGTTTGCAGACACTTGGCCTAAACTTCCAGTCAAACTGGAAAGCTTCCATCATCTAAGATTCTCTTTGGGCCCAGAACGATGAGAACCGATGAACACCAATATATATATTTTCTTTAAAAATCAGAGTGGAAAATTCAGTTTGCTTTGGAAGTAGTAGTACCTATAAAGACTCTGATGGGAGTGTGACTGTAGTCATTTCTGAGTTGTCTGCAATGAATCAGGAGAAAGATCTTGGTTTGCTGGTGGACAACTCGATGAAAGTATTGACCCAATGTGTGGCAGTGGTGAAGAAGGCCGATTCCACGCTTGGGATTATTAAAAAAAGAAGGTTGAGAATAAAATAGCTGATATTATTATTATATGCCATTGTACAAATCGATGGTAAGGCCACACCTGGAGTACTGCATACAGTTCTGGTTGCCCACATCTCAAAAAGGACATAGTGGAATTAGAAAAGGTTCAGAAGAGAGTGATCAAAACAATTACTGGACTCAGGCCCCCTCCCTTATAAAGAAAGGCTGCAATGTTTGGGGCTCTTCAGTTATGTACTTGAGGAAGGATGTGATTGATACTTACAAAATTTTGCATGGGATGGATACAGTGGACAGAGGGATGTTCTTTTTCCCTTTTTCACAACACCAGAACTGGGGGACAGCTACTAAAATTGATAAAAGAACAGATAAAAGTAACAAGACTTTTTTTTTTTTACCCAGCAGGTAATTAATCTGTGGAGCTCCTTGCCACAGGAGGTGGTGTTGGCATCTGGCCTATGTGCCTTTCAAAGGGGATTGGACAGGTTTCTGGAAGAAAAGTCCATCACAGGCTACAGGCCATGATGGGTATGTGTGACCTCCTGGTTTTAGAAGTAGGCTACCTCAGAATGCCAGATGCAGGGGAATAGCAATGAGATGCAAGTGTCTTGTTGTCTAGTGTGCTCCCTGAGGTATCTGGTGGGCCACTGGGAGATACAGGAAGCTGGACTAGATGGGCCTTTGGCCTGATCCAGCGGGACTCTTCTTATGTTCTTACTGTTCCCAAGGGACAGAAGGAGGCATCTTGAAATCACAGTGTAGATTCTTTGTGTAGAGCTTGGGGCACATTTCCCATGATTCTTGAGAAGACATTTGGAGAAAGGGGAACTCATAACAGTCTCAATAATCCTAGCTTATTCCTGGTTGTGCATGTTTTTCCAGCTAACAAGAAGACTCAAGATTCATCACTGGGGGATGAACAGAAGAAAAAAAATCCCCACCATTGCAGATTAGTTTTTCCCCCTTGTCTTCTCCAGAATTTTGTGAAGAAATTGCTAAGCAATTTTCTTTACATTCACCCTTCTTGTGATCTTTCTTCTCCCTTTTCTCTATTCACTCCACTCTTGCTCACTTTAGCAGAAGGAGAGCTAAACACTATATGAATTACAAACTGGGATATTTATTCCGAACTCCACGTAGGATCTTGGGCATCAAGTAAATTTAATAAGTTCTAGGGGTTGAATCAACAAAGGACCACCAATACTAGCTGTACTCATGGACACTTCCGCATGAATGAAAAACACACAAGTGAGTTGGTGACTTCATTTTTATATCCTTTCTCTTGGGGTAGTATCCATCCCCTTTAACTATGCATCAGTTAGACAGATAAGGCTGTCAGACAATGGCTGGTTCAAAGTTGGGTGAGGATTCGAACTCATGTCTCTCTAGCCAAAGTTCAGCACTCTGGTTAGCCCCCAAAGCTCACAAATAGGCAAATGAGGCAGAGATGGCAGAATTCTGACAGAATCTCTACTGGTGGTCACCCTGGAAAGGCATAATAAGCCCTATGTCTAGCATGCGCCCACAACAGGAAAAGTGGTAGATCAAAATCCGTCATGTACAATGTTTGTATGTGCCCCATTGAAAACAAGCAATTAAAAAAAATCAAGCATGTCAGGGACAGGTTGTAGCTCACTCCCTGATCTCCTAGTTTCCTCCCCAACATACCGGAGCAATCAAAAATAGCACACACACATCACACTATCTCCATAGAATGACACAAGCTTATTTTGTTGCATATGTAAGCCACACACACACAAGTTGAGAAGTATGGAGAGGGTTTGCCTAAGTATATTGATGACTTAGGAAAAGGGTCCCTGCTTGACCAAGAAAGTAAGAGGAGACCAAATGGGAAATTGAGGTCCTGAAGTGCCTATCCCCAAGCTAGAGTTGGTAGCAAGGTCAGCGCGTTTCATATGTGCTTCATGGTCTAGACAGCAGCTGCCTCTAGCTTTCAACTACGCTCACAAGACGACTTCCCTTTTGCAAGTCATTCAGTATATTGCACATAAAATAGCAACGCTAGGCAAAAAAACCCAAGCTCTGCATTTTGCACATCCCTCCTTTTAGAACTGGACTGCTTCTGCAACCCCTCTGAACAAAGGTCACTTAGGAGGCATCCATTGGTTTCATGATGCAAAGCTTTCCTTCAGCACTGGGCCAAGTTGCTTGAGCAGAGCTGTGTGGTGATGAGATCCTGGCTGATGTTGGCTTTCGGTTCTGGCATGGCTGGTGCCAGAACTCCCAAATGTACCAATTGCATCAGTTAGATTTTCTTCTACAGGCCCTCTCCCAATAGGCCTTGTGCAACTGACACTTAGGGCACAATCCTAACCTGGAGTTAGGCCGGCATAGCAAAGTTTGGCTGGCACAAGGGACACCATAAAGTATGTTTGGAACACTCTTGGGAGTCAGAGAGGCCAGCACACCGACATGCACCATCCTCCCTGACTCCGAGAGTGGTCCAAACATACTTTACGGTGTCCCTTGTGCAGGCCAAACTTTGCTGGCCTGACTCCAGGTTAGGATTGCATTCTTAATGTAGTAGTGTATTGAAAAATAGGTACAAGTCTTTATTCAGTGGAGAAATTCATAGGATGGATGGGTCCAGTGTGTCACTGTCTGAACCTCATTTGGTAGTCATGAAAATTCAATGAAACACCTCTAAATTGGCCACCAGAGCTCCTTGGAAAGGCATGCGACAAGTGTGAAAAGGCAATGCAAGGGATGCTAAAGGCCTCCAATTAGAAAGGCACCAGCGATGTGGATGCATCAGAGAGGAACCCATGTCCACATTATGCTTGCAGTATGATGCATATAGCCAAGGCTGTGTCAACACCATGCTAAAAAGAAACAAAACACTCTAATTCAAATTGTGTCCTACAGAAAGCTGAACTTTAAAATTGAGCAAATGTTTATACAACATTTGTATGAAATCTTTTTTCTTCTTCAGAACTAGGGCTCACCCAATGAAACACAGGCAGTAGATTCAGGACACACCAAAGTCATATTGTAATTCACACAGTGCTGTCACAGGCTGTGGTGCTGGTCACCAGTTTGCCAAAGGATTTAAATTCATGAAGCACAGGTTTATTAGGGGCTACTAACAGTGCTGCCACTAGGGGGTACAGGGGTGTTGCTGGGGCACTGCCAGCAAGCATGCCTCATAGGAGGCCAGATGCAGGCCTGGATGCTATTGGTGAGAGGAAGGCCTGTGGCTTCCTAGTGTAAATGTACTGCTCACACAGAGGCCTCGTCCTCTCTGCCAATGAGGGAGTGCAGCAGGAACCAGCGGCCAGTTGTTAACAAAGGCGAAGCTGTGACTAGCTGGAACTCACCCATCCCACGGGCAGAGCAATGAGGGAAGGGGCAGGCAACAGGCGCAGACATCTATTGTACCCCTGCCGGGACCCCTGCTGGAGTAGGAGTCACTGATCTGTGTCATTCCCCCCACCGCAATCTCAGGCTCCAACAACAGCCATTTGGGTGCCTACAACATTTTACTCCTGCAAGGCTCCTCATGGAGGAATGGTGCCTGCACACAGAACTAGGGCTCACCCAATGAAACACAGGCAGTAGATTCACTGGCGGGGCCAGTGGGTGACATCCTACAGCACTGGGTGACACCAACCCTAGTGGCGTCACTGGCTATTAGACAGGGATGCAATGTGCTCCAGGTTCATAGGCAGTATGCCCCCCACCCGACCATTGTTGGGAGCAGACAGATGAGGAGCGGAGAGTAGCCAGAGATGGCTATTTCTCCCAAGTCCTGCTGTGGGCTTCCTGATGGACCAGATGGAGCTTTTGGCTTGATCCAGTAGCCTTTCTTATGTTAGGAATTTCTCTAAGATTTGCATCACAAACAGTTTCTCAGCTTGCAGTTATCCCACACTTCCTTATATGCTGCCTGATTTATTCTGGTTTTGCTAGTCTGCAGAAGGTGCAAGGAGTTACGCAGGCCACTCAAGCCTAATCTCCAGCACCGGAAATAAATCTTTCTAGAGAAGAAGGAAGAAGCCGAGCTCTGCACTTTTTCTGCACTCCTGCAGAATCACAGCACACGTGCTCTGCACTCCGCCTTAGCTGAAAAGCCGCAGCACTAAGCACTGGGGGAGCAACCACATGCATGCTGGTACAACGCTCCATTGGCTGCCTTGCTCTGCCTGGAAAGTCCAGGGATTCAAGGTGAATTTAAAATGCCAGGCTTTGTTCCAAAGAGAACACAAATACGTTTTCCAAGAACCGAAGCTCAGTCCTTTAACTAACCCCACAGGCTGGTATGAATAAATTACAACGGGGGCACCAAAAGGGTTAAACCATAAACATTCACTTTTTTAATTAAGAAAGCATGCACAAAAATAAATTTGTGAGGCCACACCCTCTCTCATCTCCTTGACGTAAAGCCTTGTGTGTTGCACTGCAGCGGGTGGGCAGACGAGGGTCTCTTCTCCGTGGCAGGCAGGCTGGCCGGCCAGCCCTCTGTGCTGACCCCTTTTTCCCGGACAGGTCGTGTCAGCTGCTCACAGTGCAGAATTCCAGTGCTGAGTCTAGGACTCCAAGTGTGCAATCCAATACTATCCCACTCGAGAATTCAGAGGCAAAGGGAGGATGAGGCTAATTTGCACACTGACTGGCGGATATTTACAGATGCAAACAAGGCGCAACTGACTATGTGAATGAGGAGCCTTTGAATACATAAAGGAGTGATCTTGTGTGTCCCCCCCTCCCCACAAGGTCCTCCGAAAGGCCAAGTGACCCTTCTCTGGATAGCTTCCTCCGAAATATCTTTGAAGAAGCAGACTTGGCGCCTGAAGGGAAAGTCGTCTCGCCATTATGTCCCATTATGTCTCACCAACAAGAACCTCCGGGTCACGTCATTCGCATCTTGGGACAGTGCAGACAACCCCCAAAAACGCCCCCACAGATTTGGCTCTCGGATTCTCTGTCCCTTCTGGAACCTACGACGATGACCTTTCCCTCCCAACCAAAAAGTCCCTCTGTCTCCGAAATCCAATGAAACAGCCAAGTTAAAAGCAGTGCGAAAGAACTTTTCCCACCCTTTGCGCGACATATTCCCATGATGCGTGTGCTTCCAGCTTGGTTTCCCTTTCAATGCAAAGCAGGCTTGCGGCTGGAAGAGGATGTAGGCTCACACGAGGTCTGGCGGAAGAGTGAGTCACGCTAGACACGGCAAGCAAAGCAGCAGGCAGAGCCACCAAGTCAGACCCGGGTCAGGATCCAAGCCCATGTCGGCACGGCTGCCCTTCTTTGCCTCCAAAGGGACAGTCATCCCATTGAACCTCTGCTCTTCTGCCTGCCCTGAAAAGGCCCCTCCAACCGTTCCTGCCAGCGCTGCACTTTTCCCGGTATCTCCTCTGTCGATTGTCTGCAGCGAGGTGCCACGTATTTGCAAGGAGAGGGCTTGGAGCCGTTCCTCACCCACCCATCCAATTCTGCTGAGCGCTACATTCCTCTTTTCACTTTAGTTCAATCACAAAACAGGAAGCATCAAATCACTTATGTATAGAAGGCAAACAAGACTTCCTCAGCGTCCACCCTCACATCACAAACCCACAACACTTTCCAGAGGAACGAGGGGAGGAGGGGAAGTAAAATTCAGAACCAAAAAAAAAGGACCTTGCAGGGGAGAGGGGCACTTCTTGATTTGCACGTTTTACCTGCATTTTCAAATAAGAGCCTTGCTGCATTATGAGAGAAGGCAACGGGAGAAAAAAAAAATCTGTGATGCGACAAGCCCTGAGGAGTCTGGTTCAATGTTGGGACCTGACCCACACCATGTGGACACAACCCACATCAGTTAAGCTTTCTTTGTCTGCCGAGGGGGGCAAGTGCAAAATGGCAGTGATTGAAAAAGGCAGTGTAGAAAAAAGGTAAAAGGCCCCCCGTGTCTGGTGTTTCCCAGACACGCCGTTCCTCATGGCAGCAGATTCCTGACCATAATGTTTCAGGGAGTGAGAGGCCCTCGCTTCCCATTCAAGGGCTCTCTCTCGCTCTCTCTCATTCTGTCCAGCCCAAATTCCAGCTATTTCCCATTCCCCAAAGACCCCCTGCTCCTCACCCTTTGCGCTTCCTCCCCTCTCGCTCATGCTGCCCTGCTGGTGCGAGGAGGCTTGCAGACCGAAGACCACTCCTCAACACCAGTCTAACCCCTCCCGCCCCCTCCCCTCCCCCCTTTTACAACATTTAAGAAAGAACATAATTATTACAGACTCTCAAGATCTACGGGGCTCTCTCACTCTCGCAGCCATTAAAACAGTCCCTGGCCACCTTGCAGGGAAAGGCGGATTGTGAAACGCAAGCGGCGGAGGAAGAGAACGGTGCCCTCCAGAATTCTTCCTTCCAAGGTCTTCTCACAGCACCAGAAACAGTCTTCCTACCCTTCATCCCACGCAGGGTGCCAGTAAACATGTAAAATCCGAGGCTGGTAGATGGAGTGGAAGGGCTGTGCACAATTATTGATGATGATGATAATAATAATAAAGAGGAAGAAAAGAAGGTAAAACAGGGCGCGCAAGAAAGGATTATCTTCGGCAGCATCTTGCGGCAGCTTCTCTGGCGGAAGTAGAGAATATATATCTATATACAGGCAAGGCAAAGAGGCTGAAGGCGTGGGTCCTGTGACCCGAACCCCAGGCTCCCCTTCCCAAACCCTACACGAGGGATGCGCTATCAAGTCCGTCACTTGCTAGGTGATCAAATCCCAGTTGAAATCATCAGGGATTTCCTCGTTGGCACCTGGAGGCGGCCGTGGAACCAGATGATGACCTAAATGCATGGGGGGGGGCGAGGAAGAAAAAAGGGGGAAATAAATGGTCTATAATATTGAATGCTTGGCAGTAATTTGACCTACTGCATACATCAATTTTCCTCTAGTCAGAACCAGAGCAGAAGGCAATTCTGGGCCTGGAAAACTAATCTAGGATTGCGCCCTGGGCCAATGCAATGTGCTTACGTCAGCCCAAGAGCATTAGCGCCAATGTGGGTGCACCAACTGGCACCCCCAGATCGGTGCTAGAGCTCTTGGGCCGACACTAGCACTGGCGCCCAAGGGTGCTTGCGGAAGGTCGCACCGAGCCCCCCTTGCGCCAGCCGAACTCGGTTCTGGGAGGAGGGAGGGCAAGTGGGTGGGAGGAACTGGGCAGGCTGGTGGGTGTGCTGGCCTGGGGAGGGGGCAGGGTGAGATGTGGCCAGTAGGCTGCATCCAAAGCTCTGTCCCCAGGCCGTGTGGCTTCCTTGGCTCTGCACCTGCTATTTAGCAGGCACCGGTCCAAGGAACGCTATGAGGAGGCTGCAGGGCAACTCTGGACAGCAAGTCAGATGCTCCATTCTGCTGCATCAGATCTATGGGTGGGGTTTTTGGGTGATTTCCCCCCCCCCCAAAAAATTTCTTGATTAAAAAAGCAAATTGAGGTGTTAGGTGTTTTTATTCTACATTCTCATTCCAAGTTCTCATTTTTATTGATTTTAAATGATTTTAAAGTGTACTAGGTAGATGAGACATGTGATATAATATCAGCAGATGCAGCCAATTTTCTAATTGGAAAAGTTCAGTTGCTGAGTCGTGTCCGACTCTTCGCGACCCCATGGACCACAGCACGCCAGGCCTCCCTGTCCTCCACTAGCTTCCGGAGTTCGCCCAATTTCATGTTCATCGCTTCAGTGACACTATCTAACCATCTCATCCTCTGCCACCCCCTTCTCCTTTTGCCTTCAATCTTTCCCAGCATGAGGGTCTTTTCTAAAGATTCCTCTCTTCTCATGAGGTGGCCAAAGTACTTGAGCTTCAGCTTCAGAATTTGTCCTTCCAGGGAGCAATCAAGCTTGACTTCCTGGAGGATTGACCGATTGGATCTCCTTGCAGTCCAGGGGACTCGCAAGAGTCTTCTCCAAAAAGAGTCTTCTCCAATTGGAAAAGTAGTCTATTTTAATTTCTGGGAAATATTTTAAACACCAAAATGAGGTGTTTTGTGTTTTTATTCAGATATTTCAAACACACACACACACCCCTACTCATACCTTCTTTTTAAAATCACAGTACCCTATCATGACACAATATACATGATAATGTATCACGTTTTCCTGAATCCACAGTTCACACAAGTGTTAATGCTAGTGCACTTTGCAGCATCAATTCTTGAAATGATCATTTGACAGCAGCAGGTGTGATTCTACTGCCCAGCACGAAGGTTTGGGCTCCCCTTTCTATTTGTTCTTAAATCTACAAGCTGTACTGCCTATTAAGGATAGGTAATATAGTTACTGTTGTTTAAATAAAATGTGCAAATGTATACAATGTTCTCTCTCCCTCCCCTTGCTAAGAACTTAAGAGTGCTGAAAAGTTTGAATGAGTTTAGAGTCTGTGTTGTGAGAACAGATTTCCTAGTTTTACTTTTTATCAAGAAATGCAGCAGCCTGGCTTATGCATTAGCCTCTGTATTTTAAACAAACTTCTGGGATGTGCACAGATTCAATTCATTTTCTTTTAGTTATTTGTGTTCCAAAAGTATTTTATTGTTTCTGGGCAACTATACTACTGTACACAATAAGTTCAGTTTCTGTTATAGCTTATTTTTCCTTCCCAGCCTTGAATTTGCAAAACAAGGAAAGCTAGTCTATTACATGTCTCAGGCAAAGCTTTTCCTCTGTTATTTTCCATATCTCTTTCTTCCTTTTCATGCTTCTTTTCCCCCAGATGAATTCCTATAAGGTGTCAATGTTTTCTGAAAGCCACCACCTTCCTTTTTTGCTTCCCCACCACTTTCCATTTTCAATGTTTCTTTCTTTCATCTTTTGAGATCTTATTGTGCCTATCAACTACTTTTGCTTATACAGTGGGCCCTCAGTATCAATTTCAGTGGACAATTAAATTTGCGAGGTGGGGCAGGGGTGGCAAACAAGAAGTGCCTCTCAGAAGCTTCCAGGAGTGAACACTGTTTTCAAACACCTCTACCTACAACGTGCTGATGTTCAGAATTTCCTGCTCCTTCTTGCTGGAAGAGTACCACATGTGAGCTTGATTTGTTCAAGAGTGGATGCAAATATGTTTTTGTTCATTCCCACCAGCAGAGGGAGCAATTGCATACTTGGTTCCTCGATTTAAATGCTTGGAAGTTGTTCTTTGTTACTTTGATTAAACTTCTCATTAGTTTCCCCCCCACCCCGTCATTGGTTTTTTTATGTCTCCCTTCCTAAGCAGCCATGATAGGTGGCTTCTCCTTTTATCTTGCAGTATGCATGCGTAATTTATCTCCACCGTGAATGAGCTGAAGGACTGTCTGAAGCATCTGCCCACAAGATGGAAAGCGGAGAAAGCAAGCACCTGACTTAGGAGGACAGTAAGTGGCCTCCGTTTGTGGAGAGAGAGAATAGCAGACGGCTTGCATTTGCCAGTTGAGCCCTGGAGGATAATGGGAACAGCTCAAGCAGGGAAGCAGTTCGTCTCCATTTAGTATTCAAAAGATATCTAAACAATGTCTCCTTACCTGCACGATTATACCCTGGGGAGTCCTGGGTGGAAATCTGATACATTGGAGATGGCCCAGAGTAGAGATGGGGAGGCTGCGGCTGACCATAAGAGTTCACTAGCAGGGACAAAGGAAGAGAAAGAACTGTCAGTAGCTGCAGAGACCTGTTTGCAGCCTGGAAATGGGGGAAAACTCCAAGGTTGATTCAGTCATTTCATCACACTTCTCCAGGCCCTCCTCTAGGCTGAGTAACCCCGTGGAACTCTGATTCAGCTTGTCAGGAATGGTTTCTATTAAGTTAAAGAATTCTGGCCAGAGGCTGCTTCCCCAGATGGGAAAATCCAGCTCACAGCAATTTGTCTTGATCAAAAAAATAAACACTTCATAAAAGATCCACAGCTTTCATCTTCTGCAAATCGTAGACCTAAATTGTGTTGCATTAGTTTCTGTTGTGTGGGTGAATTCATCTACCTCCCTCACACATCCACACTCACTGTAGGTCTTGAGTACTATAGCCATAGAATTTACCAAAATCTGCGAGTGCAACTCAACACTCTTCTCTCCTTAGCAGACTTTTGATTAGGTCCATAAAGGTTACCAGCCCACAAAGGTTTTTACCTGTATGCACACCTGTATGCCCACTTACACTAATGCAAGTAATTTTTGCCACATCAATAGGCTAAAAAAAATCAATACATTCCTCCCTTTTTTGCTTGGTACCACGAGAGAAAACAGATAAGTGACTATGTAAAGCCTGTTTTACTCATGTGATGAGCCAGAGTAAGCCTGGTGAGATGAGATCTGAAGTTCAGAAGCTAAACATTTAGACATTCTTGTACTGTGCATCATAATCAGAGCAGGATTATTGCCACAAACTGAGTGAGATGTGGAGTCCAATATCCCATGACTGATATAAACATTCAGAACACTTTGGGAAATTGGTTAATTATGGAGTGATCTCTCTCGCTCATGCAATTCACTGTCACACTCTGGAAGTGAGTGATCACTTCCATAATCTAGACTAAACCATGGAATCTGAGGAAAATCTATGAGTTCTTCTGATTCATTTTAGTAAACAAGTCAAAATCCCCATGAGTTTCATGAGTAAATTGAGAGTAACTATGGGTAGAGCAGCTTCTTTTGGTTCCTTGTAAACTGCCTGCCTGCCAATGTTGTTAGAAGCCCCAGTGTCCCTGTATGCTGAACGGTAGCCACCTTGATTGCCATCCTCGACACTTTCAGGCTGGGCAGCATAACAGACAGGGAAAGGCTGAGACAGGGTGGCAAATCCTGCACTTCAGGTCTCGGTCCTTTAGAAACAAACACACACGGCTGCCATCGCTGGATATAGGTGCAACTTCCTATCATCTGTCCAGGCAACGGCACCGTTCCCAACAGTTCTGAAGAGGGCAGAGCTCTTTTCCCCTCATCCCTATTCTAGCTCACTGTGGGCCCAGGCAAAAGAGACCAAGCGGTCAGGGGACTGGATGTGACAAAAGCACAAGAGTCGTGCCAAAAAGTGGAACCTTGTGTGGGTTCAGCCCATCCTCGGCAATGGAAAGGATGCGGTTCCACCTCCTAGATTCCATCTGGGCCACTGCCCTGGCATATGCCCTCTCAAAATGCCCTGCTGCATACCCTGGTTCATGGGCTGCTCTTGCTTGCCACTGTTCATGGCACAGGACTCGGAGATTCGGGGAGGCTGCTGGGGACCCCCCAGGTGAGGGAGCTGGCCGGTCTGGGTGAGAAAGTGATTGAGGGAGTCACAGAGGTTGGCAATGTGGTGCTGGTCGAGGGTCCAGTTCTTCCGCTCAGCCTGGCGCAGGCTCTCCATCAACTCTGCAGGGGGCCAGAGAAAGGAAGAGGTCAGAAATGAAGTCTCCTTGCCCTCTGCTCTTGCCCAAGAGCTCCTTCCCTACATCTATGTTCCTCCTCTAAGCCTGCGGAGGGCCCCTTTTCCCCTCTCTGCCAGGGTGCTACCTGAGGAAGCGAGAGAGAAGCGTGTCAGGAAGTCGTGCAACATGATCTACTGCCACCCACCTGAGAACTGGGAGTGTTCAATGCTAGACCAGTTCAGTCGATTCACCATCTTAAAACTTTCTTTCAGCGAATCAATGTTGGAGCACCAATCAGGAAATGCTGGAAAACAGGGGGCACAAATCAATCAAAAGGGCACAAAGGCCTCACCCTTTCCCCACTCATTCTAAAAGATGACTGGGAGTACATTTCTCAACAAAAGTCCTGAAACAAAAAAAGGTTCATCTCCTCAAGACAGTTTCCCTGTTCACTGTACCCAAATAGCACTCCTGGCCCTAATTTATTTCCATCTACAGGAAATCCTTGTCCCCGTGACTGTCCCCAGAACAGAGATCTCCGTCCTGGAGGCAAGAGCAGAAACAATGACACCCTCTGATGAATGCAAATATTCAGGCTTCTTGAATCTGTGAATTGGCAATTAGGCCTGTTAGGAATTTCGTCTTATGCCCCAATCCGATCTGGGGCTTATGGAAGCAGATATAATCAGTCTGGCAGCGCAAAAGTTGTATCACTGTGGGGTGCTTTGGGGCTGCCGGCACAAGTGGCTGGAGGCCCTGCGCGGGTGACAGCAGTTCCTGAAGGCCCTGCCAGAGGAAGCAGCGTGATGGTAGGGGTGCTTCTGGGGAGGCTCATGGGCGGAACAGGGCAGGTTGGCAGCCAAGCAGGGGGTGGTCTGAGGGCAGGAGGGGGTGGAACGAGACAGGGCACACCAAGATCCTGCCTCCTCCCTTTTCCTTGCCTGATACACCACCTGAGGCTCCACACAGTTATGCCAGCGAAGGAGTCCCATTGGCGACCAGGCTCTGCATGCTATTTATCCTTTCTTATCTCTCCCAGGCGGTCTGGTTGCTCCTCTCTCCACAAAAGCATGCAGCACATGCTCCATCGGCAGCGCTGCATGTTATGGGCTGGTGAGGGCTGGGATTGAGCAGCCCAAGACCCTAATTATTGTCAGTCACTTCAGACAATTATTTGTCACTCCAGGAAAGCATGGGCGGCACTTGTGTTGCAGAGGTGGCCCTGGGTCACCGCACACATTATACAAAAACCAAATTGGGGTTTGTCCATTCTTAGGGAACTGCAGCCACTTCTGACCGCAAACATGTGCTTCACGCATTCGCATTTTGAGATGAACCCTTAAAACACTGTATGTGTATATCTAGGAATGCAACCAGTGAAGAGGCCTTTTATGATTGCCAAGTCTGCAGCAGATTTGGAATAATCGCAATGTCAGGACCCCTAAACTTCAGTCTTGTCGCATGATCCTTGGCCCAAGCCATCTGTTCTTAATTCAATTAACTCCTGCCATTGTTTCTTGACTCTGGAACTCACCAAAGCTCGCATTATTGAGGGAAGCCTGTGACTGCTGTTGCTGCTGCTGCTGTGAATGAGAGTGTGGATGGTGCTGCTGATGCTGGTGATATCCTCCATGCTGCATTGAAGAGGGGTGAATGGACATCACAGGCGGGGGGCCGTAGTTGTCACCCCCTTGCTGCTTGCTGCCCTGGGATGGGCAGCCTTCCGAGGTGGGCGTGTGGAGTGGGGGTGCAGCTCCCACTGAGGAAGGCAGCTGCTGTTGCTGTTGGTGGTACATGTAGTAACTGTGGTTGGAGGGCTGCATGTCACCCAGGA
Organism: Lerista edwardsae; assembly: GCA_029204185.1. Taxonomy (NCBI): domain Eukaryota; kingdom Metazoa; phylum Chordata; class Lepidosauria; order Squamata; family Scincidae; genus Lerista; species Lerista edwardsae. The sequence continues at coordinate 1,172,332 of JAJKFI010000003.1, read as the reverse complement.
GGGAAGAGAAATCTGAAGAGCAGGATTAAGACGAGGAAAAAAAAAATTAAAAGATGCAGTTCAGAGGAATGACCATCTCCGCTCCTGCTCCTCCTATAAACTGGATCCCAAACATTACAAAGGCAAGACATCGGCCATACAGTTAGCAAAGCAATGACACATTTCTGAAAATGTTTTCATTATCCTGCATCCCCAGATTCCACACCAGCTTAGATTTACATCTCTAAGCCTTTTTCTGCATGAAAATCAAAACAGAAAAAATAAAAGACAAAGGCAACTGCCTCAGGATACTGCCCTCCAGTGGTGGTTCCCTGAATTCCAGACTCCAAAGTACTCTGAAGATGGGAAGAAATAGTATTCTCTATCAGCAACCTGGTTTTTGCCCAGTCTAACTTTTTGCCCGATCTAGCTAACAGCCGTTCATTTATCCTGCTGGTTAGACATATCCCTAATCTACATGTCCAGTTAAAAACTCCTTCTCTTTTCCTTATTGAGCAGCCAATCTGGAAAATACAGCAGGCCCTCAACATCTGTGGGGGTTCAGTTCCAGAACCCTAGTGGTTACCTCAATCCATGGGTAGTAAAAACCATGGATTAGGGCCCACCCCCTCCCTCCAAACCCAACTGGAGCAGAGATCTGGTGAGGTCTGGAGGGTTTTCTGAGGCCTGCAGAGGCTGTGTGAGACTACCCATAGTCTCTGCAGGCCCCACACGGTCACTCAGCTCCAGTCGGGTTTGGAGGGCCCAAGGTGGGGTCAGCATTTGAGGATTATGAAATTAGCGGATGTCTAATCCGTGGATAATGCAAGCCCACCTGTATTAGCAAGATAACAAGCTTCAACAAAAAGGATCTTTCCAGCCTCCTTTCAGATGAGACTCTTACAAGTTCTGACCATTATATACCCATTTTAAATTCTTCATTCAGTCTATAAAGGAGTAGAGTCAGTTGAGACTGGCCCAGAGGGGACTTCTAATGTGGACTTTAGGGCAGGGTATCTTCTGCAGCCAAGGGGAAGAAACCCCACTGTGGCCATGAGCCAAGGAGGAAAGAGTCTAGCAAGTCAGGCTGAATCACTTGGAACGGACTTTTTGGGGAACAAGGCTGTCCCATCACAGAGAGCCTTCTGGTCCAAGCTCTCACTTCCTAATCAGGGAACCAGCCAAGTAAGAGGCAGGATGCAGGCTGTTTTGGGCCAGGCCAACTTCACAGCAGCACAGGCCAAGCCAAAGAGCAGGCAGGGCATCACTTTAGGATCCCAGTCTGGTGCAGGCAGGGCTTAGAAAAACTCTGGGGAGGAGCCAGATGGAGCCCCTGGCCACAGGCTGGTTGCTTATGCCACAGCAAGCACATTCGATGGACTGGGGTCTTTCTTAACCTGAGAGAAGCTGAAGGGCATACACATGGATTAGAGTACAAAACCAACTCTGCCCCTCTGCCCTTTCACACCATGCCAGGCACCATTACTCACCATGTTGGGAGGAGGAGGATTTCTCAAGCATAGATTTATACAGATTCCGGAAGGACCAGCTCAAGTCCTGGAAGTTGATCTCGGAATAGGAGAATTTCAAGTCGTGGCTGGTGCTGTAGTGTGGGGGTGGCACATCTGTCCCTTCGCGGCCCTGCCCTCCTGCAACGGTTGCAGCCACATCCACAGGCCCTGCACCCTGCTGAGGAGGAGAGGAAATGCAAGCCCTGAATAAAATTGGCCTTGTCAAACCAGCAACCCTGTGGAGAGTTCCTCCTTCGTAGCTACTCACTATGGATCAAACGCAAACCATGTGGCTGTGTCAAATAACTACCTGCCCCTTACCCTCAGTGCCCTTTTTTCATTTTAAAGGATCCTATTCTGTATTTTCTTGCCCTCACCTACTCATTGGTAGTGGTGGAAAAAAAATGGTTTTATCCTTCTGCAGACTTTGGTGTTTTCCAGAGTTACAGGTGCCCAAAGCAGTGTTATGAGTTTTTATTCAACATGTACATTATAATTATAAATTATAACCAGAGGTGAACTAGATAGGTGATACAGGTGGCATAGCGTCAGCAGATGCAGTCACAGTCATGACCCATGCACCTCCCCCCAAATTAAATAGTAAATAAAAACCAAATAAAATGTTTGGTTTTTTGTAGATTTGGGGTTTTGTTTTGTTTACAAAAATAAGAATTGCAGAAAGCGGTGTTATGCTTTTTATTTTGTTATCATTGTTTTCTGCCACCTTGACTCACTGGACATCTACTCTTGCTTCTCACTGCCCCTCCTCTTGTCAGGCCCGCCTCCACTCACCTGGCTGTAGTTGCTAATTGGTGGTGTGCTTTGCAACGAGAGCTGTGGGGTGGACTCTGGTGATAGGGATGATTCTGCACCAACCGGGACGGGCCCACGTGGGCTTTTGCTCGCCTCTTGCTCAGGAGAATCCTGGGATAACTGTGGTCAAAAGTAAAAGTAAAATGCGAGTGTGAGAAATTGAAGGACAAATAATAGAAGAGAAGAAACCGGATGAACCACGGTCCGGGGGGAAGAGGAGTGTATATAGCATTCCAGTCGGCAAGCAGTTCCCCCCACAACAATTCTGCCCCCAATGCCACATTCTGCATTTCTTGTGTCTGACAGCACTGTGGCTTACATACAGCCCAAACAATCCCCTGGGGAAAAATCTGGTCGATCCCCCTTCCACTAATGGGACGTTGGTTGTGAGACAGCAGCTAGGCTTGCCAGGTTCCCTTATTATAAGGGACTTCCCGTATTTAAGATTTAAAAATCGTGTCCCGTATCAATGTCGAACAGGACTTTAAAAATCCCATTCTAAAATTTGGCTGCTCTTGCTGCGGCCTCGCTACGGCTAACTGCATAATTTTTATATTATTTCTGGTAACCATGGAGTGGTTTGATAGAAAGCAGCATCCCGATATTTGTGTCCCTTATTGTCATTTTGAAAACCTGGCAAGTCTAGCAGCAGCGTAGCTAACAAGGGGACAGGCCTGAAAGTACTGCAGGCACTGCAAGGTGTCGTATAAGCAGCCTCTCTCACTTGTATCCAGAGTTATTCCGAGCAGTGAAATGTAATGCACAGGACATGCCCTGCTGCCTGGAATGGCAAGTGGGGGGGGCACACTGGGGTGAGGTAAAAAGTCACACTCACATCATCCTCTGGCAGATGCCGCCTCTTCCGAGAAATATCAGGACAGGTATCTATTGTCCAATAAGAACCCTGGAAAGGAAAAAAAAATCTATTGGTGCAAGTTCATTTATCGGTTCATCCACAGTGTTAACAACAGCAGCACTACAATCCACAATCCCAGGGCATGTCAATTGTCAGAGCCGTCTGTTGTACATGCTGCCCAAAACACACATTTCCTGGGCACTGTAATAATGCACTTTTCCCAATGACCACCTTAATTTCTTCTTTGCAATCTCATAAATTATTTGACAAATCCTCTGATCCCCGCAAGCTCTTTCGGGAAGAACAGGCTGGACAAGAATAGCAATTCTGAGGCGAAAATATGAAACCGAATAGCCACTCCCACCTGCTGCAGCAAGGTTTCAAGACAGAGGCCCTATTTTTTTCCTCTTGCAGATCATTTGAGGGGTGACAGGCACACATTGCAGTCTCAAAGACAAAGCCCCACTACTTTTCCTTTGCTTCCCCAAATGTACACAGGGCAAAGTACCTCGCACCAGATTTTATTGATAGATATGGATGAGTAAAGGTTTAGCGCTTTCCTTGTCCCCTCCTTGAAGCGAGCAGTAAAATATCAGCACACTGCTTTTCCATAAACTTGTACGGCATTTCGAAAATCTGCTTTGCCTCAAAAGGGAAAAAAAAACCCCGCTCTGCCTGCATTTTGACTTTGCTTGTTCACCTTTGTCCAGTTTTGCCAGAGGACTGAAGTTCAGGGCAACATTGTCAAGAACCCTTCCAAATGAGCTGGCCAAAACTAGCTAGCTCCCTCACCTTTCCAGGATCGTCTCGTGGGCGAGGCACTTTGCGAAAGCATTTATTCAGAGACAGATTGTGACGAATGGAGTTCTACGGAGAAACACAAAACATATATATATGCATGCATTAGACTGGAGAGGTCTCTGTAAAGTAAAACAAAATAACATCATTTATTATATAATAATAAAGCTCAATACAGTCACTTAAGAAGTCGGATCACCAACAGTGTCAATATTCTGTTTGTCTGAAACAGGAAACACACAACAGGCAGCTACTGCACATCTGGGAAGTCCGCTACCTTTTTAATGAGGCAAAGAGGAAGGATGTGGAAGGGAGAAGCAGTGAGTGAAAGGCAGGCTGCTGACCCGTTTCCCCTCATCCTCACCTCCACACACTGCCACTTGTGTCTCAGTTCAAGTTGCCAGATATGGGGGAAGGAGGTGGACCTCTGCCTCCTCGCTCCCACTTCTGTGCAAATCCCTCATCCTGCTTTGCCTTGCAGTGGCAGCAGCCAGGCTTCCAACTCAAATCCATCCAATGCCATCCAAAGCACTTGAGCAGTGATTTTCAGCCACTGTGTCATGGCATGGTCTGCAGGTCTGCCACGGGAAATTGAGGGCGATCATGTGTTAGTCAGGCCATTGGGGGATGTGAGCAGTGTGCCTTGTCGACTGTCAAAAAACCAATGGCGTGCCTTGACAAGTTTAGTACCTTGTCAGTGTGCCTTGAGATAAAAAAGGTTGTTTCTGCATCACTCTTGTGTATTCATTGGGAATCTTTGAATAAAAGGAGACGGGGCCTTTCTTAGTGCTGATGCTCAACATTTCACAGCTTCAACTCCATGAAAAGTGGCTGCTGTAATTTCTCCATTGATGCTTGTTGAAATATACTTCCACATCTCTTCCAGTTAAGGGACTAAGGGCTGATTCATATAGCAACCCATGCTGCTTACTTCAGTTTGTGCAAACGTAACATGTGAACACCACCAAGAACCATGCAGAAAATTCCACACAACTTGTTGCAAGTATACTAGTAGTTATGCTGGTATACTTGTTGCAAGTTACCAGTAGTAGCACATGGCCGCTGAATGAGATTGTGGGTTCAACATGGGCACATACATGCATAAGAAGACTAAGGTGAGAATTGGGGTTTTACAATTGACATACCATTACCTAACTACAGCCTTTGGAGGACAATGTCTTGGAAATAAAATTGATATAATTAAAAAAAAACCTCAATGCAGGGAAAAATATGTGCATGTTAAGACAGACCTCAAACTGCAGATCAGCCTGGGCCAAGGCAGTGCAGACCCCGCATGCTGGCTGAATCCCCCCAAGTAATGCTTCTGCATGCACACTCAAGCATGCTCACCCCACCCGCATGGATGGGAGGAAAGGGTGGGTGTGTGATCAAGTTGGCATGCCCCTGTCCCTTCTTCAATTACAAAAAACATGGCATGCACCTTCCCTGCCCTCTCTGCTTCCCTGCTTCTCTCTGGACTGAACGGGAGCAGTGCTTGTTGCAAGGAGAAGTGACGTGGAGCAGGGAGGCCACACATCACACTCTTCATAAGTTGAAGTTGTTAAAATGACTGGCTGATACTGGCACAAAAGCATTTGGACTTTTGGCTGGCCATGTGAATCAGCAGCTTGAATCTAGTAAAAATACAAGCTCTTCAAGCATATGAAACTTGATGAGATCAGTGAGTTTAAATTTGAACACAGGCACACAGAAAAACAATATTTATTTATATATTTACAAATCCTGCTTTATCTCCTTGCTCCCTGACAGACCTTCAAATGTATTCCCTCTTTTCAAAATTTAGAATTTTGCAAGTTTCTTTGAGCAAAGGTCCACCTTTTTTTTTACTATACTCTGTAAAGCACCATATATTTCCATTGCGTAACGCTACTAAAAACCCAGTAAATTCCTGTACATAATTTTCACATTGGATTGAGTTCTTAAAGGGGCAGAAGCCAAGTCTCCAGAGCTGGGTGTACTCACCTTCCAGCCAATGCCAGCATTCTTGTAGTAGGGAAAGTTGTCACAAATCCAGCGATAGATCTCACTCAGGGTCATCTTCTTGGCAGGAGATGAGTTGATGGCGTAAGTGATCAGCGTGGCGTAGCTGTAACGCGGCTTCCCGTCCTGATGCACCGCAGCGTCATCCTTGCTCAAGGTGGCATTTGGGTCTGTGGGTGAGCCAGGGGGGCATTTCCGGCCAGCTCCTGGGGGACCCGATTGCGAAGTGCCCCCTAATTTCTCAATAGTGGCCCTAAGGGTGAGCTGTGGGAGCCAGTCTATGGAAGTGAGGCTGCTTTCCAGATCAGAGGCCATGATGCTAGGGGCAAAGGTATCTGTGGGAGAGAAGAAACAGACAGAGATAAGGCTATTAACGTAAGAAGCAAATCATACAGCTCTTCTCTCCCATAAAGAAAAGGGTTAAGGCCCAGACAAACATGCGGTTTTTAGTGTTTCTGACCTTGACAGCTCAGTTTCAGAAACTGAGCTCTGTCTCTAAAGTCAGAGATAACAATTCATTTGATCACGTAAATGTAAAAGCTAGATTTGCAGTTGGGATGGGTGGGGAGACTGAGTCAGACCTAGAAGTTAGCACAGACTTGAAAATAGCCATTTATCTGGACATCAATGAAGAATATAAATATCAGTCAACTGTGTAAGGACAAGATACTTGCCTGTACCTATAGTTCTTTAAGTGGTCATTGATACAGGCAGGAAAAGTGAAATGCAGCCAAGTGCAAGGCCTGGCTCAGAACCTCCAGAGTTTTGTCAAGCATTCTTCCCTGGCCTTGGGCTAGGAGAAAGCCCATGATACCATGTCCTCCTTGGATGGGGAAGAATGCCTCACAGTTGCCTCAGTTCCTTTGAGGACTGCCCTTTCCATACAGACTGCAGCATCAGTCTGAAAGAGCCAACATTTAGAGCCAGGCATGCACAACGAACGGCTAGGTGTTTGCAGATGGCCACTCAAAGGACTCTAGTGAACTCATCAGCAACCTGTCCTTCTTCACGATCCCTTAGGGTGCAATCCTAACCTGGATTTAGGCCAGCACAAGGGACACCATAAAGTGCATTTGGACCATTCTCAGAGACAGGGAGCCCATGTCTATGTGCTGCCTTCTGACTCCAAGAGTGGTCCAAACATACTTTACGGAGTTCCTTGTGCCGGCCAAACTTTGCCGGCCTAACTCCAAGTTAGGATTACGCGCTTTGTCACATATATAGTACTGGAAATTGGTTCAAGGTCAATCAGGATATTCTGCAAAACGGCACAACAAAGCGAGGCATCTGCTCTCAACCTTGTATCCAGGACATAGAGCTTGGTAAAGGCAATTGGCACAGACCATGTGGCTGAAACAGCTCTAGAAACAAAACACTTCTCAGGCTCATGGCAGAGAATGAAACTGCTCTGGCAGAGTATGCTTTCAAAGAAGCTGGTGGCTCTTCCTTAGCCAACTGATAAGCATTCTCATCCAGCAACATCTTTCAAAGGGTGTGGCAAAATTATGTCAAATAATTGGATTCTTCATACAACTGAAAATGCCAGAATCCATTTTTAACATCACAGACTGAAACAATCTCACTTTTGACAAAACTGGCAGGATATCTTCACTAGGAAGTAGAGAAGTGGTTCCTAACCACTTAGACACTACTCCCTTAAGGAGTTGTAGCATCCTGACGGGGGGGCCCATAACGGCCATTAGTACTTCTGGGTTTCTGCCACCAAAGCCAAATGCATATAAGTAAAAAACTCTTTCTAACTTAACATGCATTTGGTGGTGGGACTGCCAAACCCCAAAATGCTGTACCAATAGCAGCTGCAGTCCCCAGATGGGGTAGTGTCCACCCCAAAAAACAGCAAACCCCTCCCCTTTCTCCAGGAGGGATAGTTAAGGACAGGAAACAGTATCCAACTATTTACATGGAGGAACTTTGTCTCTCTGGTTTTAATTTTTACACGTGTCTTGCTTTTCAATGCCCTGCAATCCTTCCCCTTTTCACTGCTCTGTTTTTTCAGTCTTTTAACAAAACTCCCTTTATTGTTTCTTGATTTACCTGCTTGGTCTCAGCTTGTAAGGGAGCAGACTGACCAACCTTTCCCAGACTGCTCAGTTCTTGCCACTGTTTGACTTTTGTCTAAGGAGGGATTCTTTCTCTTAGGGAACTCTCTTCTCACCAGAGAGACATTTTCCACAGCAGTCTCTTTCTGTGTGAGCTTCATAGTTCTGGGTGTTGCAGTGCAGACCCACAACATTCCCAAATATTCCTGGTCTGGTCAATGAAGGAAGAGCAAGGGCCACTTACAACTAGGTAATGGGCCAGTTTTATCTTCCAACCCTGCCTATGGCATGTGTAGTGTATTAAAGGATCAGGAACAGAAAAGTATGAGTGGAACATTGAGAACTGGCTTGTGACTGCGTAAATATGTAGCTCATGGAGCACAGGTGCATGAATGGTCATCAGCCCATTTAACTGATCTGAACACCAGTGTAGGTCTGAACACCTACACTGAGGCTCGAGTTAAAGAGATATAGCATCAACACTGCATGGTGTATGACAAGTCCCTACCCAACAGGCTCACAATCCACAAATGGAAACGAGGCAGGCAAAAAAGAAGAGAGAGGGAAACAGAGGCATAGTTAAGACTATATGATTATTTCAGTTACAGGCTGAAATATTATTACATACAGGCTCAGTACATTGAACGTGATACCAGGCAAGCAAGCAAAACTTACCCATCTAGTGTTCCACGTAGCTGGCTTGAAATTTAAACTGGCTCTCAGCCGCTACACATGTAGCATTAGCATGGTAGCACAGCATCTATCTGCCCAAGTCACAGAGCCCTGCTAGGCTGACAGTATGCATGTAGGCAAGATGCTGACTATGCGGAATGCAGAGTGAGATTTTTGGTTTCAACATGCCTGGTGTCAACTGGACTTGAGAGGCGCTGGAAGAACCACCAGAAGCCATTCAAACAACTTAAAATGGTTCAGTGGAGATCAACTGCTCCACTCCTCCCAAAAATGTCTCCATCAGCACCTGGCTGCTTCAGAGGGGAAGAAGAGGCAGTGAGGTCTCCTCCAGCAAGCTGGCCAGGAACAATGGCCATTGTGTTACTCTGCTCATACAACTGTCTCCTGCAGTGATAATTCCGCCTGGCTGTTACGTCACTGCAATATACAGCAGCCTATTCCACACTGTACCTGTCAGTACCTGAATTTGCTTCTCTCCTCCATTCCTTATGTACAATATCTCTTAGATAACAAGCTATTATTATAGTGTTGAATGCTTTAGATTGAAAAGAGGTATATAAATGGAGTACATAAACATGCAAAATTCACACACACACACGTCTGCATGCACATAAACACTCTTATTTAATTTCTTTTAAAGAATATGGCATAATGAACGTTTATATTTTATACTTTGAAGTCTGCAAGCCTGCATCATTTTTGTGACTTTTGGGGCTGCTGTTAAGACATGACCCTATTCCGATTCAAAGCACCAGCTGGCTGAAGCCATGAGAGAAACTTTCTGTCTCTTCTAGTTTGGTTTTGTTTTCTTAAAGAAACAGATCTTTCGTACCCTAAATTACTGTATTAAGATGTTGAGGGCATGGCCCCTTTCTGAACCCTAACCAGTGGGGTAGCTAAGCCATCTGGCACCCAGAGACACAAAGTTTCACAAACACACACACCATGGTTTTCGGCAGACACTGGAATTGCCTTTAGGAGACCCTAGAAAATGGGAAGTGCCTTTCTAAGGCCTATGGGAAGCCTTCTGGGGCTTGGGAAGAATACACGTGGCCTCCTCGGGCCTCAGAAGACTTCCTGGAGCCCTTAGAAAGATACTTGAGGGCTTCCTGAGCCTCCGAAGGTTGCTTTTTCACTTCAGGTTTGCTGTTGGGGGTGCAGGTTAGCACCTCCTCAAGGCATGGTACCCAGGACTAGATGAACTTTCTGCTCCCTCTTAGCTATGTCACTGCCTCCAACCAAGCTCCAAGTATGACTACCTAGTACATATCAGCACACTGTGCCCCTCTAGGCAATAAGAAAAAGAGCAGCTGAGCTAAAAGCATGTTCAGCAACAGAGCCAGATGAAGAAGATTCTGGGTGCCAAGAGGATTGTGCCCTGCTATGGATCAAATCCACCCTGTTGCTCAATATCTGCCACTTGTCCTGCCACTGTTGGCTGCTCTTCCTTGTCCCATGGAAGGGCTGCACCTGGGTCTTTTTATTTACAGTATCTGACATATTTGCCACTTAAGCAGCCAAAGCAATTTACAGCACACAAATACAATCAAGCCGCAACAAAAGGTTGATTACAAATATTAACTTGTACATTCCACTACATTGCCACAATATGGACTGTCCACAGGGGGATTTCACCTCGCTGAAGACACATTTGTATTCTAAAATAAATGGGAAAATGCTGTGTGTATTGCATGAAAATAACAAGACAGGCTCAGTAACTCTACAAAAGAAAACTCTTCGTTATAAAAATCAGGAGGGTAGGCAAAAATTTCAGGGTTGGGCAATAGTTGGTGAGGGCCCTCGCTTGCATTCGCCACGGCAAAGCTGTGACTAACATTCAAGGGCAAAGGTACAACACTGCACCATGCACAGCGTATGAGGTATAGTGCTGGAAAGGAAAAAAAAATTATACATAACCATGCATGTTTATGTATACGTAAACGTTATACCGTACATAAACATAAATTATACATGCATTTGGCATGAAAAACAAGAAGGCAAATGCTTCAAGTCACCTAGCCTATTTTCCCTATGTAGGAGAGAACTTCAAATGCAGCACTTGCCCAGCAGTTCTGACACACAATGGTTATGCACACAATGGTTACTCTCTCTCTCTCTCTCTCTCTCTCTCTCTCTCTCTCACACACACACACACACACACACACACACACACACACACAAGCAGCCAGTTTTCACATGCATGGAACCGCCCCACTTTCTCACACATATCACATACAATAGCCCCACTATGCAAACACACAAAGCAGTACCTCTCACAGGACACACAACAGAATCTCAAACTCTTCCACACAGCAAAGCAGCAACACTTCTCTCAAATGCATGTTTGTATATGCTGCACATACACACCAGTTTCTGTTTCACTCACACAAAAAACCCTCCTCCAACACAGCAGAGGAGCAACCCCACAATACATGCAACAATACATGCAACACCAATCCCACTTTTTCTCACAAACATTCAAAAGCATGTCACATACACAGCTTCTCCTTGTACTCTGCACAGCAACAGCTCTGTTCCTACACACAGCCCATTCACAAAGCATCTCTCTCATAAACCCTACACAGAACATATGGCAGGAGCCTCTTTTATAGGCCCCAAACACATGCAGACATAGCGAGGCTATTCCTCATACCCCCACACAGGACATCAAGATTTCTTCCACACATACGCAGCGGCACTATCTCAAACTCACACATCTATGCGTCACACACATATATCTGATGCAAACCTTCACCTCTCAGTCCATCATGTGGACAGCAGCCCTCTCACTCATGCATTCCCATCCTTCTCTCCAAACATGGAGTCACTTATCCTCCATCTGAATCCTCCAATTTCTTGCCCTTAGATCATTTGGGGCTGATTTAAATGGGAACACTGAAGCCCCATAACTTTATGTGCTTAGGTTCTCTGTGTGCATGTGTGCGTGCATGCGCACGTATGCGTGTGTGTGTGTGTGTGTGTGTGTGTGTGTGTGTGTGTGTGTGTGTGTGT
>JAJKFI010000003.1:1133939-1151114 GCA_029204185.1 Lerista edwardsae | reverse complement strand
CACACACACACACACACACACACACACACACACACACACACACACACTTTTCTCCTTCTCTATACCCATGTCTCTCTTCTTTGGTGATCTTTTGGACACTGCATGAAGTAAAAACCTAAATATGTATGCATTCACCAAAAGCACACATCTGGCTATTGAGTTTTTCATTCCATGCAAATGATAAATGGGTTAGTCTTTAAGGGGCCGCAAGACCCTTTGTTGTTTTTGCTGCTACAGACTAACAGTAAATTCCCAGGGTTAATAATCTGAAAAAGTAATCTTTTTAAAGTGCCCAATTTGACTGGCATTGTAATCATTTGTTATATTGCTAGTTAATTTTATGAAACAGTGCATTTTTAGGAATGGAAAATTTTCCAAGGAATTTTTTTTTTGCCCCATATCAGTAGCAGAAAGAACAGATGGATCAAGTGTAATAGGCTGCAAAGACAAGAATGGTGAAATAGACAGCTGATGTTTAGCCAATGAAATATTGTTAGAGGCATTACGCAAAAATCTAGAGGACCACATTTGTGGGTCCTGTAATTTGTGGGCTCTGTCCAAGGATACAGTAAATAGCTCTTCACCTCAAAGGGAGCGGCGGAAAGCTCTAGTTAATGTGCTATCCTAGGTTCTTTATGCTGTAATTCATAGGCCTGAGCGGTTTCCCTAACCTTACTACCTTTAAATAGAAGAAATGGTATTTTGGGGTGAAGGTAGTGAAACCAGAGGAAATTTTTTTCCCCATTTATTGTAGGATTTGTTGGTATTGCTAATGTTGGTACTGATTATGCATTGGCAGGTATTGCTTATGTTGTGACTGTGCAAGTGATGGGAAGCAAAACACAGGCTGCAATCCTATGCATACTTTCCTGAAAGCCCCATTGAACACAGTGAAACTTACAGTAGTGCATAAGACTGCACTGTCAACAAGCAATAAAACAAGATTCCAGGCCTTTTAGCATTGGCTTATCAGATCTCACTGTCTTGATGTTTAGGATTCTATACTCATTCTACAACAATAATGCCTTCCAACCTAAAAGATGTAAAGATGAAGCTAAATTTCTAGATTTAGAAATAAACATCCTTTGATTTCCAGTAAACATACATGTTCACAATTCATTCCAGGGTGTGTGTTTTTAAAAGAAATTATGTCAAAAACCAAGTGAGCGAATCTAATTATTTTCTCTTGTTAGTCTATCTCCAAACAAAGGTTTGAGATCAAATGATTATGCATCATTCTTCTGTATCAAGCCATGTACTCTAATAGTTCATATTAATTATTCTAGAACAATAACCCTCTCTCAATTTCATATTCACAATCACCAAGTGTGTTCTATCCACAAGTAGATTTGGAAGAAGTGGAAAGAAATCTCATCCACTTGGGAATCTTTAACCAGCCACATTGTAAAGGGCACATGTTTAAAATAAATTCAGGGGAACTAATCTGTAATAACGAAGTAATCTTGACTATGCTCCATCCCAGGATTCTGGTATATACTCTCTTGTCCTAGGACCAAACCTTGGATTGAAAATTAGAGCACATTTTGGGCCCCATCCTATTGAGCCCAATGTGGGCAGTAGGCTCATACCGCACGCGTCTGTCACAAATGGCGCCGTAAAGTGCCTCCAAAGCTGGCGGTAAGCCGTTACCACTGCTGCTGGGGCAGAGCCATGGTAACAGTAGCCATGAATGCCCCAGATGGAGCTCTGCTCATTGGCTAGTAGTGAGTCCATTGCTTGCCAGCAATGCAGCTGTTCTGGGCAGAGCAGGAGGATGTTCCGGAGCAAGGCAAGGGCTGAAGCGGGGGTGAGACCGGCCGCAACACTCACCACCGGTTCCCAACCTCCAAGTAGGCCGGGCAGCCTTACTTAGAGGCTGTTGCTTCTGCACCGGCTAAATAGCCAGCGCAGAAGCAAGTAGACCCATCACCCACCCTGCGAGGAAAGGAAACGAACAATCCCTTTCCCTGCGGAGGCTTCCGCGGCTGCCTGGTTGCCATGGGATGCAGCAGTAGTTGCCTGGCTACCACTGCGCTCCTGGGCAGTCAGGCAGCATAGGATTGGGCCCTTAAAAACAAAACAAGGAGTGCAGGTAAACATTTTTCAAGTGCAGATCAAAACATGGGTGTCAACCGCATATTAGCAGCCCCAAACTAAAAAGTACAATCTGAACTGCTTTTATATAACTGCAAAAAGGAGATGATCATCCACAGAATGAAATTCCTAAAAGCATGCGATCTAATGAAAGGGGGGAAATCTAGATGACCTCGAGGGTCAGGAACTTGAAGCCCATGGATCAAAAATTACTTTTGGAGAGAATGCTAATCTACCCTTCCAGCTATCCACAGAGGAAAATGTAGAGGGAAGCAGAGAAGTTCAGTGGAAACAGAACTAGCTGGCAAGCAATGGGTAGAAGCACTAGGCTGCCACCCCTCACTAGTTTCTCAAAGACCCCCTACGACATCTAGTTGCAGACGGGGGCGGAATCTAACATGGTGTTTTCATATACTAGAGTGTGTAATGCTGAGGCTAGCATACCCCCTGCTCAGCAACCAATTAGCTCAAAGCTGCTTCCATATGGCTCCTTTAGAATCAATTAGTATTCCCCTTTTCAGACTGAACCCAGATATTCTCTATCACTAGGAAAGCCTGAGACCCCAGAGAGATAAAAGGGGGCAAACTTGCCATACATTATTGTTCTGATATTAAAGTCATATGGAAATGTGACTACCAACCAAATATTGCACCATACAATTTTGTGGACTAAAGCATACACCATTAAGTGCCCCACTCCGGAATTTGTTAGCATTTATGTTCTAACTCAGGGTGTCAAACTCTTTTTATGAAATAGCATTCATGATGCCTGCTGAGGGCTATAACTGAAAATGACAAGAAAAAATGTCAATCAGGAAGTGATGTCATTAAGCAGATGAGAGCCAGAAATAAGCACTTTTTTCTCACTTAGGAACTCATTAGCTACAAACTAGAGAAGAGAAAGCCTTGATCATATTTTCAAGATATGGAAGAGCCCAATTATCGTGCTGGTTGCCCTTTCAGAGGACACCTCAGCACAGCTCAGAAGCTGATAGTGGTGATGGGAGAGCCTGAGGGACTCCTGGGTCCAAGCAGCAGGCTCTATGTTTGACACCCCTATTCCAATAGAACACTCTTGAGCACACTCTTGTACTGCAGTGAGTCTTGGACCCTTTGCCCATGGCAGGAGAGGAAGTTGAACACATTTCATATGCGCTGTCTCCGACACATTCTTGGTGTGTCAACTATATCACCTGGCATGACAAAGTTCCAAATAGCGTAGTCCTGGAACGAGCTGGAATTTTTAGCATGCGTACACTACTGAAACAGCGATGTCTACGCTGGCTTGGGCATGTCATGAGAATGGCTGATGGTCGGATTCCAAAAGATCTCCTGTATGGAGAATGAGTGCAGGGAAAGCGCCCTAGAGGGAGACCACAGCTGCAATACAAGGATATCTGCAAGAGGGATCTGAAGGCCTTAGGAATGGACCTCAACAGATGGGAAACCCTGACTTCTGAGCGTTCAGCTTGGAGGCAGGTGGTGCAGAACGGCCTCTCCCAATTTGAAGACACACTTGCTTAACAGGCTGAGGCAAGGATGCTGCCCCGAAACCAACAAAATCAGGGAGCTGGACAGGGGACAGACTGTATTTGTCCTCAGTGTGGAAGGGATTGTCACTCTCGAATTGGCCTTTTTAGCCATACCAGACGCTGTTCCAGGACCTCTATTCAGAGCACGTTACCATAGTCTTTCGAGACTGAAGGATGCCAGTAGTATGCATTTCTGCTACAAAGTAAGTTCCATTATACTCCATGGGCTTATTCCAGTGGTGTCATTCAAATGATTTAGGAACAGGAACTCACTTTTGATTGGCACTTGTCGGGAACCCGGAACCAGCCATGGAGCCCGTTAGGATTCGGAACGCCTGTTCTGGTCCGTTCCCCCTGAATGACATCACCGGCTTATTCCCAGCTGAGCGTGGACAGGATTGCAGCCCAAATGGTTGAACTATTTAGCTCCCTTAGAACTGGCTTTCTAGTGCTGAAGCATTGAGGTGTGGGTGGGGTAGGGAAGGAAATTTGCTACTTCCACACTAGTTAGGAAGTTTTCAGCAGTCATTTCAAACTGGACATTTGCTAACTCTGCAGGAGTTGTAAAATATGCAAAGTGAAATGGGGGTGGGGAATCTGTTCTGTACATTCCTGAGAAAAGTAGATAGTAAGAAGGAACAGAAATGGAATAAAATTGGTCAATAGAATTAAAAAGACCATCCCCGAGCAAAGCACTCTAACTGAATGCCAAAAGAGACAGAAGGAAAAAATGGCTGGGAGGAGCACATTTGTGTAGGAGGAAATGAGAACAAGCAATGATACAGAAGGAGGTGAGAAAGGAAAAGGCCCCAAAGCTTCAGGTAAGAAATTTGAACTTGATGCAATAAAAAGATAAGAAACCACAGAACAGGAGGGTCCAGGCATTTGAGCTAAAATGCTGCAGCAGGGGAGGCCAGCAGCGTCTTCCTGCTTTTGAGAACCTCCATGTGTCAGGGCTGAACACAGACTGAAAAATAATAAGCTGTTTGCAATTCAGTCTGGGAAAAACCCAGCAAATCAATCTGGGCCTGTTGCAAGATATTTGCATTTTGAAAAAAATTCTGGATGTCCCACAGGGAATGAATTGCAAAATATACAGATGAAAAGCTTTAGTCACCAACATACTAGATGAGTGGCATGGTCCATTCCACCCTCCTACATATTCAACTAATTTCATGGGGACCCTCCATTTTTAGCCTACCCATGTAGACACACTGCCACTTCATCACAGACAGTTTCAGGTTGAATCAAAACCCCATGGACCACATTAAATGTTTCATAGGGCTGTGTGAAACTCACACTCAAACAGGTCCCCTTTTATAAAAACCAAAAGCGACCCCAGGAGACAGCATTTAAACAGAATGGGAGAGTATCAAGATGCTTAACCCTTTCAATTCCAACATATTTTTCACTGAAAACATTTTCTCCTGCATTGCTCTTCCACCCAAAAGAGCAAACTGAGAGGGGAAATGGCTAGAGGAGACGAGGCTACAAAGCCCTGCTGCCCCCCCTTCCTCCTATGAAACCCTAAGTTTTCCGAGGTTTTTTTCAGTTAAAAAAGTAACATTGCAGGAAAGTTAAGCCAACTGCATGTCATGTCTGGTTTCAGTAAATGAAGGTTGCAAGAAGAAATATCAGAGGCAACTGGCTCCTGAAGTCTGCAACTGCAGAAATTCCACAACAGTCAAACTAGACTATGCTCAGTTCAGTACTAATATTAAGAACACTAACACTGAAGTCTACAATGATGGTTTAAATATTACAAGGAGATGAGTGGGAATGTCCCTACCTTTCAGAAATGATTGTCAAAATAATGGATACAGAAATGATGGCACATCCAACCATTAGAGACAATTTTTGAAAGCTCTCTTCACAACTGGAAGGAGTGAAAACAATGAAAATGTTCTCTGTAGAGCACAGAGAGCACAACTGTACATCAGATCGTGTACAACAAGAAAATACATGGTGTCCTGCCTGAAGGTTCCTAGGGGGGAGATAAGAGTAAGCACTACCATTTGTACTGGAGAATAAGGTTTCAAGTTATTTGCAGAGGTTAGCCAAGAATCCACCATTCTGCCAATCAGTAAATGTGTCAGGTAGCCACTACTGAAGTCTGAAAGCCAGTAAACCTGAACAGCCCACTCTTAACTATTTTCCCGTGTGGTGATGCACCCGCACCAGCAGGCCACATATTGCATCCTGTGGAGTAGTTTCACACCTAACCGCAAAGGCCTCCTCAGAGTGAGGGAACAATATGCCAACTATACAGCTGGTGCAAGTCCAAGAGGGCCCAGGAAGGTGGATGGAGGCTGGGAAGGGATATTGGCAGCGCTGTATCCCTTGATCCACCCTCCTTCCCACCCAATCTCCACCCTATTCCACCCACTCCCCCTATCCAACTGCTCGCCGTTTGGAGAAGCCAGGCAGTGCTGAATGGTGTGTCGTGTGTTGTGACAGCTGTAAAGGAACTCACAATGCCAGAACACTAGGTCCGGCAGCATAAGGCCCTGTCAGGCCTGGGCTTCAAATGCTACTAGGTGCCACACCTAATCCACGAGCTTCAGCCCTGGGTTTGCCTCATACCAGGGGAACAGAAGTCTTGAAATCAAAAGTTGACAAAAGTTGAATAAGAATAGCATCAAGGTTCAAATCACTTCCTTGCCGTTTACAATCCCTAAAGTTTTATAAATTGATCTGTACAGAAATAAATTGATCTGGCAGAAAGCAGGAAAGGACTTACCGTATACAGTTGTCTCCTAGGGATACATTCCTGCTGCTGCTGCGGATACCCGAAACATTGATACTTACTATACTTAACTATACTACCTCAAGAAATTCTGGGGTGACCCAAGCCACAAGGCGGCTACTCACAATTCTGGGGCACTATTTGGCGCAATCAGAGGGAAGGCCTCAAAGTAAGGCTTCAAGACAATGAGAACACTAACAGGAAGCAGGTTAGAGGGCTGTAAACAAAGATGAACAACTGAGTCTGCAGATACAGGGGGACTCCCAGCATCGTTGAACTCCCATTATCATTTCCCAAAATAAGGTATGCCCCCAGTGGGTGATAAAGGCCTTCTGAATGAATGGGCATGAGTGCCAATTGCGCTCAAATCCCAGCCAGAACTGCAGCTTTGTGCATCCTTATACAAATCTATAGTGCAGCCATATTTGTAATACAGGTAGAGCACCCCTTTTCCAGACATCCAAAATCCAGACTATTCCAAAATTTAGACAAAATCCAGACATCCTAGACTTTTTAAAAGACTTTCTGTAGTGTGAACGCTAGAAGGTCTTGTACTCATTCCCATTTACAGCAGAGGTGCAGGCTATAAGTTCTATTATCTGCTCTGTGGTGTGTACCTGTACAGACATTGTTGAAAAATGTCAAAGAAGCCAGCAGACACCTATATGAGTAACAGTTAAAAGAATCAGATGAAGCATTTAACAATATTTACGCAGTTATTCCAAAATCCAGACACCTTCCTGTCCCAAGCAGTCCAGATAAGGGATACAGTAGTGGTCTTCAACCATGGAGTTGGGACCCCAATGGGGTTGCGAAGCTTCACTTGTGGGATTGCAACAACCTACAGGAATGAAAAAGGTTGAAGACCACTGGCCTAGAGCACCACCCGGTAAAGGGAGGGGCATCTAATGTATCCTCCAGGGACCAGGAGATCATGTCCCAGTCCTGTTCAGGTTCTTAGAAATTGTGCTAAAATAGCTTTCGCTAGTGCCAGGCTTCATGATAGCTTTTCTCTCTAATAAGAATATTTAGTTACAGATTTAGTTTAGTGCTGGAAGCGGGGAGTGGGCAGTGATGGGGTGGACGGATAGTGTCCTGGGAGGGGGAATAAACAGTGGGTCCCCAGCCTTATTTATTTATTTATTTATTTATTTATTTATTTACTTACTTACTTACTTACTTACTTACTTACTTACTTACTTACTTACTTACACACACAATGGGGTCATGGCATGTAAAAGATTGAATACGACTGGGCTACAGCATTTGGTGGTTTACAAAAATAGAAAAGTGATTAGAGTAGGGGTACAAGATTGAGGCTTATAAAAATATGCATGGTGTGGGAAAAGTGGAAAAACATTTTTAGGCCAGGCAAAATGAGGTACTTCTTTACGTAGTGTACAGTTAGTCTGTGGAATTCGTTGCCACAAGATGTAGTCAGGCTGCTAGCTTGATTGGCCTTGGAATGGGATTCAACAAATTTATGGAGACCAGGTTTATTAATGGCAAAAAGTCATGACAGTTACACACTCCCTTCAGGTTCAGGAGCAGAACGCATCTGAATATTATTTTGCAGGGCAGCAATGGCATAAGCAGGAATACTGTCATCTTCAGCTTGTGGAGTCTCCAGAAAAGAAAAGAAAAAGGACTTCTCTGTTTGGCCACTGTGGGAAATGGGACACTGGACTAGATTAGCCCTCAGTCTGATCCAGCCAAGTTCTTCTTAAGTTGGGTACACATCCCAAACCAAGTCTTAGATTCTAGCAAAGTCATATGGACAAATGGACACCCTCCACACTGCCTCCTCCACCAACACTTGCTAGCTCTCAAGTGGACCAAGGCCTGATTCACTTTCAGCATTTCTTCTGTCACTGTGGGTCTCAATAAGAACAAATTGCCTTGCTTTAAAAAAAAAAAAAAGTTAGAGCCAGGTCTGCATCACCACAATCCCTTCTTCTAATACCTTAGGCCTGAAAATTGACTAGATACCCTACCGAGGAAATCAAGGCTACCATACTGCTTGATTTGATATTATGTATGAACTGAACAACATTTGTACTCCAACCGCTTCAATTTAATAAAATTTAATAATTTAATAAAAAGTTGCTTATGGTGTTTTATTATAAGCAGCTGAACAATACTTGGAAAAAGTGAGATATAAATGATTAAATGGCTTAATATGTAAATATTTAAAATTCATAAATTAGGCTCCAGTAACAACAGCAAGCCAACCTAGCAGTTCAAAAGCATGTAAAAATGCAAGTAGAGAAATAGGTACCACTCTGGTGGGAAGGTAAGCAATGTTCCGTGCGCTTTGGCGTATAGTCATGCTGGCCACATGACTACGGAAATTGTCCTTGAACAAATGCAGGCTCTTTGGCTCAGAAACGGAGATGAGCACTGCTCCCTACAGTCAGTCACAAACAGACCATTCGGTTGTGGGGAAACCTTTACCTTTACCTTAACAATAGCAATGACACCAATAGACGTATAGCACAACGCTAAAGCTAACTCTTTATTTCAATCATGAGAGGAGGTCATAGCATCTGACCTTGAAGTTCTTATTTCTAATTTCTGGTATGTAGGAGAAGGTTGTGGCTACTCAGGGATGATAAAAGGCACACTACACATGCCGAAAGGCACTCATTATTATTTTGTCATGTGTGCTTTGACAGAGTCTTAGAATCAAACCCTGGCAAGGTCTGGCTAAATATCAAATATTGCCCAAGCTCCCTTAGCAGAATCTTAGAGGGCTGCAGATCTAACAACTCCCCAGTTTAGGCAAATCTCCATGAAAAACTGATTTCCATCACCCTTCTACAGAGTTAAATAAGAAGAGTTCCCCACTATCCAATTAAGAACCAAATCTCTTTTGGTAGTTGTTTAATTCAATATGGCCTTGGTTGGGTCCTTTTGTCCCAAACAATCTAAAAATACCTATTTGTTATTAACATAGAGAGCTAGTATCTTCACTGATCTTTTACTGCTGCAGAGGGAATTTCTTGTTTAACCATATATCTTTTCTAGCTTAAAACTCAACATTCTTAATAGTCATAATTAACTTGGTGAGAGTTGGACGTACTCTATACTGTGAAGGGCTAGGAAGATTCTTCCAGGAAACTTTAACATTATTTTCTTAAACCTATTGGTCAGCATTTTGACACAAACGTTGGTTTTCAAATTACTGGACCTGAGTAGTTATGAGTAAATAAACTGTAAGACAGTGAATGGTTTTCAAAAGGAGGCCTCTCTTTAGATTCCCAAATGCAGATCTGGAGTTCACTCCTATATTAAAGTCACTCATTTTTATGAAAATAGGGAATAAGGTTTCTTCTTTCCATCTCTGATCCCAACATTAACTTACAGCACTGGGTCACAACACCTGAACTGGTCAATCCCAAAAGACAAGTACGTCCCATTACCTGGTTTTTGCTTAACTTCCTTTCTACCCTAAAACTGACTGCACTTTGGAAATTTATGGACAGCTTGGTGCATTTTAGCATTTAAAATATAAACCATAACTGATTCTCCAGCATGATGCATCAGCCTTGCAAGTATTTCATGATACCAAAAGGAAAATCAACAGAATCACTCTTTTGGGAGCAGTATGAAGACAAATAATAAAATACATACATCAAAAATCTATAACCCCCCACATCTACCACTATATTTGTAATTCACTTGCTGTGGGACATTTGACGGTCAGCATCATTCTGGTGATGCTTTCAATCAAATGAAAGAAAAAAAATGAAAGAAAAAAAAGAAAAAAAAGTCATTACTACTAATACTGGAACACAGGAGGACAGCCCAGCCAAGTCAAAATAGGGGAAGTCAACCCCTTCACCCCAATTTACAAAGAACTCCCTCCCAGAGCTAAACCAACACTGGGCCCTATGCTTTTTTCACTCTATGTAAAATAAAATTATTATTAATAAGGTGACAGGTGACTGCCTAAGGTTGTCAATTTGAATTCTCCAGAAAAATCCACCTTGTAAAAAATCTACCCTGGAAGACTACAAAGTTTAAACCGCAAGCGAAGTGTAAGGTTGCTACCCAACAGATGAATTCTTAGATGATTAATTGTACAAGTTTTGGCTGATCAATCCCTTAAATCTGCATATGAGCAAAAATAGTGTAGTTCTATAGAAAAAGGCATACTTTGTTTTCAGATGATGCACATGTGTTGGCGCATCATCTTAGAGAAGGCGTTCCTTGTTCCTCTCACACAGGACAGAATGCCTTTTCTTGCCATCTGGAGCTTTTACAAGTACTTGTCCTAAAAATATTTCTTTAAAAACATCTGCTGCCCAACTAATTGGTGGCACCATTTTAGCTAATAAAAATGCTTTAATCAATTAATCTAACCAATTGATTGAATAAACATTGTAGCAGCACCTCCCCACCTCCAAAGCAACATTAGGAGTGCACAACGCATTTCAAATGACCACAACTGGCATGCAACGCTCTTGACACACTTTCTGGAATAACTCTCTAAATATCATGAGTTTGTTGTAATGGAGGCAATGGCTGATCTTGGGTTTGTCTTTATTCCACAGTGGGTTTTACTCTGGCATTATCAGAGGGATGCCTCAAGTTGGATCTCTATATGTTCTCAGAGGGATTCCTGTCAATGGAATCTCTAGAACAGTGTCCTTCAGTCAGGTAGGGACTCCAAGGGGGTTGAGAAGCCTTGGTTATGGCAACTTACAGGACTAAAGAGGTTGAAGAACACTGGACTAGAGCACCAGCAAGTAAAGCATCTGGTGTATCCTTTCAGGTACTAGGAGAAGGAGTGTTTTGGAGAATCTAGGTGGGCTTCTCCCCTGTGGGCTCAGAACCTGCGGATTCTGGTCCTGAATCCATAGCTATTGTGGGCCCACCTGTATTTGGTTACAGTGAACCATGCTGGAAGCAGGGAGTGGGCGGTGACGGGGTGGGCAGGTAAGGTCCTGGGAGGGTGTGGGATTGACAGTGGAGTCCCCAGTCTCATACTCTATTTATTAATATATTGCGGTTGTGGCACAAAAAAGGTTGAAAACCACTGCTCTAGAAGCATTATTTGTAATTGAATTAGCCCTTGGACTTCAATTCCCTACCTTGAACAGCAACATGTCACCTGCTATAATGTCAAAATGCTTCCATGGCATGACTCTCCCATCCAGATTTAACTCGCCCATCCCAGGACATTAGTACCAAATACATCTGTAACTCATCAGCAAAGCGGAAAGATCAAATCAAGGACACCACTGATGGGATGAAACTTAGACCTTCAGACACATAAGATTTCACACACTGCAGATAAAATCTTCAATGCAATGGCACATCCATAAGATCTCATCTCCTTAGGACACAATCCTAACCAACTTTCCAGCACTGATATAGCTGTATGAATGGGGCACGTGCTGCATCCTGCAGTTGCAGGCAGTCACGGAGGCCTCCTCAGTTGCATTGCCCTTACCCCAGTACTGGAAAGTTGGTTAGGATTGCACCCTCATTCAGTATTAATCAGGAAGAAATGTCTATAATCTCTGGGTTCTGTACTCCCAATCACTACCATTGATTAGAATCCCCATATTGCTTTTTGAGACAACTAACCAAAACTGACAAAGGCAAGATAGCTACCTATATGCAACGCAATCCTGTACATGTTTACTTGGAAGTTTAAATCCCACACCGAACACAGCATGCACAGGATGGGCTGTCAGCATCTAAGCATTGATGCATCTATATTGTATCACCGGCATCAAAACTGAATGTCACAATCCTCTCTCCACCACATAAGAGGTTTCTCCACAGTACAGGATTCAGACCTTCACTTCATTAACACCGTGATGATAATACCTCCCAAGTAAATAATCACAGACATTCCACAACTTTTCAACGTAATTGTCCCCCCCCCATCTGCCATTGACTTTTGGAGAGTAAAAGATTCACGCTCCTTTAGAATAAAATAGTAGGATGGCACACAGGGACAGCCTGGAAGAAGAAGGCTGTTACAATGGGGGGGATCTCTTCCTGGAAAGACAAACAGGCAAATATTTATAAAATGGCAACAAAAGTAAACCAATTCCAGAAACAAAGGAGGGGGAAGAGAGAAAGTGGGTGCAGTAATCATTGCTGAGTCAGAAGACCAAGAAGGAAAATAAATGATGGCGAGAAATGATGCGGGTGGGGAGGAAGCAGAGAGAAATGTAGCAGAAGAGGTATGTAAAATCATGTCACTCACAGTAAGATTTTCTGCAGCTAGGATTTCCGATCTTCTTTCCTTAGAGATGGTGTCCTTCACACTTTGCATGCAGGCCCCATGCTCAAAAGTGTTGCTGCTGAGGATTTTTTCCAGGGGTTCTCCCTTGGCAGAGACTTGTGAATGGCAGTGGGAGGTAGAAAGACCGGATTCCGGTTGCCAAACCCTTAAACTACCAGTCTCTCTCTCTCTTTTCTGTTGACAAGGTTGCTACTTTGGAAATGTCACTCCTGTCCTTCTCCCCACTTGTTGAGTGGCTCTAATGGGAACAGCTTCCCCTCCTCCTGTATTTTGCAGTACTCTCCTCAGCAAACACACCTTTTTCTTGACATTTCAGGGAGCAAATCTCTCTTTTTGTTTTGTTTTTCCCAAGGGAATCTTTTTTGTTGTTGCAATGTCCTCCCTTTGACAGCTGCTTGGTATTATTTCCTTTCCCCTTTAGAGCTCCTTGTGAAGCTGATCTTTTCTCTTTCCCACTCACACTTGAAAACAAATATATGTATTTTAAGGTGTGTGTGGGGGGTGGGGAATGCCCCTTTACTCGACCAGGTTGACAAAAGATTTACAGCCTCTGTGGTACTAACAGCCCAACAGGATCGGTCTCCTGGTAGAAGGCAGATGCTAATTAATGGCCAAATAATTTTGGGGAGGATTTTGTTTTTGTTTTAATTGACAGTACACAGCCTCCCGCTATTGCCCCTCTTCTGCTATGGGGATTTCTCCCATTCTTTAGAATCCTAGGAATATTTAATATTTAGATTGGAACAGAGGGGGGCAAATTTCTAGGGGGGGCTCCACCACTGAACAGGCGAGGCCTAACGGGGCACACCTGCCTTGGCAAGGCGAGGGACGGGCAGGCAGGGATAATTCAAGACAACCCGCCCCCCCCGCCTTTACAGGGGAACTGGTGGGGGGACGCGGGGGACTCCCCTTGTGTACTGGGGGTCCCGGGGCTGGGCCGTCTCCCCTCCCTTCCTCCCTCGACAGGGGGGCTTTGGGGTGTGGGGAAAGTGTGCGTGTGTGGCGCGGGCACGCGCGTTCAGGGCCGCGGGCACGCGCTCCTCTCCCTCCTCCTGACCCGGCTGCCACTGGAGGCCGCGGCGCCGCTGGGCCTGGCCGGGCGCTCTCCCGCCTGCCGTGTGGCGCGGGCTCGGGCTGCTCCCGCGGGGCTCCCTCCGGACTCTGGGGCAGCGACGGCGGCGGTGGGGCGCAGCAGACCCCCTGCAGGCCTCGGCCCCGCTCCTGCTCCCCCTGCTGCTGCTGGCTGCGGGTGCTGCGGGCTGCGGCTCTGCTGCAGGCCCCGGCTCCTCCCCGGCCTCCGCTCCGCCTCCCCGGCTCCCTCCCGGCCACCGCGCCGCCCCCGCTTCTCGGCCTTAAGGTGGCTCCTCTCGGCGAAGGCGCCTCAGCGGGGTCCTGTGTGGAGAAGGAAAAAAACCCCCAAAACAGCATCCCTTGCCCAACAATCCACGTTTAATTAGGTAATTAGCCCCCCCCCACACACACACACACATACACACACACTCCATTCGGGCCAATAAATAGTACAATAGTAGTCTTCTTCCAATAATAATAACAAATTAGAGACAGTCTAAAACGGTAAAAACGAAAACACACACACACACACACTATGACAGTGATTATATCTGATAAAATGCTTTAAAATTGGTTAAAATATTAATTTGCAGTAAAAACACGTGACACCGCTTTTTTCCAATTTTTATTTTTGGATAACACCGATATCCCCGGAAAAAAATAGAACCGGTTTACACTGCCTATAACAACAACAGTAGAGAAAGCGTTGGAGAATTAGCAGATCAAGATCCTGTGGGACTTTAAAATTCATAGGGCCCGACACCTCAAACATAACACACCTGATACAACAATAATATAAAATTGAAATGTCTGGATAATTGATATTGGGATTCCTGGAGATGCCAGAGTTGATAAGAAAGAACTGGAGAAGAGGACAAAATATAGAGACCTGGCCATTGAAATCAGAAGAGTATGGGCAAAACACACCAAAGTGGTCCCCTTTGTCACTGAAACACTTGGAACAATTTCAAAAAGTTTTGTTACTCATTTTAAGCAACTGCAGCTTCCAGAGATAACATCATCAGATCTGCAAAAAATTGCCCTTTTTGGAACATTATATCATCATCATCATCATCATCATATCATCATCATCTCACCCTAAGTATCATTAGATATTGGTGTGTTATTTATAAATGTGTGTATAATGCCAATATCTAATGATACTTAGGGTGAGATTATTATTATTACTATATTAATAATATAATAATATAGAAGAAGAATAGAAGATAGTAGAATAGAAGATAAAGAACTGGAGGCAGTAGAATAGAAGATAACTGGATAAAATAACTAAGGATCTGCAAGTAGAAATTGAAATACTGTGGCGCAAGAAAACAAGAGTAATAACAAAGGAGCCTTTGGTGCTATCCCAAAAACATCTGAAAAAGTATTTGAATACCATTAGGATGAGCAGCAGTCTTATCAATTACAGAAGGCCGCTTTATTAGGAACAGTGTATATATTACGACGATACCTGTAACACAACATAAAATAAAAAAATAGCTGTTTATCTTAAGTCCTCGCGTAGGACTAGATAGGTGGATAATACATACAGAATCCAGTCAAAAACAACATGATTGTGTGAAAATTGATGATGATGATGATGATGATGATGATGATGATGATGATGATGATGATGATGATGATTAATCATCTGCCGGCCATGTTTAAGGGGTCCATGCTGGTCACAGGTGGCATTCGGAAGGTCCTTCCAGACTCTGGAAGGTCTCTACAACATTCAGAGATATTCTGGCACTTCCTGCTGCACTCTGCTGGCTTCCTGAGGGTCTCAGCTGGCTTCTCCTGATGGCAGATAAGAGATAAGGTATCCCTTGCACCTAACCCCATTGATCCCATTGGATCAATGCTTTATTATCTGAGAATTTGCTACCTGCGAGAAGTTCCAGAAACCTAATCCTAGCGGATAATGAGGATTGACTGTACTATATAAGGCACTAGCTTTTTGTTACCCGGCATTGCCCAGGTAACAAAACGATCTTCCAGAGTTTATGAGTTTTGCACCCCTTCTCGTTCCCTATGTTGACAGGGGCCGAACCCGGACTTCAACCGTGTCGGGAGGGTCGCCACTTGTCTCGGCGACCTCGAAAACTACAGTTCCGACGCCGATTTCGGATGTTTTTGGCCGTCTTCATGTGGGGCCCCCTGCACACCCCCACCCCCGGGGCACTGGGGGGGCTGACCCCTGCAGTGTTTGTCGCCAGGCCGCAAGGCAAGCGCGTGCCGAGTCTGGCACAAATCACTCCAGGCGTCACAGCGGGGCATGGCAACGTCTTGTTTCACACCCCTTCCTACCCCCCACGTTGAGGGGAGCCCAAACCCGAACTCCCACGGCGTTGGGAGCGTCGCCGCTCACCTCAGCAACACCGTAAACTACGGATCCAATGCCAATTTCGTCCGTTTTCGACATTGTCACGCAGGGGCCTCCGGGCACCCCCACCCCCAGGGGCACTAGGGTGGCCTGCCCCCCACAGTGTTTGTTGCCAGGCCGCAAGGCACGCACGTGCCGAGTTTGGTGCCAATCACTCCAGGCGTTCCAGCAGGGCATGGTGGACGCTGTGTTTTGCACCCCTTCTCGCCCCCCACGCCGAGGGGGGGCTGAACCTGGACTCCAATGGCATCGAGAGCATCACCACTTGCCCCAGCAACCCCAGAAACTACACATTCAACGCCGATTTCGGCCATTTTTGACTGTTTTCATGTGGGGACCCCCGTGTACCCCCATCCCTGGGGGCACCAGGGGGGCTGACCCCCGCAATGTTTGTCGCCAGGCCGCAAGGCACACGTGTGCCAGGTTTGGTGCGCATCGCTCCAGGCGTTCCAGCAGGGCATGGCGGGCGTTTTGTTTCGCACCCCTTCTGGCCCCCCGTGCCGAGGGGGGCCCGAACCTGGACGCCACTGGCGTCGGGAGTGTCGCCGCTCGTCTCGGCGACCCTGGAAACTACGGACTCGACACCGATTTTGGTCATTTTCGGCCGTCTTAATGTGGGGGCCCCTGCGCACCCCTGCCCCTGGGGGTGCTAGGGGGCCCTGCCCCCTGCAGTGTTTGTGGCCAGGCCGCTAGGCTTCTGCATGCCGAGTTTGGTGCCAATCGGTCCAGGCGTCACAGCGGGGCATGGTGGATGTTTTGTTTTGCACCCCTTCTTGCCCCCCACATTGAGGGGGGGCTGAACCCGGACTCCAATGGCGTCGGGAGCATCGCCGCTCATCTCAGCGACCCTGGAAACTGTGGATTTGATGCCGATTTTGGCCGTTTTTGACCATTGTCACGCGGGGACCCCCACGTATCCCCACCCCCGGGGGTGCTGGGGGGACCAACCCCCGCAGTGTTTGTCGCCAGGCCGCAAGGTGTATGCGTGCCGAGTTTCGTGCCGATCGCTCCAGGCGTTGAGGAGCCTATGCGAAACATACATACATACATACATACATACATACATACATACATACATACA
>JAJKFI010000003.1:1115560-1126559 GCA_029204185.1 Lerista edwardsae | reverse complement strand
CGCCTCCTAAGGGGCGGGGCGCTATGTCATGACGTCACGATGTGACGTCATGACGTTGCGTGCCCCTAGGGGCGCGTTTTCATTGGGCGCCATGGGCGCCCTTTCAAATAGATTCGCCCCTGTGTGCAGGCTCTTACCCAGGTACAAGCGTTGCGGAACAGGCCCACTTCTCTAAAGGTGAACCTGGGAGAATTTTCTGGCTGCAGAGATTGTCCAGGGTGGTTTTAAATTCTTCCTCACTGGAGACCTTCAAGCAGAGGCTTGACAGGCACCTGCTGGAGACGCTCTAGGAGAATTTCCTGCTACGGACAGGGGGTTGGACTAGATGACCTTGTAGATCCCTTCCAACACTATGATTCTATCTCAAAAGCCCCTTGTGACAGTTTGTGGATGGAGGACAACAGTAAGAAGCCTGCCTTGACTCTGCCCCTGGGGGACAATGGGGTCAGCAGGTGGAGCAAGGGCAGTTTTTCAGGGGCCCGATGGCAGTGGGCCACCTCCCTTACTGGTAGACATGGGAGGAGCGGTCCAAAGAGGGCTCCTGCTTGGGAAAGGCAGGGCACCAGTAACTTAGCCAGAGGGTGTTGGTGCAGTAACTACTCCAATGCGCATTGTCATCACTGCCCAGACTGGCTCTGATGAAGCTTACACTGCACTGCACTTACACTGCACGTTGCTACACCTGCAGTACTTACCATGCCACACACACAACCTGGCTAAGCTGCTGGGGGACACTGAGCACCCCAGTAAGGGCGGGTGCTTCAAATGCATTTCTAGCGCATGGAATGGGATGTGGTTTGAGCTAGATCTTGTCTTGGGTAGGCTCCCAAACCATAACAATACCTCTGGTATCAGACAGCAGGAATGTTTTTATTTTCCCCATTGGAAAGCAAGGGAAAGCAGGACATATAAAACCACATTTCCTGGCAGCGCCCAGAAGCATTCTAGAAGGCTTTGATTTCCTGAACAATGAGGACTAGAAACCTTCTTCTCAAAAGACAGCCACCAAGTTCGACAAGACGCACGCGCCTGATTGGGGCGGGGCTCAGTTCTGCCACTCGTAATGCGGCCCTTGTTCTGAGAGCTGAAAAGGACCGAGAAGAAGAAGGACTCGTAGCAAAGAACTCGGGTAGCCGACGAAAGCGCAGAACCCGACGCCACCTTAAAAGCCCGAGCAAACCCAAGAGGCACCGCGCAGCCGGCTCCTCCCAGCCCCGTGTCAGAGGCAGCCAGGGAACGTGTGGCTCGGTCGGACCGACGCAGGGAGACGCGGGCCCACTGCGCCTTCGCCGAGTGGCTCTCTGGGCGCCGCAGGAGGCGTCGAGGAAGCCGACGGGCAGCCCTTCCCTCCTGCGCCCCGCTCTGGCCCCCCCTCCTTGGGTGGGGCGGGAGAGAAGCGGAGAGCGATCCACACCCACCAGTCGCGGGGGGCGGGCGGGGAGGAGGAGACACGACTAACTCCTGGTGCCTCCTTTTGCAGTCAGTGCCTGGAGATGCTCCGGAGCCTCCCCTATAAACATCGGGGGGGGGGGTCGAAGCAGCGACTGTCCCTCTGCAAACGATGCGACTGGGTTTAATCTGAGGCGAGCCCGCATGTGAACGGGGCTGCTCACGGGCTTGCGTTTTACAGACGACGGT
This sequence comes from Lerista edwardsae, assembly GCA_029204185.1. Taxonomy (NCBI): domain Eukaryota; kingdom Metazoa; phylum Chordata; class Lepidosauria; order Squamata; family Scincidae; genus Lerista; species Lerista edwardsae. The sequence goes on along the minus strand of JAJKFI010000003.1, from coordinate 1,124,921 downwards.
CTTTTTTCTCCCATGCTTAAAATGTGGGTGGGCGGGCAACACGTCCATTTCTCCACACAGCAAGAGGAAGGAGGCTTGCCCTTGGCCCCGATTTTCCCTGCCAAACGCTGCCCCCTCCCTTTTATTTGTCCTGGAATTCCTCGCTCCTCATGGATAGGATAGGACCAGGCTGCAGTTGCTCGGTAACGCGCTGCCGCCAATCGATGGCTCCAGAGGTGCCCGCAGCAACTGATACACACAGGAGTGGCCAGGTCGGATGCAGCAGAATTCGCAGTGGGAATCCGCAGCGAAGGAATAGATCGATTAGATTTGAGAGCCATGTTCTCGGTAAACCGCTTGTTGAACATTTTGGCATATAAATATGCTTACATGTTATTATAATTATAATAATAAATTATTAATTATTGTTATTTATCTAATAATTGCTTTCCATCCCAGTTGACATGAATGCTCTAAGGCGGCAATCCTATCCACACTTACCTGGGAGTAAGCCCCATTTATAATATGACATTTCTGCGTAGATATGCCTAGGATTGGGGCTCTAAAACTTCCAAATCAAAAAAGTGGAAAGGGCACTCCGAAACAAGCACCCACTTGTGCATTAGTTATGTCAACCATGTTCTACACCAGCAGATGGACAGGATTTGATGGGAAAGACACTGATGTAAATTGCCCAATCCCAGAATTCTAGTTTCTCTGTACTTTTACAGCCCAATCCTAGGCATGTCTACTCAGAAGTAAGTCAGACTAAAGTCCATGAGGCTTACACCAGGCAAGTGTACATAGGGTTGCAGCCTTAGAGGATTTGACATTTCAGCTGGAATTATATTTTAAGCATTTGGGACTTGCAAAACACCAGTTGAATCTGCTGCTCATTCCAATTTTGACCAGTTAAACCACATTTGTAGTGAAACAAAGGCCAGTGTTAGAATGGTTTTTCCTCAGGCTGGCTTCAGACTTTTTGGAAAGTAGAACAGAGTGTCCCCATTCCCTCCCCCCCCCCGCCCACGTTTCTTCATATGTGTAGAACTTTTTTGTTTCGCTTTTGCATCTTTTCCTTGCATATGCCTTGTGAGTGGAGATGCAAAAGCTCAGTTTTTACGATGTGGTCTGAGAATATGGGAGGCATTTTTGCCTCCTCCTTCCCTTTGTTGTTGTTCAGTCGCTAATATAAGTCGTGTCCGACTCTTCGCGACCCCATGGACCACAGCACACCAGGCCTCCCTGTCCTCCACTAGCTTCCGGAGTTCGCCCAATTTCATGTTCATCGCTTCGGTGACACTCTAACCATCTCATCCTCTGCTGCCCCCTTCTCCTTTTGCCTTCAATCTTTCCCAGCATGAGGATCTTTTCTAAAGAGTCCTCTCTTCTCATGAGGTGGCCAAAGTATTGGAGCTTCAGCTTCAGGATTTGTCCTTCCAGGGAGCAATCAGGCTTGACTTCCTGGAGGATTGACCGACTGGATCAGGGGACTCCAGGGGACTCTCAAGAGTCTTCTCCAACACCATAATTCAAAAGCATCTATTCTTCGGCGCCTGTGGTTATCAGGAACATTTAGATCGGCCTTATATAGTTCCTCTGTGTATTCTTGCCACCTCTTCTTAATCTCATCTGCTTCTGTTAGGTCCTTGCCGTTCTTGTCCTTTATTGTGCCTACCTTAGCATGAAATTGTCCTTTGACATCTGCAATTTTCTTGAAAAGATCTCTAGTCTTTCCCATTCTGTTGTTTTCCTCTATTTCTTTGCATTGCTCATTTAGGAAGGCCTTCCTATCTCTCCTTGCTGTTCTCTGGAAATCTGCATTCAGTTGGGTATATCTTTCCCTTTTTCCCTTGCTTTTGGCTTCCCTTCTTTCCTCAGCTATTTGTAAAAGCCTCTTCAGATAGCCTCTTTGCCTTCTTGCATTACTTCCTCTTTGGGATGGTTCTAGTTGCTGCTTCCTGTACAATGTTACAGACCTCCGTCCAAAGTTCTTCAGGCACTCTACCAAATCTAAGCCCCTAAATCTATTTGTCACCTCCACTGTATATTTGTGTGGGATCTGATTGAGGTCATACGTGGAGGGCCTAGTGGTTTTCCCTACTTTTTTCAGTTTAAGCCTGAATTTTGCAATAAGAAGCTCATGATCTGAGCCACAGTCAGCTCCAGGTCTTGTTTTTGCTGCCTGTATAGAACTTCTCCATCTTTGGCTGCACAGAATGTAATCAATCTGATTTTGGTGTAGACCATCTGGTGAAGTCCGCGTGTACAGTCGCTGTTTGTGTTGCTGGAAAAGGGTGTTTGCTGTGACTAATGTGTTCTCCTGACAAAACTCTATATGTCTTTGCCCTGCTTCATTTTGTACTCCCAGACCAAACTTCACTCTTGACTGCATCTTGACTGCCTACTTTAGCATTCCAATCTCCTATAATGAGAAGGACATCTTTTTTGGGTGTTAATTCTAGAAGGTGTTGTAGGTCTTCATAGAAACGGTCAACTTCTTCCTCATCAGCATCATCACTTGCTATCAGTCCTCCTTCCCTTACATTCCAGTATATCCAGAGCTGCTTTTCCTATTGATCCAGGCTTGCCCAATTTGTGATCCACAAAGCTCTCCAGTCATGTATTGCAGTTGCAAGTCAAGTGCTTGACAGCCTCTCTTTTTGCAAGCTCAGGCAGGCAACAAAAACCAGAGCTTGATTACTCTCCCTAGAGGGTATCTAGATGTGGCAACCAGTCTTCAGCTTGTTTGGTCACAAATTGTACCTGAGCTTCATTGATCTTGGGACCGTTTATTTCTACATCTTTAGAATGAAATTATGTATGATGCTAAACACATTTTCACAAGCTGGGTGTATTATGGATGCAGTCCTTCTTAAAAATTAGCCATGGGGCTCTCAGTCAAGCAGTGGCATTCCTAGAGGGAGGGCAAAACACTAAGTTTTGCAGGAGCCTGAACTCCCCCTTGCCTCCCCCTTGCCCCCTAGCTGTAGCACAGGGTTCTGGCTGATTCTGGAGCTCCCCCTTGCCTCCCCCTTGCCTTCAGAACCATTCGCAGCTCAGAGATCTGTCTGGGTGGCTTTGCTCTCTGAGCTGTGAATGGCCCTAAAGGGGAGGGGAGGGGCTGTTTTACACAGGAGTTCATGCGCCGCAAAACGTAGTGTTCCCCTCCAGGAACGCTACTGCAGTCCAGGAGTAAGACACTTGGCAAGTGTTTTTTAAATGCTTCTTGTGACATTTTCACAGCAAGCAGCTGCTTTGGAGACAAATTGATGCTTGGGGAGCAGGGATTTCCAGTATAAAAATGGCTCAGTGGGAAAGTGTGAAAAACCCATATGCCACACTCCTGGTCCATATAAGCCCCTCTCCTGGCGAATTGGGCAAAATTAATCTTATCAAAATGTGTCTGATGTAATGTGCAGTTTGGCTCTTATAGCACAATTCCTTGCCCCAGTTTACATCATCTGTAGAGCCTTCAGATAACTTACATCCCTGCTGTCCCGAAATCTTCAAAAATACGCTGGCATTGATGATCCTGCATTGGTATATTGCCAGGTTTGCACTGGTGTAAGCCCACAGCTAGCATAGCCCTGCCAATGGCCAAAAATGGACAGCATCTGGAGAATGTCTGAGAGGAGTTGGTCTTGCCCCCAATGGTAGAATAATTTGTGCTAGCAAAGGAGGTTGCATATTTTTTTTAAGTCAGTAGAGAGTCAAAAACAAAGGCCCCTTCATTGCAAAACTCCTCCCAGTCTCCATTGGCAAAAAACGTCACACTATACTCATAGCTGTAGTGGAGCGCAGGGTTCTGGCTGATTCTGGAGCTAATAACACAGTGTTCCAATAGCAGGGTATACAACCCTGCCCAGGAGCACATGAGTCAGCCGATAGGGTGTGTAGCCTTCTGCCAAATGCTCTTGAATACAAGGGGGACCTGGGTGATGAGAATGACCATGAAAAAATCAAGAAGGCAGAAACAGCCTGGCCTTGGGGTGGGTGGAATATTTCTTGCATTTCTTTTCTGAGAATGTTTACAGGTAAAAGTTGCCTCTGAACTCCAAAGGCCAGGTGAATCCTCAAATGTGGACAACAGAGATACCACCAATGGGTGGGGGTGGGGAGGGTATGCAGCACTCCCTCTCAGTCACTTGCTCCCCAAAACTAACAGATCCTTTATGTCCAGCCTCACCTTTAAGCAGCTGATCATCCCTCATCACTGTCCCTGTGTTTGTCTTGGTCTACAGACAGTCTTCCAAGAGGTGCAAAGGCACAAATGTTGCCCTCTACCTAGCACAATGCAGGCCAGAAGGAAGACTTGAAGCCAGGCAGCCTACAGCAGCAGCAGTGACCAGCATGGTTCCAGCTGTTCCTCTGTAGCGATGCCAACATCCGCGTGCTAGAGGGTTCCTGTAGGTTTACAAGCTGTTGGATACCTGTGCAGTAGATGAAGCCATCCTCAGCATGGGCATGTAGTGATGGGGAAAATTGCACCTGTTGCTCTGTTGCTTCTCAGGTGGCTTTCAAAGGCACAGGAGCCTTTCTATGTCAGATCAGTTGACACCTGTAAGAATTACCTGCATTCTTACATCCAGGACTTACTTTCATCTGCTGCTGTGCTATGTCAGTGGTTTTTAACCTTTTTCATGCCAAACCAACCAACCAACCAACTAAACCAACCAACCAACCAACCAATCATGAAACCACAGATCCTGCCTTCCTCCCAGCACCCAATCCAGCCACTCCTGGCTCCTGCCTGCCCTGTTTCCTCCTCTCTCTCATGTCTTCCCAACAACCCTGTGCGGTAGCCAGAGCTGTGGGGCAAGACACTGAGAACAGTCTGTGCAGGATTATAATGAAGAACTCAGTTTTTGGATTGGATCTATGTTCTCTCTTCACAGGCTTTAAAAGCCTGCCTCAAAAAGGCTGCCAAAATGAGACTTCACGGGGGTCCTGAACCACAGGTTGAAGAATGCTGCTCTATGCCATTCAAAATGATGTTCTTATTTTAGCCCTGCTGCTGGATTTAGAGAGGATCCTGCCTCTGCAAAGCTGATGTGAGCAGGTCCCTGGTATAGCAGAAGCCTGGGATGGCACAGCCTGCTCGGTATTATTGGGTATTATTGGGTCCCTACCCACATCAGAAAACTGTTTCAGCAGCTGCTGTTGCTGGCGAATGCCTCCCTCCAGCTAGTGGAAAGCACAGATGGAATTTCACTCCTCCAAGAGGCTGGTCAGGGAACAGATGCAGCAATATGCTGCTGACTCATGCACAGCTTATGTCAGTGTTGCAAAATAGGAAATGCCAGTTCAGATGCGCTGGCTGTGACATTGAGCCCAGGATGTGAAAAGTGACAGGCCCACTTTATAAGGTATGGATTAGGCCTCAGTTTGCGGGTCGTTCTCTCTTAGTCAGAACACATTAAGAGCGCAATGCTAACCTGGAGTTAGGCCAACACAGTTACACCAGCAAAGTTTGGCTGGCACAAGGGTCACCGTAAAATATGTTTGGACCACTCTTGAAGTTGGAGAGGCCAGCGCACAGACATACGCCATCCTCCCTGACTCAGAGAGTGGTCCAAATGCGCTTTACGGTGGCCCTTGTGATGGCCAAACTGCTGGCCTAACTGTGCCGGCCTAACTCCAGGTTACGATTGCGCCTTAAGAACGAGGGCAAACTCCTTACTTCAAGGAGTCCTCCAGCTGTCTCTCTGCCTGTGTGGGATACTGTGGCAGCTGTTTCGGTGCCACTGTAATATGGTGCAGGCAGCCTGGTTAGGACTGAGCTGTGAATATCCAGCCTGTTGAAAAATGTGCAAAAGGTTTGCTGTAGAAGCCAGTAGGTGGGGAAAGAGGGCAGCGGTGTATGTGGGTGTAAAGAACAACTACTACAGCACTCTGTGTTTATGGGAAGGGATGAGACGGAGACAAGTCCTTCTAGGTGCATGAAATGTACTTCTGCTATGAGCACATTTACTGGGGAAATGCCCCTGCAGTATCAGTGTTGTGAGAGGGCTGTTTATTGAATGCACCCACACCCACACCAATAACAGCACTTTGGCAGGACACACCATGATTGCAGAGGCGGTAAACAATTTCCTAACAACAACAAAGGGGGTGCGGAAACCATCCTGCAAACAGAGGAGGTGGCACCTGGTCTGTGAGCATGGCCATGTGTCGAATATGGGAGCCGCTTTACAAACCATGGCGATCAGGGATCGACAATTTCTGTGGCGCTCAATAATATGTTGGTACTTGGCTTTTCAGTGTAAGCTGACTAGTGGAAGAAAGATTTTTTTCCAGAGAACTGGCCGAAAGGAACAGGATTACTACAGTATATTTTGAATTGGATCGTGACTCTGCTAAACACCAGATGGCAGCAGAAATCCACGTGGAATACTAACAAGACTTGCTCTCCAAAATCTGTTGGTTGTTTTTTTTTCAAACCCTAGGCTTAAAAGGTTGCTGTACGGAAACCATACAGATGTCAAAGGCACGAGGACCAGAATATCCAAGTGCATTTAGCAGCTGAGTGAGTCACAAAAGACCAAGGTAGCAGAATGCAGAGTGTTGCTGAGCAACAATGAGACTTTGGCTGCTTCCCCCCCCCATTTTTGCATGTCTGCTGCTCCATAGTAATTCTCTCATCATCCCTTCTTGTTTTGAACTGAAGCAGGCCACCTGATGCAGCGGTTGCTATGGGAATTATCTAACTCTTGCCAGCCACCCGTTTTCTGCACTATCAGTGCTGTCAAACGGTCCTTCCGACCGTTTCTTACAATTTGCCCATATTTGCCTCTGAAATGGTAAGCAAAGTTGTATCTTCATTCCTTCTAGATCTTACTGGATCCAGTCCTAGATGCCACCCAGTAAAGTAGCCTGTGGGCTGCATGTTGCTGTCGCTGCTCAGAAAGGCTCCAGTGGCAAGTGGGAGTGTTGCTTATGCAGTGCGTTGTGGCATCTGCAATATTTACTGTGCCACCCTTCCTCTGGTTATACTTCTGATGTCACCTGCCTCCATCCTGGACAGCCTAATACATTGTGCTCGCTTAGGATCTGACCTGACGAGGAACAATTGGGGCTGGTTCACACATGCCACTTGTCATGCAAGACATGCAATACTGCCAACTTTTCAACCAGGCTCTGTGGCTGTGCCTTGCATGGGCATGTGATCTGAAACAATTGGCAGGTGAACATATTTATCCTGATGCTGTGAAAAATGTCTATGAATTTTTCCCATTCATATTGCATTTCTCGTCAGTTGGCAAGACTGGTGCATGTTTCTCCTTTGAGTCACTGCAACATCAGGTAGTGACTGGCTTGAGGGAGTGAGCCAATGTACCTCCAGCACCACAGAGGGAACTTCTACATCTTTTCACATTCCATGAAACGCCATACGTTTCAATGGAGCAAAGCTGCACATTCAGCTGACAGTTATCAAGCATTGAGTAATTGTGTGATATACATGTATGCATCAACTTTTAGTGGGCTGAGGTTGAAAGTCTAGTTCACCAAGTGACTGTTCCTTGCTCGACATTACTCAGTGAGGCTGAGTTCCTCAAACAGTTCCGGCACTAGAAGATCTTTGATCAGATTAACTACGCCAGGAAAATGAGGATGGCGTGCAAATTGGTTGATTGTTTTTGACCTCTTTCTGGATGATGGTGACCTTTTTCCATGCCTACTTTGGGTGCACCTGCCTCGTGAGGATTGGTGCATGGTTACTGTCTTCTCAATGGTGGCATCCAAACTGATCTCCAGTGATGTCATTCAGGGGGAACAGACCAGAATGGGCGTTCCAGATCCTAACGGGCTCCGTGGCTGGTTCCGGGTTCCCGACAAGTGCCAATCAAAAGTGAGTTCCTGTTCCTAAATCATTTGAATGACACCACTGCTGATCTCTAGATGTAATCATACAGGAAGTGACTTTTGGAAAACAAGTAGTAGCTTTTGGAGGCTTCTGCAGGTCATTCTAAGGCCTGTGGAGGCCTATACACTAGGTCACTGGTCTGGCACAACCCAGAGGAGGCTCCAGAGGCTCTGGCTAAGACATTCTTGCTTCCAGAATGGCTCCTAAGAATAAAGATGAGCAACTACACTTCCCCCCCCACCCCTGGCCTCAAAAACTTGCCTCAAAAAGAAACTGGAGGTTGCAAGCATGACTTGTTGTTGTTGTTCAGTCACTAAGTCGTGTCCGACTCTTCACGACCCCATGGACCACAGAACGCCAGGCCTCCCTGTCCTTCACCAGCTTCCGGAGTTCGCCCAATTTCATGTTCATTGCTTCGGTGACACTCTCTAACCATCTCATCCTCTGCCGCCCCCTTCTCCTTTTGCCTTCCATCTTTCCCAGCATGAGGGTCTTTTCTAAAGAGTCCTCTCTTCTCATGAGGTGGCCAAAGCATGACTTACAAATCCTCAAAATACTGAAAGGTACTTTATGAGTACTTGCAAGAAATGTTCACAAATAGCATGTTTAGATCTCCTTGCTGCATCATGCTGGTTTCTCGTTTACAAGCAATTCATTTTCTTGTTAGGAGAGGGGCGGTCACAGGTGGCAAGTGGGATCCCAGCTCATTACCCACAGGGCGGCTGACTGGTTGCCCTATCAGCCTTATTCCAGAATCTAAAAGGACTATTGTGTAAAAGTTCAGAAATGCCATTTCCTGTTGGTTTATTAACTAAGAGGACTTGCAGACAGATGAAATTGCCCAACAAGTTCAGAAGCAACATCTCTAGCAGGGGCACTGTCAGAGATTGGCATAGCAAACTGTCCGTCTCGCCAGGCCATCTTCCAAACCCTCAGGAACAGTGGCTGGGATTGCAATGGCCAATGTGCCATTTGAGGGCAGATGGATAGCTTTGCCCCAGGACTCCCAGAAACCTGGTACAAGCACTGAATTAATATTTTGACTGGCCTGACCTAGGCTTCCTCTCCTGGCCAGATATCTACCTTTCAATGGCAAGGGCTGTGTGAATGGTCTGGAGAGGGTCAGTGGATGAAGCAGAAAATGACCACCGTTTTGAGGACTGATCCTGACTTGCATGGATTGCCTCCCATAGTTATATATCATGGACACTCCATATCTGCAGGCTTGGCGCCTGTGGATTCCTCCACCCGCAGGTGCCTCTCTGTTCTTTAGAGGGTCTCTAGGAAGCGAATTCCAGTTTGCATATTTAGGAGGTATTCTGACGCGTGGGGAGGCCCTCCGCCTGCTCCATGGGCCTCCCCACACCTCAGAGGCGCCTCCTGGGTGTGACTGGAAGTTGCAGACGAGGACCAGAAGTCGTGGACAAGAACCGGAAGTCACTTCTGGTCACTTCCTGGAGGCCTTCTGAGGAGGCCAGCCGGCCCATGGTTTAGAGACCTGACATGACCTCCAGG
>JAJKFI010000003.1:1088247-1115550 GCA_029204185.1 Lerista edwardsae | reverse complement strand
CACACACACACACACACACACACACACACACACACACACACACACACTGTAGATAATGAGGGCCTGGCATTTTTTGGGCCTGACTAAATTGCTGGCATTACCAGTTAAAACAGATCTTAGGTAATAGATGGGGGTGTGTGCGAATGCCCACAACCATGGGAGCTGCTGCTGGCTGAACAGTGCTGGGCTAGCTGTTTCCAGGGGTCTGAATCCAGAAGGTGGCATCATGTATTGGTGCATGTTGTTTTCCATAATTTTACATTACTGAAAACGGTGAAATTAGATCTAAGCTTAACATGGCGTGAAGTTTTCCCCAGAATATTTAAGCAAATGTATTCACATTGCCCTCAACACCAGCATCAATGCCCAAGGGATGTGGAATGGGGGTGGAGATACACAGAATGTGGGGATGTCATCCCACAGGTAAGTAAACCTAAATATTGTGGTCGGATGGGAAGCCAAACATGAGTTCTTGCTTTTGTTACATGTTTGATGTAACAGCAACTTGTATCCCAGAATGGAGACTCGCTATGCAGTTGTGACAATCTCCCTTTTTGTCTCTTTAAACGAGGGATAATTCTGTTAGGTATAACTATTGTATGCACATATTAGCACTGGCCTACCTGTTCCAGCGCAGTAAAGGATTGCGCGCACCCTAAATTAGCCAGGGCACAGTTCAGCTTCTCGATTGCGCACCTCAGTTAACTGATACAGGAAGGTTGCCACCCTTTCAGTTTATTTCAACTGAAGAGTTGGTAAAGAGGTAACATAATTTTGCAACATCAGAAAGTCCCTGTCTTGTTCTTAGAATGGGGTCCAGGTATCTCAGCATAAAAGCGGCAGTAGAGGAGAGAATGGGCAATAGTCTCAATATGCCCGTCTGCAAGGGCATCTATCTGCATGGGATATCTTATGAAATTTCTCATATAGGACAGCAGATGGCAAGATGTTAAATCTAGCTAATGAAAAAGCTCTCTGTTTCTGATAGCAGTGCAGTGAGTGTAACTATGGAGTGACTTGTCCGTAAGCTACAGGGATCTCCAAGCTTAAAGAGGAGCAGATTCTGTTTGCTGCACTGAAAAGATCTTGCCTTTCAATGTCCCAGAGTCTGCGTTTGACGCACTGAAACGCCTCTCGATAAGGGAACACACCTAAAGTCTCCCGAGACAGCCCAAGGGAGTTGAATTTCTTATCCATGGCATCTATAGGAAATGACTGATTAAATTCAAGAAGCATCAGGAAGAGCAAGCTATACGGATCGTAATTGTAATACAAACACATCCAATATTTAATTGCCATCAACCAGGCCCTGGTTTCTACCAAATCAATGATATATAACATGATGGTATTATTCATCATTACCAACATTTGCACAATTTTGGCCACTAGTGTTAAGCTCAGCTTGTTGCCCCCCTAAAGTGTGTTGCACAGTGCAATTGCACCTGCACTTCCTCCCTGCACTTCTTTAGCTATGCCCTTGCTTCTAGGTTACAAAATCTAAGGGTCAAACCACATGTTATTTTAAGCATATCACGAGGGGACATTTTTATAAATAGAAACCATGGAGAGGGTTGGATCTACATTTGGATCCAAGGGGTGGGGTGGGGTTGAACACTTTTCCCTGCTGCAAATCAATCCCCCTTCCCCATGCAGCTGCTTGCTGCAGGTAACTGCTTAGGGGTGCAAATGTTACTCCCCTCTTATCTGCCTTGTATGCTAGTCTTGATGGAATCCCGCTCAGCTGCAGCCAGGGCTTGGGGCAGAAGGGCTGCTTTGTTGGGTGTAGGCTGGGATAGATCCAGGCCCAGGAGCACTATGTAACAAGGGTGACCAAACCATGGCTCTCGAGTCCTGTGCAGCTCTTTGCCATATAATGCGCGACTTGTGGAAATACGTTGGCTGAGCCCCTTTTAGCATCACAATGACTAGAAAAGACAAATACGCTTTATCATTATGTACCAGGAATAATCTAAAAAATTCCCTTGATTAAAACGCAAATTGAATGTTCATGGTGGGTAAATATACTTTGGAACTTAAATGCTTCTTAAATATTGCAGCTCTTAAACGTCTCTCTTGCAGCTCTCAAAAACCTGAAGTTGATCACGTGGGGCTGTTACGTTGAGCAAGTTTGGCCACTCCTGCTAAACAATCTCTTTGTATGTGACATGTAAACAGTGATAAGAAAATACAACTACGTTCTTACAGACTTCATGCAGCTTGCGCATGGTAGCTCTATGTCCTACACGGCCCAAAGAGCTTTCTCCCAGGCCACTGTTCCTTTGCTGTAAGAAGGGAAGGAGATTATCGAAGGGCCACAACTTGTGTGGCATCTTCTCTTTTTCCTCACTGTTGGCTGTTGGAGAAACGCTGTGTGTGGTGGGGGGAATCTGAGGAAAGGTGAGGTCTCAGTGCATTCGGCAGGAGCTCCTCTTCCTGCAGCATCTAAAGGAAAAGAACCAGTGACATTCCCAGAGGAAGGGACAAGTGTTGAGCTTTTTAAGGTACCTGAATGCCTGTATAAAGCTGCCTCCCGTCACCTTCAGAGCCATTCGTGCATACAAGAGCAAAGTGGAGGAGACGCCTCTGCTTTGCTCTCGCAGCCATGAATGGCTCTGAAGGCAAGGGGAAGGGTCTGCTTTACACGGGTGTTCAGGCACCTGAAAAACTTAGCACTTTGCCCCCTCTTTGGGAACACAACTGGGAAGAACCCCGGCCAGTAAGTAAGCCATTCCATGCTGGTGGAATGGAGTGCAGGCCTGCGCCTTGCACCATTGCAAGGTTCTCCACCTTGTTCTGGAACCCAGCCAAACTGGCCTATAGTCGCTGTTTACCTTCCTTTTTGCTTCTTTTGGAGGTGGTTCCCCGCTCATAGTGACGGCTTTAACTTGTAGTTTGGCCTGAAATTATTCCTTTTATCGAACCAGCTCATCTGACAAACGTATGCAACAAAAGAGTCAACAAATGTATGCAACAATAGACCCTCTGTCCTTGTTCCTTGACACGCACCCCCACGCACAGAGTCAGCCTTGAATAGCTTTGATTGTTGCCCTTGCAGCTGCCGTGCTGGACTGACATCCTTCCCCTTCACCCCTGCTGGATCAGTAGTGGGGGGATGTTCTGATCAGCTCAGTCTCTGTGTTGGTTTGCACCAGTGGTGTCATCCAAATGATTTAGGAACAGGTACTCACTTTTGATTGGCACTTGTCCGGGCCCGCCCACCAGAAGTGACATCATAAGCCGGAAGTGATGTCGTGGCAGGAAGTGAGGTCATAGCCGGAAGGGATCTCATGATTGTTGCCATGGAGGTGATCATGTTTGTAATAACTTCAGCTTGTGGTTAGTGTTGATTTAACTTCTATTGCTTTGCTTTCTAGAGATGTGTATAGACATAGTTTGCTTCAACTGTTCCCTGGTTAAATAGCAGGCTAGACTGTACTAGATTGTGAGCCCTTTTGGGACAGGGAGCCATTTAACTTTAATGTTAAATGCAAGGAGCCGGCAAGGAGCAGGAGGGGGAACGGGCAACCAAAAAGAGACCGCGTGGGGGCTGGGGCTGGGGGGAGGCTGCAGGAGGAACCGGGACGCTGGGTCTGCGCGGCTGGAGGGAGCGGGAGCCCCAGGCAGCCAACCTTCTCATGCTTGCTGCCTTATTCCCGGGTCTCCCTCGCTGCCACTGCTGCTGCTGCCACCTCCAGTCCTCTCGCTCCGCTGCTGCCGCTGCTGCCACCACCACCACGCTGCCTGCCTGCCTGCCTGCCTGCCTGCCTCCTCACAGAAAGTGCAGGCAATGGCTGCGGGCGTACAGTATGCATGCGCAGCTGCTGAGCCAACCAGCCGACAGGGCCAGCTTCGAGTGGGCGGGGCCAGCTCAACTTCTAGGAACCGGTACTCGCATAGTGGTGCGTAGTGGGTGCATGACATCACTGGTTTGCACTTGTTTTTGTTCTCAGGATGCTGGGATCTTCCTCCACTAAGGTAGAGCCCCCTTTGGCCCTTCAGCTTTGCTCACTGAGCCTTTTCTGCAGGTCTTTCCCAGCCATTGTATCTTAAACAAGCGCTTTTTCTATCCCCCTTTCTCATGGCAAGAGACCTCAGAATCCACTCCTCAGCCTTTTACCTTCAAATACTTTCGGGTGGCTACCCCTCACACAAGGTTCAGGCCAGCACAAAGTTCAACATATGTCAGAGACATCATCATCATTTTTTTTTTTGATGACCGCTCTGAAGGGCCATACGAACCCATGGCTGGACCACTAGGCTTTCAGGTATTTTGGGGCCCCTCTGAAACTCTTCAGGAAAAAGAGGGCATGCCCCTAGCCCTTGTTCCTGCTCCTCTCCTTGCACCTCCCCTGTCTTCCTCTGACTCCTGAGTCGGCAGGCAGCCTAGTCTGTGGGTCAGGCTGCACTTTACTCAGACCTGTGACCTCCATACCACTCACCCCTGGAAGCAGAGGCAGGCACCTGGCAGCACAGGTCCCGCTTGGCCCTGGCTTGCCAATTGTCCCCAGGTGCTGTGGGCCGGGCCCTCACGGGAGCTCCATATTGCCACTGCTATGCTCCCTGCGGCCGGGATGTACTGATAGCCGTGAGCAATAGGGCCTGGCTTGGGCCTTGTGCTCCAACCTCAGGGCAGGTTAGAGTGCAGGTAACAGTGCCAAATTGATGGCCCCTAGTTCCTGCAGGCCCCTGGGTTTCAGCCTAGTCACCCTAATGAATAATACGGCCCTGCCACTCTGGCTCCCTGCATCTCATTTTTATTCATACCATATACACTTGTTTGTTGAACACACAGGCATACTATGTTGAAGGAAGGGAGATGCACTGTCTAGCGACGTCACGTCTGTATAATGGACCCATTAAGCAGGGCCAGCCCAAATTCCTCTAGCACCTGACACTAAGAGGCTCAGGTGCCCCCACCCATGGCACACACAGTGCACCATTGTGTGTGTGTATGAGAGAGAGAGAGAGAGAGAGAGAGAGAGAGAGAGAGAGAGAGAGAGATCAATTCCCAAGGACATCTGGAAGAAGAGAAATGTAGGTCTCTTAAATCTTTCCTGTTCTCTGTCCTATTTCTCATGACCTGGAATGAAGGTTTCTTTACTACTCCTTTCTTCAAATACTTTCTGCTTGGTAAACAACCACCTACCCAGAACTCTTTGTATTTGTCCTTGCTGACATAAATCTTTTATTTCTGATCTTTCCTCCTGCCATTCTGTGCCTTTGGCAATATTTCTACACCCGGATCTGGGATTTGCCCTTATCCGGGATTAGGTGAAAAAGCTTTTTAAAAAAATCTTATCTTTAACTTTGAAACACTTCTGATAGAACTGGGAACACAACACAAGTCAATATTAGCACATCATGCACACAAAAGAATTGCATGGAGGTGGAAAAACACAAGTGTTTTCTTAAGGATTAGGAAGAACTACCTGCATGTGGGTGAATTAAAAAATGCTTTAAAGGGGTTTTTCTTGTTTTGCCACAAAGTTGGAATGAAGAAGCATACTACTAAACTGTGTGATTGCATTGTGGGGAAAATTAAGTGCTTCTACCAACAGGGCCCCTGGGGCAAACGTTATGTTCCTCCAAATATCACAAACTGTCATATAAGAGGCAATGAGCATATTTATATTACAAACTTGTATGATTGTTTCACCAATTTTACAGTCACGGCTTCTCTGAAGAATTCGGCAGGAAACATTAAGAACTATCAGAGATCCTTATGCCTGAATTACAATTCCCAGAATTTTTTTGGCAGCTGGTGGTGGCTACTAAACTTTTAAGTGTATTGTGTATTGTCTTGGGGGCATAAGAAAACAAGATACAGGTGCTGGTAAAAAGGAATTCTGAAAAAAGGTATACACTTGTGCAAGGTATACACTTGTGCACGTTTGTGCATACTTGCACCCTTAATTCTCTTAGAGTGCAATCCTAACCTGGTGTTGCATTGGTGCAATACTCTTGTGCTGGACCAGTGTTGGGTACTGGTACAATATACTAGTCAAGGGGGTTGGCATATAAAGGCAAACTGGAGAACAGAAGTAGTACTCTTTTATTGATATCAAAGCAAGCACCAGCCAAGAAGTTTCTGTGAATGTGTCAGGTGTGTGTCATCAATAACCAGGTGTCATCACATACAAATGATGACTCAGAGGAAGGGTACACAACCAGGGTACGTGAGCTGCTGCAAGGACCACTGGTTTGTTAGAAGTTGATTCATGGCTGCTCACCATAGCCCTAAACCACGAGAGAAAAAGAATTGAAATAATTGTGATGTGTTAAGAGAAAGATGGAAAATGCAAGCCACTGTCAAGAAGATGCAACACTGATGTCAGATAACAAGAGGAAGATTAGACGGTACCAGGGGCCGCTGAGAGCAGCCATCCACAAACAGTGGCATCACTAGGGTTTGTGTCACCCAATGCGAAAGTTCATTGCATCACCTCCATGATGGACCTCCTCTCATACCAGATCATACAGAATAAATTGCAATATCATAGGCACAGCATAAATACAGTGGCATCACTAAGGTTGGTGTAAATCCCCCCATTAACTTTATTTTAATATACTGTATAATGTTGAGTACAGGTCACTCAACAAATCAATAACCACCCAAGTGTGTCACCCAGTGTGGTCACACCCCCCACACCCCCTAGCAATGCTGCTATCCACAAAACATGGGCCTAGTTCAAACATTATTGTTCATTTTTGTTCGATCAATCCTTCCAAAAATACTGTGCTGTTTTGGAAGGCAGATTCTATCTCTGCCATTGTAACACTGAAATCACATTGCCCCTGATAGTTAATGTAACCACACATTGCTAAGTGGTGTCAGCAATGGCTTGGGGCTTGGTTTTTGTAGCTTTCGTGTTGGAAAGCAAACCTTAGTCTGTGTGGAGGTGGAATAGTATGAGGATGCTACAAGTTTCCATGATCAGTGTACAGGTGCGAGCAGGGAACAAGGAAGTAACAATAGATGTATACAATTACAGGACTGAATTGAGCCTTAACTTAAGAAATAGTGACTGATAATAATACACCTTTATCATGAATCAGGGGCATTCCTTCTACTAAGCTTGACGTCCTTGACCTTGCATCAGCTGAAGTATCTTTGTTCTTCTCAATGCATTGCTTTGGAGATTGTGCAGTTAGTTTCTCCAGTATTTTTTCCTTGTTACTAATCTGAGTATTATTCTGCACTGTCCAAAGCAGAAATTGGAGTGGAGCAAACAAAAGACAATTTGCTTACATTTGTCAAGTGCACAGTCTACTCTAAACTATCCCAGTGTCATGGCTAACTGTTGATTTAATCTATTGTAACAGGTTGTGCCTCGTGGAGCTTTTAGACAGAAATGCATATTTTGCCTGTTTAGAACAAACACTGGCCTCATCCTTGACTTGGATCCTGTCAGATTATCCTCTCTCTCCCCCGTGTGTGTGTGTGTGTGTGTGTGTGTGTGTGTGTGTGTGTGTTACATGACTGATTTTTTGTGGTGGTTCTTTCTGCACCATCCAGTTGATACATAAATGGATTGTGCTGATTTATAAATGTACATGCACATTATTATTATTATTATTATTATTATTATTATTATTATTATTATTAATAATAATAATAATAATAATAACAACAACAACAACAATAATAATAATATTGGAAAACTGTGAGAGCCCATGTGAAGTGAGGGGGGAGTGAGTGGTGAGATTGCCAGCTGACCCAAAGGGGCATCAAGACTCCAAATAGTGGCAGGAGGTTCAGAGTGCAATCCTAACCTCGAGTTAGGCCAGCATAGTTAGGCCAGCATTCACAATATTCGGTGGGATTTCAAGAGTTACTATTTAAAGTAAGGACTGACTCTTAATCTGGCAACCTTCCTGTCAGGGTTGTGGTGATGATCAAGCACTTGAAGAACCAAAATAACTCTCTAGAAATAGTAATTATTAGTATAATGAACAATATATTCTGAATATGTTTAAATGAACTCATTCAAGGGGGAAGAGGCCTAAAATTGACCTCTGTGGATCTGTTGACAATACTACTTTTCAAGAACCATTAAAATGCAGCCAATTTCCCTCTTCACCCATGCACAGTGTCTTTTCTAGTGGCTGTTGCCGGTGGTGTTCTGCATTTTTTAGACTGGGAGCCCTTTTGGGATAAGGAGCCATTTAACTTTATTATTATTTGCCTGTCAACCGCTTTGGGAACTTCATGTTGTAAAGCGGTATATAAATACTTTTTGATTGATTTTTTGATTGAATATCATGCTCCGACAGGGAACAATGAATTGGTACAAGTTATGCTTGTGAATAAATTTGTAAGGTGTATTTGGTGGGAATGAGTCCTGTTTGAAAGAGACTGTGAAAGCTGCAGGAAGCACTATCATGCTAAAAAAATCAGGGTGTTCTATCTAAGATCAAGTACATGTAGGTGGAAAAACTAAGGCTGAAGATCTGAGAAGGCAATCATGCTGGCATTTCAGATGATCCCAAAGTCAAACTGAGAGTATCCCAAGAGATGTTTAGGTCATGTGAAGCTAGCCAATTGATTCCGACACCAATGAAAAGTGAGGAAATGAAAATAATTGTAGGAACAATAATGAAGGGCTGTAAGATCAAAAATATACTCTGAAGGCACAATCATAACCTGGAGTTAGGCCGGCACAGTTAGGCCAGCAATGTTTGGCTGGCACAAGGGCCGCTGTAAAGTGTGTCTGGGCCACTCTTGGAGCCTGGGAGGATGTTGCACATCTGTGTGCTGGCCTCCCTGACTCCAAAAGTGGTCCAAACACGCTTTATGGTGTCCCTTGTGCCGGCCAAACTTTGCTGGCCTCGCTGTGCCAGCCTAAGTCCAGGTTAGGATTGCGCTCTGAACATATTTTACAGAAACACACTCAGAGGGGAGGAAATGGCCTTCAAATGACCCCTAAGCTTCACCAGTGTTGTTTGCAAAGCACAGCCTTTTGCCTTGGCATCTCCCATGAGGATCTCAGAAGGGGTATTAACCCGGTATGTATCCACCTTCGCTGGAGCCCAGGTCTACCCGGTCAGGTAGACCTGGGCTCTGTGGAAGATTTGCCAGTTTCCTGGCCAGGCAAAAAAAGGGCCAGAGCCCAGGTCTACCCGGGATACAAACTGGGATTACAAACTGGGTTAATACCAGAAGAGTATATAGAAGGACCTTATAGTGAGTGAGCCTTCACTAGCGGTGAGTGCCCTCCTGCGACTAAGTGCATCACTTATTACAAAGTGTAAGGTGCAGTCACGGATCTAGGGGGGTCAAGGGGGGCACGAGCCCTGGGCGCCATCTTGGGAGAGGACGCCGTAACCATGGCGCGCCCCGCCCCCAAAATGGCGCCCGCAGCCCGGCCCACGTTCTCCTTGCTCCGGCTGGCCTTAAAGAGCCAGCCGGAGCGAGGAGAACGCGCTGCCGCCCAGCGCCCCCTCCCGCTTCTCAAGGCGGGGGCGGGGCGCTGGGCAGTGCTGCGTTCTGTTCGCTCCCGCTGGCCTTAAAGGGCCCCTTTAAGCTTCTTAGAGGGGGTGGGGCGCTATGTCATGACGTCACGATGTTGTGATGTCATGACGTGTGCCCCTAGGGGCGCATTTTCATTGGGCGCCATGGGCGCTATTTCAAGTAGGTCCGCCCCTGGTAAGGTGAGACAAGTGAGTAACACATTTGGGTGAGTAAAGCAGCAGGATGAGGAAGCCAGGGCTCCCGATGCCACCCTTTCCTTGAGAAGTAGGGCAGCTAATTTCCAAACAAACACAGCTATAGAGGCAGACAGACAGCAGTTGGGTGGGGGCTATCCAGTGTTTTGCATAGAGTGCCATATGTATGATGATATGTCTCTGGGGAATAAATCATGGGTGCGTCCTTGGTGGAAGGAACTCCAGGCACTCATGGAATGGGTTTGCTCCCTGGTGGCCTTGATTGTGGACCTGGAGAAGCAGAAGCAGGCAGAGAAGAACAATGGTGAGACTTCTGGGGATTTGCAGGCTTCATTCCACCCTCAAATGGACAGCTCCTCAGCTACTGGGGTAGGACTGTCAGGGCTGGAGGACATCAGTCTGGAACAGAGGGAAACAATCCCCCAGGGGGCCCACTTTTTCAGGTGATGGGCTCATATCCACTAAGGCTACTCCTTGGGGGAGGGGCTCCTTGTAGTGGGTGATTCTATAGTCAAGCTCATAGAGGGGTGGTCTGTGATGGATGTGAGGACTGCATGGTGACTTGCCTGCCTGGTGCCATGTCTCATCTAGATAGGCTAATAGAGAGTGCTGGGAAGGAGGTAGTGGTTGTTGTGCATGTCGTCACCAATGATATAGGAAAATGTATCTGGGAGGTCCTAAAGGCCAAATTTAGGGTGCTAGGCAGGAAGCTGAATGCCAGAACCACCAAGGTAGTGTTCTCAGAAGTGCTACCCATTCTGTGTGCAGGGCCAGCTAGGCATGTGGAGCTCAGGGGTCTCAATGCATGAATGAGACGGTGGTGTCAGGAGGAGGGGTTTTGATTTGTTAGGCACTGGGGAATGTTTTGGGACAAGCTGGGTCTGTACCAGAGGGACAGGCTTCATTTGAACCAAACTATAACCAGGCTGCTGGCACGTAACATTAAAAAGGTGGCAGAGCAACATTTAAACTGACCCCTGGGGGAAAGCCAACAGGAGCTGGGTGGTGTCCTGTTTGGGACTCCTCATCACTATGGAATGAGGGTGGAGAGGTTGGAGAACAGCAGAGTTGTGGCAGAGTAGGAATTAGGAGTGCAAGCGTGAGGGAACATGACAGGCAGTCCAGTGGAACGAGAGGCAGGGATAATGGACCACATCAGAGGCCCTCCTAAGGGGACCCCGTATAGGTGCTTTTATTCAAATGCCCAAAATCTCCAAGCAAAGATAGGGGAACTGGCTAGGGATGGCGGCTAGGGAAAACATTGATATCATGGGCATAACGGAAACCTGGTGGAATACAGAGAACCATTGGGATACCACAATCCCAGGCTATAAATTCTATAACAGGGACAGAGAAGGGCATGTTGGAGGTGGGGTGGCCATCTATATCAAAGAAGGGATAGAATTCAGCACAGAAATTGAAGGTGGGTCCGATACTTCCATAGAGTCACTGTGGGTTAAACTACCAGGCCCGAAGAGCAATGTAATATTGAGGGCATGCCAGGGCTGGCCTTAAGCCAATGTGACCAATGTTTTCACATTGGGCCCTGCGCTTGGGGTGTGTGTGTGTGCACCAGTGCAGTGAGCATATTGCCTGCTGCTGCAGCTGGGATAGTGCTGCAACTGTAAATCAGTGCAGTGAGCAGAGCAGATTTACCTTGGCCCTTCCACCTGCCCCTGCCTCCAAACTGCCCAAAATGGGCCTCCTGGAAGCAGTTGGCAGTGATCTCATCATGTCACCACCAACTATTTCTGGGTGCCATGTGTGGCACCACAAGCACTTTTCTTGGTGAATGGTCTTTGTATCAAGCTAGAGGCCAATCATGAACTCTCATGATTTCAAAATGGGGGTGGGAAGGGGGCTTTAACTCTACCCTCTATAACCGTCCCAGTCTGTATTCTTTTCATTCTCTGTATGCTATTTTAACAGGAAAAAAGCTTCCATTGGTGCCGATTCGGATTACTTTTCTTTTGAAAGCATCCCACCTGAAGGGCCCTGATCCATACTGAGACCATGGGGTGGTGGTGGTAAATTGTCACATTGTCACAACCCAAACAACAAATAAACGCAAGCCATGTCTTAGAAAGCACACGGTCAATGTAATGTGTCGTTTGACATTCTTTTCAGAAAAGGCGCCCATACCTCTAGGGTATGCCCTGATCTGCCACATCTGGCCCATTCGTGATGTGAATGAGCCCATTTGCACCAGGCAGCAGATCAGGACACAAGAGAAGGGGCACTGAACAGACCCCTGCAGCCCCCATCCCACACCGCCACTGTGGATAAAGCAGGCTCCTTCCTCCGTGCAACACTTAAAATAAAGCAGGAAATGCAGGGCATGCTCCCTTTGTTTCATGACATGCTCCCTTGCAGGTGCCAAGCCCATGTCTGGAGGGTCTCACAGGACCTCCTGGATATGACCAGAAGTGTCTTCCGGTTGCATCTGGGACATCCTGTGAGGCCCTTCTGCCGATTTGAGTTTCTGGGGAAAATTAGCATCCGCTGGTGGTCCTGGAATTCCCCACGGATACTAAAGGCCCACTGTATCTCCAACTCCCATAGGTCCACCTAATCAAGTACTGTATTGCCTACAGTGACTGGCTGCAGTTTTTCAGAGTGTAAGGCAAAGGCCTTTTCAGTTCCGCTACTTAAGAAAGCAGTCAAGGGATTGATCATGAGACCTGGTGTGTGCAGTGCTTGGGTGTAAGAATCCATGGTGTGGGTGTAAGAACAGGCACTAGAATAGAAAAAAAAAACACTTTCAAAAGGACTGCTGGTCACAAGACATGGCTGCTTGTTTTAATGAATAATGTATATGGCATAGCTACTTTTTGCAAAACACCAGCTTGTTCCTTCTTCCAAGACTCTTATGAGGTCCGTCACTGCAATTCCCATTTTGCAAACATGGACCGGAGGCTCAGACCTCACCTCTGCATCATGCCATTTCCTGTTGTGCTGTTCTCTTTCTGAACATTGCCCCTCCTCACTGCTGTATGCTGCCAAGGCAGTCATTCATTGCAAACATTTTATCTTTTAATTGATAGGTGCGCATCTAGTTTGATCCTGAGAGGCCTTCTTCCTTGTGCAATCATTCTGTCCAAAGGGAAGCTACTTCCATCAGCGTAGCATCAATGGTAAATCAATGGTAAAGTGTCAGTGCGGCCCACTGGGCAGAGCTGAAGATCCAACTTCTGACCAATGAAGAACTGGCCAAAGCAAGGGAAAGTGAGGGCTCAAAGAAGATGGTGGCAAGAAGCAGCATCTTCTGGTTGCTCAGACCAGCAAACCAGCTTGATATGGAGTCCTTTACTGGGGGGTCAGTGAATAATGCTACCTGAACCATGGTAGCAGCTTCTTAGATGGTTATCTTGCAGTTCCTTTCTCGGGCCAGGGCTCAGTGGTGGACAGTGCTGGTGCCAAATTGCTGGGGTGACAACTTGCACCAGACCTCCTATGGTGCCATCCATCCACCCCCTTAATGGCAGACGGGATGCTACCACCGCCACCAGGATTGAGGGTTCAGGGAATGGACTGGCCACGGGGCCCTCCAATAGGCTTGTATTGGGCTCATCTTGATCAGGGGCCAGCCCAACACCTTCGGGAGGTGGCTGGATTCCTGCCTGATATCCATCAAGTTGTCAGTTCAAGGTCCTCTTCTGTTTGGATCCTCCCTGGAGCGGGAGATTGAATTTCACTTTTTTTAAAAAAAAAACTAACAAGCCAAGGTTTGCATGCAGACTCCTAAAGCAGAATCCTAACCTGGTGTTAGGCAGGCATTGTTAGGCCAGCAAAGTTTGGCTGGCACAAGGGATACCGTAAAGTATGTTTGGCCCACTCTTGGAGTCAGAGAGGCCAGCACACAGATGTACACTATCCTCCCTAACACCCAGAGTGGTCCAAACAAGCTTTATAGTGTCCCTGGTGCTGGCCAAACTTTGCTGGCCTAATTGTGCTGGCCTAACTCCAGGTTAGGATTGTGCCCCTAGAGTTCTTGAATGCAAATATAGTGTTATTAGTAGTGTCATGGTGGTTTCAGCACTATCTGACCTCATAATAGGCTGCCCTTGCATTTTTATCACACTGGAATTTGAAACAAAAGAGAAGGAATCACAACAGCAGATACAAGATACATGAAGCTTCCACTGCAAGTGTGAGTCACATCCAACCTATTTCCAAAACAAAATTGGGCAAGTAACAAAACAAAGGATTGGCCAACCTCATGGCAGATTGCAACACAGAGCGTGCAACTGCCACAAAGCCAAAAAGACACAGTAGCTTAGCATGGCATTGTTCTGTGTAAATACAAGAACCCAGGCCTTTAAGGGCTGTGCTTTCCAAGTCAGTGGGATTGAATATGGACGAGCTAAGTGAAGTGAACACCAGGTATGACAGTCTTAACTGCCTTCTATTTCCTGTGAGCTCATTAAACTGTATTTAATTTTAATTACATTAAATTCGGGGAAACCCCAATTTAATCTGGGGAAACCTCACAGTTGAGAAACCTCAGGAGCATAGGTTTCTATGCTCCTTTCAGGAGATAAGGAGGTGGCAAACTGGAGCAACTGGTGAAACCAAGCCCTATACTGCCTTTATAATTCAAAGGACTTACCCTTTCTTCCTTGCTGCCTGGGACTACTTCCTGGAACACCTGTGCAATGCTTCCTGGCACGTTCCTTCAAGCCCACACTTTTCACAGAACCTTTGGCACCATACCTTAATTCCCATGCCCTACTATAACTAAGCTTAAGCAGTAGCATAGCTAGGCTAGGGCCGAGGTGGGGGATCCATTCCCCTCCGGGTGGAGTTGCAGTTTTCCACCATTTCTGCTGTAAGGGGGTTGTCTCCCTTGTGTCAATGTCCAGCAATGTTCAATCTCATGGCTGTTTGTTTGTTTTTGATTAACAAGGGATCAAAACACAAAAACACTGCCTTTTGGGGCTTAAAATATGTGAATAAAACACAAAACACTGTGTTTTGGTGTTTGAGATATTTTCCAGAAATTAAAATAAATTACTTTTCCAATTAGAAATAATACTTTGGCTGAATCTTCTGACACTATATCACCTATATCATTTACCTAGTGCACTTTTAAAGCATTTAAGATCGATCGATCGATCGATTGATCAATCAATCAATCAATCAATCAATCAATCAATCAATCAATCAATCAATCAACAGGTACTTATATACTGCTTTTCAACACGAAGTTCACAAAGCGTTTTACAGGCAAATAGTAATAATAATAAAGTTAAATGAGTAAAGATGAGAACTTAGAAAGAGAATATATAATAAAAATACAAAACACTGCCTTTTGGGGGTGAAGATAGCTGAATAAAAACACATAACACAATAATTTGCTTTTTTAATCAATTTTTTTTTGGAAAAAATATCACCCAAAAAATGCACCTCCTACTCATGGCACACTGACAGGGCATGAAAATTGACAATGCACACCATCAGTGTTTTGTTGTTGTTGTTGTTGTTGTTGTTGTTTTACACTGCTGGTCGAGGCCCACATTCTCCAATGGTCCTACTAAAAATCCTCCCCGAACTCCCATGGCACACCTGTAGACCATTTGTGGTATACCAATGTGCCGTGGCACACTGGTTGAAAATAGCTGAATAGACTATAGGCCACAGACAGAGATTTGTCTTCTCACTGTATGAATGAAAAGTACTATGTACATCAAAACTACTGTAGTAATAGTATTTTGAAATATGAATTTAAGAGCTGTAAAGTGGAGACATTGAAGGAAAATGTGCAAGGAAGTGCAACACACACACACAGATGATGATGATGATGATGATGATGATGATGATGATGATGATGATGATGATAAACACTAGTTTATGATGATGGAAAAGATAGGACAAGCAGATAGAATGGAAGAAAAAAAATTGGAGACAGGAAGCACAACAGCCAATTTGAACTGTGAGATAAAAGAGCTAAAGGCACAGTCATCCCATACATCAAAAGCTGAACTGGATAAATCCGGTAGGAAGAATATCAGTCTTAAAGGTGCCCTCCACATGAATTCCCTCAAGCTTGGCCAGATTTGCAGCACCTTACAAATCAGGAATTAGATCTGAAATATGCCCAGCCCTTCCCAGGGCTCCACTCCCTGCCTGAAGAACAGAAGGACTTAAAGAGTTCTCTTAAGAGTACTTAAAAGGACAAAGTACTTGAGTTTGGTATATTGCACTCTTTGGTTCCCTTGCATTCATCATGGCTTGATACTAAATAGTATTTTGAAATATGAATTTAAGAGCTGTAAAGTGGAGATATCCAAGGAAAATGTGCAAGGAAGTGCAACACACACTCATACACAGAGAGAGAGCGCGCGCGCGCAAGAGAGAGAGTATTGCGTTTATGATGATGGAAAAGATAATCTCAGAACAATCAGATAGAATAGATGACAAAATTGGAGACAGGAAATACAACAGCCACTTTGAACTGTGAGATAGAAGAGTACAACCGGCACAGTCTTCAGTCTTTGAATATTAGGAGAATATCAGTCTTAAAGGTGTCCTCCACATGAATTCCTTCAAGCTTGGCCAGATTTGCAACACTATACAAACCAAGGAGGACCAGATGCCAGATCAGGAATTAGGTCTGAAAGACGTCTAGCCTTAGCGTACCCTTCCCAGGGCTCCACTCCCTGCCTGAAGAACAGAGGGACTTAAAGAGTACTCTTAAAGGTACTTAAAGGGACAAAGTACTTGAGTTTGGTATATTGCACTCTTTGGTCCCCTTGCCTTCATCATGGCTTGTTGCTAGAGCGCAATGTAGGAAGCATAACTGGACATGGGAGGGGCTCATTCCTGGAAGGCTTTGGCTGTGCTAGCTCTAGGGTCTCTGGCTCCAGTGACTCTAGTTTGGGATCTTCAGGCTGGTGGGCTCAGGTCTGGATCGTTCTTGCTGACTTCAGCTGGCTCTACAGGCGGAGGGGCCTCTCTGCTCTCAGATTCTGCAGCATGCTCACTCTGTGACCCCTTGGCCTCTAAGCAGGGGGATGCTCCTCAATGATCATGAGCCCCCTATTCTCTGTTGCAATATGGCATATGGATAGGGGTGGGGTGGGGGTTGGTGATATTTTTTTCCCAAAATTTCTTGATTAAAATAGCAAATTACAGTGTTATGTGTTTATCCAAATGTTTATTGAAAATTGTACAAACAGTGCAATAAATAAGGGTGTATGGCCCTACAAAGGCAAGCAATTACTGACGCACACACCCCAGCCTGAAATGACCTGTTCAAAAATTCCCAAGCTGCACTCTGATAGCTGCTTGGCACGTCAAGAAACTGCTACTTACTACTTCCGCATTTTATTAAACTCGCCCCAGCATGCACTGTGTTCATGCAAGTTTAAGCAAGCTTCCTCCTGTTTCTGCCACTCCTCCTCCTGATCCCTGAAGGAAAACTAGTTGTGGACTCCTCAAAACTGTGTCAAAAATAAACAAAAGTGGTGTTATTTTTGTGAAATTAATCTAAATTTGTGTCAAACTGTCAAAATAAGCAAAAGCAGTGTTTTGTTTTGTTTTGTTTTGTTTTTGCGTTTTGACCTAAATTTCATTTTAGGTCACGTTTTCAGTAGGAATTCAGTAGGAATTCTATTTAGCGTTCTGTGTTGATCAACGAAAAAAAAAATCCCTATATATGGGATATGCCTAGGTCAGTGATGGCGAACCTATGACACGCGTGTCAAAGGTGACACACCACAACATTTGGGGTGACACACCAGCATTCACCAACACCTGACAAAAACTGAGTTTGTGTTAAGTCATTTTTTTTTCATTTTTGTAATTATTTGATGTTTCTTTATATAATATATAGCATCACACTTGTCTGGACTGTATTTTTGGTTTGTATAAATGAATATAAAGAATTGTTTCTCTTTTCTTTGGGAGGGGGGTTGACACACCAGCAGAGTCAAGCTAAGCATTTTCTGAAGTCTTGACACGCTGAGCAGAGGCGTTTCTACAGGGATGGCAAAGCTCTAAGTTTTGCAAGAAGCCTTACCTTGTAGTGGAAATCACTCCTCTCCTGCACCGTTTTAGCCAATCTTGGCGTTGCTTACTGGCTACAGCAGCAAGGGAGAGGAGGGATTTACATGACAGGGTAAGGCTTCTTGCAAAACTTAGAGCTTTGCCATTCCTGTAGAAACGCCTCTGACGCTGAGCCCAAAAGGTTCGCCATCACTGGTCTAGGTGGTTAGAAAGCAGCTTCGTGAAGTGGCTGGTGTGGGTTTTGGACCTGCTTTCCCTTCTTCTGTTGCCCGTGCCATTGATGTTTCGGGTGAGTCATTCAAAGGGCGAGTGCACTGCTGCTTAAGGCAAATCCCTCGGCTGGGCTTGCACCAGTCTCACCTGGCTCCCTGCCTGCGACTTTGTGCCATGAGTCAGCAGCACCCTGCCTGGTCTGAGTGCTGTTGAGGTTCCCTTTCTGACTCATCCTGATCCCTCTTCTGGCCTTTCCAACTGGAGAACTCAGCCTTTTTTTTTCAATGTTACACCAGTGTCTGTGGCATGTCTGTCAATGGGTGGACTCAGGGCTGGCTTGAAGCCAACTGGACCAATTGCTCCCATTTGGACCCTGTGCCTAAGGGACCCCCATACAAGGGTAATCTAATCTAGTATCTGATTTTATATTAAAATGTGCCAAGATCCGTTTGGTCCATTAACTTACAAGCACTTTTTAAGCACATATTCTGATTGCTTTCCATTCTACCAAAGAGATATAAAGTCTATAATAAATAATATCTCTAACATATAAAATATAAGATTCTGTCGTCTTTGGCTGTGAACCTGGAAAATGTTTCCACTTGATCAATGACAGAGAAACCCTCTGCCCTTTGAAACGGGATGTGAGGGGATTTGCCTGAGGTTGCTGCTGCTTCAGTGAGAAATTGCTGAGGAATCTGGCAACTTGGCTTCTACATTGGCAAAGCACTTTCCTGATATGAAGCAGCTTCTGGGGCTGATGGAAGAAAAAGCACAATGTATGTGAGAGACATCACTCATCAAAATCTTCTCTCTGCCCCCCATCCTCATCCCAGCTGCCAAATCCAAGAACTTTGAGGCTCTGGGATTTCATTAGGTGATTGTCTGGCAACTACATAATACAGCCTCAAAAGAGATGTTGCTATTGTCACACCATCACACCATCTCCCATGATCCTAAGCTCTCCCTATTAGTTGAATTGCCATGACGGCTCTGTCTCTATGGTAACCCTTCAGCTGAGAGCACCCTTGAGGGATGTATGTAGGGAAGATGGGAGAGTGTATGAAAGCAAGAGAGCAGGGGCAGGCATTCCAGTGCCTCTTTGCTGACGATAGCATTGGACTTCAGTGCCTAATCGGTATGGGAAAATGGCATGCTTCGAGCCATGCTTTTTGGGGGGGTATGGACTTCGAATGTCAGGCTGCTGGAGGGTCCTTTCTTCTTTTCAAGAGCTGAACAAAATATTCACAAATATTCTGTAAGGAAGGAAAATTTCAGTATTACCATTCATATTTTGAATATGAAATGCTGGGTTCAACATTGGTACAGCTGGTCTCCCACATCAACAGGGTTCCATATCAGCCCCCCCCCTGCAGATATGGAAACCATGGATATGGGAAAACCCTATATAAACAGCAGCCCTCTGTGCCTCCAAGCACCCACTATTTTTGTTTAGTAGTACTTGAAGCATGCGTGTTTCTTGCTTAATGAAGGAACACTGTTGCTTAACTGACAAACGTTAACATGTTGGCCACCAGCCTGCCCACTACAGAGAGGACACTATGTGAACATTTAAAGGAAGCAGGACAGTTCCTGCTTACTGTTAACTTTTGATTAGTCTCCCTGTAGTGTGCAGGCTGGTTGCCTGCATAAGAACATAAGAACATAAGAAGAGCCCTGCTGGATCAGGCCAGAGGCCCATCTAGTCCAGCTTCCTGTATCTCACAGTGGCCCACCAGGTGCCCCAGGGAGGCATGAGACAACAAGATGCTTGCATCCTGTTGCCACTCCCTTGCACCCAATACTCTGAAGTAGCCCACCACCTTTGTAAGGAGGTTGCACAATCCATCATTGCCTATAGCCCACGATGGACCTATCCTCCAGAAATCCATCCAATCCCCTCTTAAAGGCATCAAGACCAGATGCCATCACCACCTCCTGTGGCAAAGAGTTCCACAGATTAACTACCCACTGGGTAAAAAAGGACTTCCTTTTATCTGTTTTAACTCTCCCAACCCTCAGTTTTAGCGGATGCTCCCTGGTTCTGGTGTTTTGAGAGAAGGAAAAGAACATCCCTTTATCGACTCTATCCCTTCCATGCATAATTTTGTATGTCTCAATCATGTCCCCCCTCAGGCGCCTTTTTTCTAGACTGAAGAGCCCCAAACAGTGGTGTCATTCAAATGATTTAGGAACAGGAACTCACTTTTGATTGGCACTTGTCAGGAACCCAGAACCAGCCACGGAGCCCGTTAGGATCCGGAATGCCCATTCTGGTCCGTTCCCCCTGAATGACATCGCTGCCTTCGCCCCTCTAGGAATCTGGAGTCGCTCCCTTTAACCCTCTGAGTGCCGGCCAACCAAGAAAAAAAGCTCTTTGCAGAGGAATTGGGAGGGGGGAGGAGGGAGAGTGAAGTGGGCGGAGTCAGCCCTAATTTTAACTAGTGGAACTGAGTTCCCCCGCGTTCCCCTTGCATGAATCACTGGCCCCAAATGCTGCAGTCTTTCTTCAGAAGGGAGGTGCCCCAGCCCCGTAATCATTTTTGTCATGTTGCATTCTTCAGTTAAGCAAGAATGTTCTTTTGTTAAGCAGGAACCATCTGTGGTTCAAGTTCTACTAAAGAAAAACAAAGGTACTGTAATGGATGTTGGGGGCTCCCCAGATCAGCAGAATCTGATCCGTGGGAAATCCGATCCGTTTCCCATTTCCGTGGGAAATCTGATCCGTTTCCCATTTCCGTGGGAAATGATCTGCGGATATGGGGAGATTTTGAATGTAAACCTTTTATCAGAATTCAAACACTTTACATTTGTTGGCAGTTCTGATCCTTTTGGCAAGCAGTATTGATGAAATATGTCATTTATCAACAACTGTTGATCAATAAATAGCATTGGAGATCAACTGTCGAATGCAGTGAAATGCTGCTGTGAGACTAAGATCTTATGTCAGCTCCTGAGCCAGGCACAGTGAAAATGCCTGGAATGGATAAATGAAGGTTAGCACATGTTAAAATTCCAAGAAATTCCTCCAATTGGGCCCTCAAGACCCTAAAGTTCATCTACCTGAGAGAAGGGGCTAAAATATAAGGCGATTCTTCCTCTTATCCCTCTCAGAGTGAATGAATCAGAGCACAATCCTAAACTGGAGTTAGGCTGGCATAGGCTAAACCAGCAAAGTTTGGCCAGCACAAGGGCCACCATAAAGTGTGTTTGGACCACTCTCGGAGTCAGGGAGGATGGCTCACATCCGTGGGCTTGCCTTTCTGACTCCGAGAGTGGTCCAAACACACTTTACGATGTCCCTTGTGCTGGCCAAACTTTGCTGGCTTAACTTATGCCGGTCTAACTCAGTTTAGGATTGCGCCCTCAATCACAGCAAATACTAGCAGATTCTGAAAAAAATGCAATGAGTTTGGATTCCTGCAACTGGAAGAGATTGAAGGAAAAGTTAAGACAGGTTGGCAGCTCGTAGCTTACAGGCATGCTTTGGAAATGAAAGTAGCTTGCATTTCTTAACATTGCTTAAAGGAATGTGTGCTTCAGAACTCTGTTCAAATGCTCAAATCTATCTGTCGATAAGGCAACAATTATGAAGATACCATTAGCCTCTAGTGCAGAGATCTCCATACTTTTCAGTATGAGAGCTACATTGTATGTTTTATAGATTTTGTGGGCCGAAAAAAAATCAGTTTTATAAACGAATGAATGAAATTTACATGAATGAGTAAGTTTTACTTGGAACTAGAGCACAAGAGAAATGTGACAGTTACAAAGAAACAATGCTGTGTTTAAACTGAGAAATTACACACACACACGCACGCACGCACACACGCACACGCACACACACACAGAGAGAGAATGTTAATATTGCCTTTAAATCTTCAGTTGAAGGGAGAGAAAATTTTGGAGCGCTTTTCTCCTGTCACTTTTTCTAATTAGTAGAACTTTTGGTGTACAACACAAGTTTGGTTGTACAACAGGAGTGAATGGGCAAAAGCGGTTGCAGCTGACTTCCCTTCCCTTTTTCAACAGGATTTAAAAGGTATTATCAAATGTTCATACTAAAAGGGGGCAATCCTAGGGCTAATCATCAAATATTGTACCATGAAATATAAAATTGCATTGCTTGTCAGCTATGGTGCAGAATAACATACTAATTACATTGCATGTTTCAACTGACAAGTGGGCCCTCTTTAACTGCAGATCCGTGGATTTGAGCATCTGCCGATGTGAAGCCTGTGGCTCAGAGTTCCTCCCACTGAGGGCCACTGGAAGCCACGCCCAGTTTACATCTGTGACTTCCAGTTGTAACCACGAGGTGTTCTGAGGTATGGGGAGGCAGACATGACTAGAAATTGTAGACACGAACCAGAAGTGACTTCAAGGGCACAGTCCTAGCCTGGGGTTACGTTGGCGCAGTTAGGCCAGCAAAGTTTGGCCGGCACAAGGGACACCTTAAAGTATGTTTGGACCACTCTCAGCCTGCAATCTTATACACATTTTCCTGGGAGTAAGCACTATTGAATGCAATGGAACTTACTTCTGAGTAGACAGGCATAGGATTGGGCTGTTAGAGTCAGAAGACCAGAAGACAGCTATGAGCTGTGACTCTTACTCTTGATTCTGAGAGTGGTCCAAATGTGCTTTATGAAGGCACTTGTGCCAGCCAAACTTTGCTGGCCTAACTGTGCCGGCCTAACTCAAGGTTAGGATTGCGCTCCAAGTCATATCCAGGAGGCCTTCTGAAGAGGCTCAGAGACTGATGGACACAACCTCCGGAGGGCCTAGCACAGCCTCGAGGTTAGTTTTTGCATTGCTGTGACCTTGGACCCCCATGGATTCTGTGTATCTGTGTGGATCCCAGTATCTGTGTGGGGTTGTTGAACTGATCCCTCATGGATACTGAGGGCCCACTGTACATAAAAAGGTAAAGGTTTCCCCACGACCGAATGGTCTAGTCGTGACCGACTGTAGGGGGCGGTGCTCATCTCCGTTTCTAAGCCTGTAGAGCCGGCGTTTTGTCTGAGGACAAGCTTCCGTGGTCATGTGGCCAGCATGACTATACGCCGTAGCGCACGGAACGCCGTTACCTTCCCACTGAAGTGGTCCCTATTTATCTACTTGCATTTAGGTGCTTTCGAAATGCTAAGTTGGCAGGAGCTGGGACAAGCAACGGGAGCTCACTCCGTCGCGCAGTCTCCAACTGCCAACCTTCCGGTTGGAAAGCCCAGCAGCAGTGGTTTAACCCGCTGCGCCACCACGTCCCTTATCCCACTGTACATACTCCACATCAAAATTTGCAAAAGACAAGTCCAAGAAGAATATTTGGGAGCAAATTAATTTCTGCTCTAAAACTTTCTAGGGAAGAGAAAGAAGAATATACAGTATTTGCCTTTGTTGTTAGGGGACTATCCCAAAGCTTAAAACTGGTGTCTCCAAACTATAGCCTGGGGTCCAAATCTGGCCGGCCACAAGATTTTATCCAGCCCACAGCAAGTTAAAATACTTGACATTTTTACAAATTATTTATCCTTTCTCAGTTCAAGCATGGCATTGTTTCTTTGTAAATGTTACATTTCTCTTTTTGCTCTGAATCTTATCATGCTGATTATAAAAAAGATGCAAGTAAAACCTAGTCATTCATTTAAATTTCATTCATTTATTTATAAAACTAATTTTTTTTCAATCAAGAAAACTGATGGAGAAAATCTGTAAAATATACAATGTGGCCCTCATACTGAAAGTCTGGAAACGTCTGGCTTAAAGGACTGACAAAAATTTTATAATTAAAGTTGACAGAGCTGGCACTACTGATAAAGACTGGCTGATATGATTTCTTAAGTGAGAAAACATGAAGATATCTGAAGTACAAGAATAGAAACTGAAGAAAGGATATCTGAGGACATGTGTCCGCGGGAAAGCTTGTACAAGCTTAGGGGAGTCACCAGAAGTAGGATGATGCATAGAAGAAAAATATATGTGTGGAAGATTATTTAAAAGCCACGCTATACAAGAAGTAATCTTTATACCCATTTGTATGGGTATGAATTGGGACGTGGTGGCACAGCGGGTTAAACCGCTGCTGCTGGCCTTTCCGACCGGAAGGTTGGGAGTTCAAGACTGCGCGACGGAGTGAGCTCCCATTGCTTGTCCAGCTCCTGCCAATCTAGCAGTTTGAAAGCACCTAAATGCAAGTAGATAAATAGGGACCACTTCGGTGGGAAGGTAACGGCGTTCCGTGCGCTACGGTGTATAGTCATGCTGGCCATATGACCATGGAAGCTTGGACAAACACCTGCTCTATAGGCTTAGAAATGGAGATGAGCACCGCCCCCTACAGTTGGTCACGACTAGACCATTTGGTCGTGGGGAAACCTTTACCTTTTTATGGGTATGAAACAGCTCCTGAAAAGAGAAGAACATGCTATAACAGTTCAGTCGAATCCAGAGGCAATTAGGAAATGTGTACATGCAGTCAATTCTGGGGTTAGATTCCCAAAAAAACCCAGTGGATACCTAATCAGTGGATACCGAATCATTGATCCTACAGGATCAGTTGAGTTAGGGGGAAGGGTAGCTAACCTGGTCAGAATGCTAGCAGTAGATAGCTTCAGAGAGCTGTAGAACGGCCACGGATGGCTTCAAAATGGCCACCAATGCAGCAGATGGCTTCAAAGTGTCCACCACAAATAGCTGCAGGATGGCTGCCGACATCTTCAGAATGGTTGTGGATGCAGTGAATGGCCAAGGATAGCCCACAACATGCAGCAGATGGCATTGTATGAGTTCCATTCTTGTTCCAGCAGATAAGTGAATGTGCAGGAATGGAGTGGGTAAATAGTGGAAATTGACTATATCAAGTATATACTTTACGAGGTATCAGGAACATCAAATGCTTCCTAAATGGGCAGTTGAATTGGCTAAAAGTTAAATCTAGGTTTCTGCTTTTTAAGAATATTTGGAAAATGGTGGCATGAAACGGCATCTAAAATTAGGGATTTAAAATACGGCAAGGTTTTTGAATTTGGGGAAATAATTATATGAGAACATTGATACTTCCGGTATGTTTATAACAGTACACTTTGTTTCAACTTGCACAATGAGTTGAAAAATGTGTTTCTCTTTTATACACGATAGGACAGACCACATCTTTGTCATAGACCACAATTTTTGTCATGTGTAAAGCAGAGAGAATGCAGCCTGCTGAAGAAATGCAATTCAAGACACACCCTCATCAAAGGTGAAAAATAATATGTATGTGTAATGTATCATACTATTTAAAGAAAGTATAAATAACAACACAGGCAGTGTCAACTACTACAGAGGAGGAACATAGCATTCCTTGATCATGGTCATTGTATGCTGGACAGTTGGGGGTTAAGTAAGAGAATGGAATTAACACTAGAAGGAGGGATTAATAGCTAGGTAAGATAAGGGTGGAGCTGTTCATAACAGCAACATCACCACCAGAAACTGGTCTTGAAGTGACTTCTCCTGCTTACATCCCATTTCATAACCTTTGAGATATATGAGAATGCTACAAATTTATCTCTTAAGAGAAGTCCTTTCTTACACTTTTCAGTGCCTTCCTAAGGTCCTCTTTGGTCAGCTGAAAGGGGGGAAATGCTTCATCATGCCGCACTGTCTTTTTATATAAGGGAATGGTGAATTACATTATGCTTTCTTTTTAACACCAAGTTCCTCTTAAAGCACATAACATTTTTTGTGCAAGTTGAAAACACTGAGGGCCCAATCCTATCCCATTTTCCAGCCCTGGGGTAGCTGTCCCAATGGACTGCATTCTGTGTAGTGGTGGAGTCAGACAGGCCTCCTCAAGGTAGGGGAACGTTTGTTCACTTACCTCGGTTCTGCACTGCAGCTGCATTGGCAACAGAAATTTAGACAGGATTGGGCCTTGAGTGTTCAAAAAGCCTTTTAAAAAAGCAAAAATCAAGGAATGTAGGAAGGCAGACATGAGTCAATTAATGGTGGCTTTTCGTGGCATTTTCCAGTCCTTTTTCCTCATCCTTTTTCAAGTTGCATCTCTGTCCTTCTATTACTGTACTCTTTTATTATCGCACTGCCATCTTCCCCCTCACTGTTTCTTTCATCTGATTTTTTCCTCCTCATCCTTTTCCTTCTTGTCATTGTCAGAGCCCCTCTGGTCCAAACTACCCATTCAGCTGGAGATGTTGTAACAAAGCCAGAGGGGAGGACAGGGTCAGAGGGCAAATTTATCAGGGGCCAGGTCCTTTGAACTCTGGTGAAAAGGGGGATTTGTAGGGGCGGAATTAGGAGGCTGAGCACTGCATGGTGCCTCACACATCCTCAGTGATGTGTGCATTGTGTGTGCACGTGCAAGCACGCACATACACACACAGAGCCTTAATTAGCATTATTGTTCACAACTGCAGCCTGCAGGCACGTCCCTTTCTGGCAGCTGATAACACAGGCATAGGGGAAGAGCTGAATAGGGCAGTATTGCAGGAAAGAGGATTCCAATTCGTGCAAGCTAGTTGTGATATGAATGGTATGAGAAGGTTCAAACAGTAGGGGAAATGTTTGACAGTGTATGCAGAAGTCTCCATGCCATTATTTCTATTGTCCAAATCCCCTAAATATCTCTAAGCCCCAAAATTTGCCCCCTTCTGATGCATTCCAGCCTTGCAGGCTCTTTCTCTCAGGGTGCAATCCTAACATGCCCCAGAACAGCAAGGCCAGCGGGCCTGCATCATATCCAGCGCATGTTAGGAGGCCTCTGGGCCCCCCTGGGGTTTGTGCTCTTGCCCCAGGATACGTGCCAGCCACCCCAATGGGGTTGATTGCATCTGAGCCTGCTATTTTCCTCCAGAAATCTGTCCAGTCCTCTTATACCGAATCAGTGGATACTGGGGCACGCCTGTATCCACATAATTTGATTTTGTCATTTGGGGTGTGTGTGTTAAAAATTTCAGGAGATTTCAGGAGATTGTAGTCGAGAGGGTTAAAGCCTCTGTTTGCCTGAAGATAACATCGGATGGTCGCCAGTTTGGGATCACCGGAAGTTTCCGTGAGCGGCAGACCTTGTAAACTGCGACTGATTAGAGCTGAGCTACAGCTGCCTGTGAGAGGGGAGTGTGCTGGGCCAGCCGCTTCTGTGGTGGGAGCAGAAGCTGCTTATCAGCCAGCAGGAAGGCAAATTGTGTGGCCAGAAAGAAGACTACACCATGAAAGTACCAACTGTATGTTGTATGTTCTTGAAAGATAGAACTTCCTTGTAATTTGTAAAAACCTTTGTGTTTATGAATAAAACCTGCCTATGTAAACCACCTTGAGTTAAAGTCAGAGGAGCAATCTAATGACCTAAGAAAGGCGATATATAAATACGAGCATTATTATTATTATTATTATTATTATTATTATTATTATTATTATTAT